>JABVCE010000034.1:0-315182 GCA_014905635.1 Scenedesmus sp. PABB004 | reverse complement strand
CCTAAACCCTAAACCCTAAACCCTAAACCCTAAACCCTAAACCCTAAACCCTAAACCCTAAACCCTAAACCCTAAACCCTAAACCCTAAACCCTAAACCCTAAACCCTAAAAACCTAAACCCTAAACCCTAAACCCTAAACCCTAAACCCTAAACCCTAAACCCCTAAAACCTAAACCCTAAACCCTAAACCTAAACCTAAACCCTAAAACCTAACCCTAACCCTAAACCCTAGACGCCGTGCCTGCTCCAGTGTTGCACACCGACACGCCGCGCCGGCAATAGCAGCCCGAGGAGCAGCCGCACCAGCAGCGACGCTGCTGACGCTGACCGCCGCGCTGACATCAGCAGCCCGAGGGGCCGCCGTATCAGCCGCGACAAAGACAAAAAGACAAAGATAGATACACCACAGGCTCGCGCCCATTGGTCCTGCGCCCCTTAAGGACGGTGCCTCACGCATCCCGTCCAGTTCACACCCGCTACAGTGAGCCTGCTGCGCCGCGCCGCCCGCCGCGCGGGCCCGGGGTTGCGAGCGGACAGCGAGCGCTGCCTGAGCTGTGCCTCGCCTGGCTCACCGGATCGCAAGGGATGTCTTGGTTTGCGAGCGGCGCCCAAGCCCGCCGAGGTGGAGCCGCTGCGGAGGGGCGTGCGAGCTGTTTACACACGCCCTTGCGCCCGTGAGCCGCCCCGCCCGCGCCCCTCAACTTGCGGCCGCACCGCATGCGAGCTCGTTTGCGAGCGGGCCGGGGGCGCAGAACGCGGCCGACGCAAACCACGTGCAACACGTCGCGCCGTCGCCGCCCCCGCTCGGCGCGCCGTGCCAGACCGCCGTGTGCGTCGGGCCGGCCGGCACCGGGCACTGGGGCTGCGCCGGGTCGTAGACATTGACCATGATCAAGCGCTGGTAGTGGCGCTCATCGCCGCCGCACCCGCCGTGGCCCGGCCGCGCGTCGCGCGCCGCGCCGTGGCGGCACGCACCGCGCACCCAGGGGGCGTCGCCGGCGGCGTCGGCGGTGCGGTTGAGCGATATCTCAAACACCGCGCCGTCCGCGACGCCGCCAGCTTGCAGCCACGCCGTCGTGGCGTGTTGCTCATGCGCAGCCGCGCCGCGCTTTACTTCAACCGCCGCCCACGGCGGGTGCGGCGCGTTGGCATGGTGCGGCGCGCCCGCGCTCAGCAGCCAGCGCGCGCTGTGCAACGCGGTCACCCGCCACGACGAGGTGCCGTCGGCGTTGTCATAGGTGATGGTGCTGTCAAACTCGTCAAGCCGGTAGCTCACGCTCGCGAGCGCGAGCTCGCCGCCGACGCGCAGCACCGTCTCCACGCTCATCTCGCGGGCGCGCAGCGCCATGCGGCACGTGCCCGCCACCGCGAGGTCGTCGCCGCTGCACACGCTCACGCCGGGGTTGGCGAGCGCCAGCGCGCCGCTGCCCCGCAGCGTGGGCGAGGCGCCCGGCACGCTCGCGGGCGCCGGGCCGTCGCCGTGCCAGAGCAGCAGCGTGCTGGCGAGCACCCAATCCGCGCCGGTGGCGCCAAACACCTCTACCGTGATGGTGTGGTCGCTGCCGGCGCAGTTCAGCAGGCCCAGCCAGGGCAAGAGGTCAAAGGTGTACCCTGTGCGCGGGCGCGGGCGGACGCGCGGCGGACGTGGGCGCGCGGGCGTGTGGGCGCCGGCCCGCGGCCGCCGGGCTGCTGCGGCGCGCGTGCCGGGCAGCGAATACGCGTAGGCGGCCACGATGGCGGTCCACAGCCGCGGGTCGACGCCCCCCTGCGCACGAGCGAGGGCACCAGCGGCGGCAACGGCGGCGGTCGGGGCGCGGGGCGCAGCTGCGCCAGCGCGACGCGCCAGCGCGGTGTGTGGCGTCGGGCCACAGCGCAGGCTCACCGTGTACATGGTGTAGAAGATAGGGTAGGACCCCGCGAGCTGGCCGTCAACGTACAGCCTGACCTGCGGGCAAGCACGCGCACCACGGCAGCGGGGGCGGCAGCGCTGGGCGCCACGCCCACGCCGCGCTGCCGCCGCGCCGCCGCTGCGCCGCAGCGGGGCCCCGCGCCGCCGCCGGCGGCCGCCGCGTGTGCGGCGTGCGCACCTCGCGGTATGGCTCGCCCGTGCTCAGCCCGCCGCACGTGCTGTTGGTCGCCGCGCCGCTCGGGGTCATCGCCCTGCAGCGCGGCGGCCGGCCGCGCCACGGCGCGACGTGAGGAGCGCCGCGCACCGCGCAGAGCGCAGTACGCACACAATGACTGTGTCCGGCGCCCGCCGCGCAGAGCGCGCGCGGTCGGGGGGGGGGGGGAGGAGGCTCGCGCGCCTCGCACCAGAACTCCTCGCAGCCGTTCGCCTTGGGCACAACCGTGACGGCTGCGCGCGTGATGCTGCCCGGCTTGAGCACAGACGCCGGCAGCGGAAAGGTCACGTTGGGCCAAAAGGCAGGCCTGCGCGGGCAGGGCGCAATGATGAGCGCGCCGCGTGCGCGACACGACGGCTGGCGGCGCGCCGCGCCGCGCCCACCTGTCGCCGCTGCCCGCCACGCTGGTGAGTGCGTCGCCGTAAGGCTCGGTGGAGGCGGGCGGCAGCACGAGCGGGATGACCTGGTCGGGGGCGCCCGCGGGCAGCTGCGGCGAGGCGGCGCCCCGCGCGCCGGCGCTCGCTGCCGCGTGCACCCGGCGCGCGGCAGCGGCTGTGCCCCAGGGCGGCGCCCCCTTGGCGGTGAAGACCGCCTCCAGCCGCGCGGTGGCCCAGATCGGGACGTTGTACGTGTTGTCCAGCACGTTGGCGAGCGCAAAGCGCGTGGGCTGCCCCGGCCTGATGTAGGAGGCCAGGTGCGACACGTCCACCGTCACCGACCAGCGCTTGTCGGCTCGGATCAGGCGCGAGGGCTCGCTGCACGTGCCAAACGCCGCCTGCGGCGCACGGCGGCGGCCGCGGTGTCACCCGCTGCAGTGCCCCGCCTGCTGCGCCGCGCCGCCCGTCGGCCGCGCGCTCGGGCCTCACCACCGCGCTGCCGAACTGATACGAATACGTGCGGTCAAACTGGCGGCCGTTTGCCACCCGAAAGTCGACCGTGAGCAGCAGCTTGTCCACCGCCGCGCCGCCGCTGCAGAGCCGGTCGGGCATGAAGCCGCGGAACAGGTTGGTGTAGCCGTCGGTCGAGAAGCCGGCGCCGCACAGGTCTGTCGGCTGGCCCGGCACGCCGGTGCTGCGGTTCGCATCGAAGGTGCAGGGGAAGGGCGCCCAGGGCATCAGCACGTCGCTGCAGCTCTCCCCAGCTGGCGGCAGCACGGGCTGGACGACGTCGATGTTCTGGCGGCGCGGCGCGGCGCGGCCAGCGGCTCGGCGCGCCCTCTCCTTGGCGCGGGGCGGGGCGCGCGCCGCCCGCCGCGCGGGCCCGGGCGAGCAGCCAGCGAGCGCTGCCTGACGCTGTGCCTCGCCAGGCTCACCAGATCGCAAGGGATGTTGGGGTCTTCGCAAGGGAACCGCATGTCGACCGGCAGCTGAGCCGGGGGCGGCGCCGCCGCCGCCGCCGCCGCGCCGGGCCCGCGCCGCGCGCCGCCGAGCTCCTGCCGGCACATCGCCCCTGCGGGAGCGTCCTTGCCGGGGCAATCAGCGTAGACAGGGAAGCGTCGCACCGGGGCGGCGCCAGCAAGCGCCGCGCCGGCAGCCAGCGCAAAGAGTACTGCCGCGGCCGCCATCGCGCTGCGTGGGGGGCCCGCCCTGGCGTCGCGCTCTCAGAACGTGCGTCACCGAGGCCGCTGGAAGCATCGGAGTGGCCGCTGCGCCAGCAGCAGCGCGGCGGCGGCGGTTGGGACGCAGCGGCGGTTGGCCCCGGGCGGGCTGCGCTGCAGCGGCGGACCGGGTCTGCACGTGTTGTGGGGCGGCGCACCCGCCGGGTCACGGAGCTTACAGGTCGCCCGGCCGGCGCCCTCCCGGAAAAACCCCCGCCCCGCCCCGACCGTCACGCCGCCGCCCCCGCGTCACGTGCGCTCGATGAGCTGCTCCGCGCTCAGCGAGCGCGCGGGCGGCCGCGGCAGCGCCGGGCTGGCGGGCGTGGCGCGCGCCGCCTCGGCCTCGAGCGCCTGCAGCTGCGCCACGATGCGCCGGAAGCTGGGGCGGTTCTTGGCGGTGCCGCTCCAGCAGCGGCTGGCGAGCGTCACGTACCACGCCGGCGCGCCGTCGGGGAACTGCGGGCGCACGCCGTCGTTGATGACCGTCTGCAGCACCTTGGCGCTGCCCGCGACGAGGTCGCTGAACGCGACCTGCCCCGTGTAGAGCTCCCACATGAGGATGCCGTACGCGTAGACGTCGCTGTACTTGCTCAGCCCCTCGCCGCGGAAGCACTCGGGCGCAAGCCAGCTCACAGCCTGCGGCCGCGGGCGCCCCGCGAGCTTGCGCATCGCCACCTGCGGCCGGTGCGCGGCGCGCGGCGGCGGCGGCGGCGGCGGCGCACGTCAGCGCTCTGAGGGGCGCCCGAGGCGCGCGCGCGTGCCAGCAGCGCGCGCGCGCGCAGCCGCGCCTGCCGGTGCGACCAGCCGTGCGTGCAGAGCCCGATGTCCTTGAGCCGGCACGTGAAGCCGCCGGCGGCGGCGCTGCTGCCACCGCTGCTCGCGCTCTGCGTGGTGCCGCCCAGCTGCCCGCTGCTGCCGCCGCCGCGGCCCGGCACCGCGTCGGCCAGCCCGCCCCAGCTCAGGCTGCTGCTGCCCGTGCGCCCGGGGCCGTCGTCGGCGAGCGCGCCCGCCTCGGCCAGCGGCGCCGCGTCGAGCGCCGCCTCGGCGGGCCGGGGCGGCGCCGCCGCCGCCGCCTGCAGCATCGCCACGCTGCTGGGCAGGGTGCCGGCGATCATGACGTTGTCCAGCCGCAGCTCGCCGTGCACGATGCCGTGCGCGTGCAGGTGCTGCATGCCCAGCGCGATGTGCAGCAGCAGCGTGCGCAGCAGCGGCATGTGCGGGGAGCGGAGCGCCTCCACCGCGGCGTCGTGGCTGCGCCGCCCGCCGAGCGCGCCGCCGGCGGGCCCCGCCTGCGTGCTGCCCGCTGGCAGCGGGCCGAGCAGCCCGCCCAGCGCCGCCGACACGGGCAGGGGCGCAGACATGTGGTGCATGTCCGCCCCCTGCCGCGCGAGGCCCGGCAGCATCGGCAGCTGCGCCTCGAGCTGCGCCGACAGCGCCGACAGCTGCGCCGGCGAGAGCGCCGACAGGTCGGGCGCCGGGCCCAGCCCCGCCGCGGCCGCGGCCGCCGCGAGCGCCGCGGGCGTGGGCACGTGCAGCGCGCCGCGGTTGGACGCGTCGCGCAGGCAGCCGCCCGCCGCGTACTCGGTGACCAGCGCGGCGACGCGGTGGTGCCGCTCCTTGCGGGGCAGCACCGAGGTGAGGAACACGTCCGGCGGCTCCCGCGACGAGCGGCGCTGCACGACCTGCGGCGCGCGCGCCAGAGCAGGCGCGGCGCGTGAGAGCGGGGCGGCGCGCGCGAGCAGCAGGCGGCGCGCGGGGCGCGCGGGGTGTCTTGCCTCGTAGACGTGGGGGTAGACCGCGACGTGGCGCAGCACGTGCTCGTGCGACAGGCTGCACAGCCGGTACTGCAGGCTCAGCACGCCCTCCAGCTCCGTATCGCGCACCACGTTGCCGCTGCTGCCGCTGCCGCCGCCAAACATGCCCCCCGTGCCGCCGCCGGCAGCGCTGCCGCCGCCCGCGCCGCCGGGCGCGCCGCCGGGCGCGTGGACGCTGTGCTCCATGGTGGGGGAGTAGCGGAAGAGCTTCACCGCCAGCAGGCTGCCGCCGTGCTCCGCGGTGTACACCGCGGTGTGGCGGCTGCGCGCGAGGTCGTCGCGCACGTCCAGCAGCTCCGGCCACAGCACCAGCTCCGGGAACGCCGGCGCCGCGTGGCCGCTCACGGCCATGCCGACAGGCGCCAGCGCCGCGCCCGCGGCGGCGGCGGCCGAGGCCGCGGCGGCCGCCGCGACCGCCGCCGCGGCCGTGCCCAGCGGCAGCGGGCAGCTCGTGTTGATCGCGCTCGCGCTGCTGGAGCTGGTCGACGCGGCGCAGCTCACCAGCGCCGCCGCGCCGCGCTGCTCCAGCGCGCCGGCCGAGCTGTCTAGGCTGGCCCTGCCCGCCACGTTGACCGGGCCCTCGCTGCTGGGCAGCGCGTCCGCCACGCTGCTGTCGCCCGTGCGGCCGGTGGGCCCGGAGAAGCTGAAGCTGCGCTCCTCGTCGCAGGCCGCACCGCCGCCGCCCACGCCGGCGCCCGGCTCTGCGCCGTCCGCGCCCGGCGCCGCCGACTCTGGCAGCGGGCCCTCCGACAGCACCTGCCCGTACCACTGCCGCTGCAGCGTGCCGCCGCCCAGCAGAGCGCGGAAGGTGCCCCCCGCCAGCAGCAACGCCATCTCCTGCAGCGCCGCCTTGCCGAGCGCGGCGTGGATGTCCCACGGCGCGAGCAGGTACAGGCAGCCCAGCGCGCGGCAGCGGAACAGCAGTGGCAGCAGCACGAGCGTGCCGCGCACCTGAGCGCGGGCGCGGCGCGGCGCGGCGCGGCGCGGCGCGGGTGTCGGCGGCGCGGGGCGGGCAGGGCGCGGCGCGCTGCCCCCGTCGGCGCCTGACAGGCGGGTGCGCAGGCGGGTGCGCAGCGGCCGCGGGTCACCATGGGCCTGTCCGGCAGGAAGAGGTCGCGCACGGCGCCGCCGCCGGCGGTGCGGCCAAAGTAGGTGACCGTGTCCTTCACCACCATGACCTCGCCCCACTCGAGCGCGCTCAGCAGCACGCTGTTGGACGTGGGCAGCTGGAAGCACACCACCGCCTGCGCGGGGCGTGCCGCCGGCGCAGGCCGCGCGCGACGCATGGGCGTCAGCGGCGGCGCGGGCGGGGGCGACGGCAGAGTGCGGCAGCGTGCGCGCGTGCGCGCGCCGCCTCACCTGCTCGGGCGCGTGTGCCGCGACCAGGCTGCCGTTCGTTGCAGCAGCTTTGACCTCCTGCTCGCCCGTCGCCGCGGCGGGGCGCTCGGCTGTGCTGCTGCTGGCCGTGTTGCCCGTGCTTCGGGGCTGCGACGTGTGGGCGTTGCTGGCCTCCGCCTGGCTGTCGCAGCGCGTCAAGATGACACCATCGGGCACGCCGCCCTGGGGCAAGGCAGCACCGCCCGGCTGCTGCTCCTGCTGCTGCTGCTGCTGCTGCTGCTGCTGGTGCTGGTGCTGCTGCTGCTGCTGCTGCTCCTGCTGCTGCTGCGGCTCCGGGGACCCCGCCTGGCCGGCCTGCTGCGCAACTGGCGCGTCCAGCGCCGCTGCCGACGCCTGCGCCTCGTCCACCTGCTCTGCAAAGATCGTGCAGTTGGCCAGCCGCGACGACACCAGCGCCAGCCGCACCTCCAGCTTGTGCACCGCCTGCGCGGTGCAGCAGGGGCGGTGAGCGCAGCGCGCACAGCGCGCACGCGGGCCACGCGCTGCTGGGGCGGCGCCCGAGCGGCCCCTTACCGGGTCGGCCAGCGCGTGCGGCAGGCCGTGCACAAACACGCGCCCCAGCTCGTCCAGGGTGGTAGCGGCCCAGAGCTCGTCGAAAAAGTTGGCACGCGCGGTGGCGCGGTTCTGCGGCAGCGCGCCCGCGGCCCAGCCGCAGAGGAGCTGGATGCTGCTCATCCACCAGGCGGAGCCCCAGTCGCAGATGCTCGTCAGCCCGAACGAGAGCGTGCCGATGATGCTGCCGCTGCTGCCCGACGCGATGATGGGCACCGCCAGGAACGACTGCGCCGCCGCCGCCGCCGCCGCGGCGCGCGGGCGTGAGCGCGCACGCCGACGCGCAGGCGCAGCCGGGCCGGCCGGGCGCAGCCCCGCGCCGCGCGCCGCGCCCTGCCCCGCTGAGGCCCCCGCGCGCCGCCTCACCCGCAGGTCGCGGTCCTTGTGCAGGCGCTGCCAGTCGCGCGGCAGGCGGGCCGCCTCGTCGTCGTCACCCGCGTACACCGCCAGCGCCTGGCGGCTGGCCGCGACCAGCTCCAGGCTGGTGCCGCTGCCGGGCAGCACGGCCAGGCCGCCGCCGCCGACCTCGTGCACGCCCAGCCCCGCGCCGCCGCCGCCGCCGGGCGTGACCGACAGCGAGCCGCCCGCGCTGCCGCCGTGCATCTGCTGGTTGTAGCTCAGCCGCTGCCGGCCGGGCGTGACGTGCACGGGCGTGGCGTACGAGCTGCCGCTCGCGCCGCGCTGGCGCTGCGCCTCGGGGCTGAGCGCAGAGCCGACCTGCGGTGCGGCAGGGAGGAGAGCAGCAGCAGCGGGCAGCGGGCGCCTGTCAGCAACTGGCTGTCGGTGCGTGGCCGGGCGCGACACTCGCGGGCCTGCCCCCGCTGCGCCATGGGGCCGCCCCAACCCGGCGGCGCAATGGCGCAGCTGGCCTCACCTGCATGACGACGCGCCCGCTGGTGCTGATCGCGTGCAGGCAGGCCCAGTCCACGGGCAGCCGCACCACCAGCAGCGCCATGGCCTTGCTCAGCGGCTGCCGCGGGGTGGCGGTGCTCAGCGCCAGCAGCTCCTGCAGCAGGGCCACCAGCTTCAGCACGCCGCCACCCTGCCCCACGTCGTCGCCGCCGTCGTGCCCCGCGGCCGCCAGCGCCGCGTCCAACTCAGGCTGCACCGCCGCCGCCTGCACCGCCGCGCCCTCGCCCAGCCGGGCAAGCGGGTCGAGCGCGAGCGGGCCGAGCGTGCTCACCGCCCCGCCCGCCGTCGACTGACCCACCGACGAGCCCGGCTGCGAGCCGATGGAGTAGCTGCGCCGCCCCGCGGGCGGCTTGCCGGCCACCACGGGCTCCGGCCCGGACTTGCCGCGCGACGACGACGGCGGCAGCACGTCGGCCGCGCCGTCATCGGCCTCGTGCGCGGAGGGGCGGAAGCAGCAGAGCATCGCGCCCGCCGCGCCGCGCCGCCGTCACTGATCTGCTGCCGTGATCACGTGCGCATCGCCACCCTCCTGATGCGG
Source organism: Scenedesmus sp. PABB004 (assembly GCA_014905635.1). Classification (NCBI taxonomy): domain Eukaryota; kingdom Viridiplantae; phylum Chlorophyta; class Chlorophyceae; order Sphaeropleales; family Scenedesmaceae; genus Scenedesmus; species Scenedesmus sp. PABB004. The sequence continues at coordinate 306,246 of JABVCE010000034.1, read as the reverse complement.
AGGCCGCTGCTGAGGTCGGCAGCCCCGGCACGCCGACCGGGGGCAGGCCCGCTGGCGGCCGGGCCGCCGCCGCTGCTGTCGCTGCTGCCGCGCACGCCGGCGCCGCGCCGCTCCGCCCGCCCCAGCGAGCGGGGCTCTGCTAGGAGCACGCCCGCGGCGCCACTCGATGCCGACCACCGCGGGTTGCGCACGATCGCGGCCCTGCGCGCGAGACGGCGGGCAGCAAGGTGGGCGATGCGCCCGCCCGGCAGCGCTGCACCCCGATCCGTCGCCGACGCCCGCCCCGGCATCCAGCCCCCGTTCAATCGCGCCAAAGAGCGCCGCAGGCGCGCGGCTGCGGCCCCTGGCGGCCGCCTGGACGAGCGCGTGCTCTGGCTGCGTGCTCTTGCTGTGCGCCGCGCCAGCGCTCCCCGGCCCCACCCCCGCCCGCCCGATCCGCACCTGGCCGCGCGAGCCGGCGCCGCACCGCCCGGGCTCGCGCCGAGCTCACGGAGGCAGGCTCGGCGAGCCTGCTCCGCGCCTGCTGCCGCACGAGCGCCCTGCGGCAAGCTCCGGTTGCGTTGGCCCCCCGCCGCGCCGGAGAGTGCGGGCTGGCGGCCGCCCTCGCTCTCTCCCGGCGGCGCAGGCGCCGCTGCTCCGCCGCTGCGCTGGGTGATGTCTTGTCTCCGCGCTGCGTGCGCCGGTGCTGAGGGGAGGCCGGGCGATGATCGGCGCACTGATCGTCGGGGCGCGCCGCCCGCAGAGCGCGCAAAACCCAGCGCGGGGCGCAGGGTCACGCCGCGCGCCGGCCGCCACGATGACGCCCGTGGTGCTCGAGACCAAGTTGCCCCGCGCGCGATCACGCCGCCGCGCGATCCCCCGCCGCCGCGTCCGACAGCCGCACAACGAGGCTCGAGCTGGTCGCGCCGCAGCCCACGACCAGTGCGGCCGCCGCCGGGTGCCACGCGACGCAGCCGCCACGCCCCGGCGCGCCGCCCGCCGCCAGCCGCGCGCTGACGAGCAGCGCCTGCGGCGGCGGCACCGCCTCGGGCGGCACGCCTGGCTGCGCAGGCACCTGCGCGGGCAGGTCGTACAGCAGCAGCACGCCGCGCCGCGCCGCCGCACACAGCACCGCCACCTGGCTGCCGTCTGGCGACGGCGCGCAGCAGCACTGCCAGGCAGGCGCGGCGTCGCCGCCGCCGCTGTCGCCGCCGCCGTCGCCGCCGCCGGCGCCGCCGCTGCCGCCGTCGCCGCCTTCGCCGCTGTCGCCGCCGTCGTCGCCGTGCGCCTGCAGCGCCGCCGCCGCCGCCGCCGCGGTGACGTCGAGCGCGAGCAGCGGGCCGCGACCGTCGCCCGTGACCGCCCACTCGCACAGCACGCCGGCGCAGAGGGTGAGCACGCTGCCGCCGCGCCACGCCACCTGCACGCCCGCGTCGCCGCCGCGCGCGACCTGCCAGCGCTGCAGCGGGGCGGTGCGGCCCGGCTCGTAGACGAGCGCGCCGCCCCCGGAGGTGCCAACGGCGAGCTGCCCGGCGCTGCTGAAGCAGAGCGACGCGAGGGCGACGTTGCCGGGGAGCGCCAGCAGGGCGCTGCGCGCGAGGGAGCGCAGGTTGAAGCACGCCAGCCGCCCGCTCACCGGCGCGCCGCCGCCGCCGCCGCCCCGGCCGGGCGGCGCGCTGTTGGACGCCACTGCCAGCGTCGGCTCCGTCGGGCTGGCGGCGAGGCCGACCACCCAGTGGCCGGGCTCTCCTGCCACGTCGCCCATGACGCGCCGCGTGTTGGCGTGCCACGCGCGCACGCCGCCGTCGCCGCAGCCGACGAGCAGGAGCTTGTCGGCGCGCGGCTCCCACGCCAGCGCGCTCACGGCCGCGCCGCACGCCATGCTCGCGTGCCGCGCCGCGTTGCCGGGCAGGCCGCCGGGCGGGCTCCAGATGTCCACCGCTCCGGTCCAGCTGCCGCTCGCGACGTTGGTGCCCGCCGGCGAGAACGCCACGCACGCCACGCCGCCCTCGCCCGCGCCGCCCGCCTGCTCGTGCGTCGCGACCGAGACGCTGCAGCGCAGCGGGCCCGGCAGCAGCGCGAGTGCCGCGACCGCCTCGGGCGCGGCGGCGTCCAGGGGCGCAGCGCCGGGCGCGGCGCTGCCGCCATTATCGCCGCCGGCGCCGCCGCCCGGAGCGTTGTGGCGCGGACGCATGCCGCTGCTGGTGCCCATGCCAGCCGCCCACGACATCACCACCGGCGAGCTGGACAGCGCGGGCGCGCCCCCGACGCCGCGCGGGCTCGGCCCCGGGATGGGGACGGGGGCGCCGCCCGCGCCCGGCGGCGGCTCCTCTGCGCGGGCCGCGTCGCCGCCGGCGGCCGCGCTGTCCGGCGAGGGCTCGCTCGCGCGCCCTGCGTCAAAGCTGATGCCCGCTGTGGACGCGACGCGGGTGTGCTTCAGCCGCTGGGGCACGGCCTGGAGCGCAGGCACCTGCTGCTGCTCGCCACCGGCGCCAGCCGGCTCACACCCTGTCGGCGGCGCGGCGCCCGCGGCCCCCGCCGCTGGCAGCAGCTGGAAGAGGCCCCCACCTGCAGGTGGCTGCCCGCTGCGCTCGCGCTCCTGCTGCCCCTGCTGCTGCGCCTGCAGCTGCGCCTGCAGCTGCGCCTGCAGCTGGGCCTGCAGCTGCGCCTGCTGCGTCTGCCACTCCCCCAAACTCGCCTCGCGCTTGTGCTGGGCCGGCAGCCCCTGCCGCTGCTGCTCCAACGCCAACGCAGCGTCCGCGAGCTGCCGCTTGGTGGCGTCCAGCTCGGCCTGCAGCGCGGCCACCTGCTGCGCGAGCGCGAGGCGCAGCCGGCGGTCTGTGTTGAAGCGCAGCAGCGCCGGCAGCGGCAGGGCGCGCATGACGGTCGCGAGGAAGTTGACAAACGACGCCTCCAGCGCGGCGCGCCACTCGGCGCTGAAGTAGAGCGCGAAGCGCCGGTCCCGCGCCGGCGCGTCGAGGTAGGGCAGCGCCAGCCAGTCCCGCCAGTCCGCGCCGCCGGCGCCGGCGCCGGCGCTCGCGAGCAGCTGGCTGCCGAAGCGCCGGAAGAACTCGGCGACCCGGTCCTGGCGCTTGGCGGCCGCGCACGCCGCCAGGCAGGCGCGCAGCAGGTCGGCCTCCACCGCCGCGACCAGCGGCTCAAAGCGCGCGTCGAGGCGCGAGTAGAGCCTGCGCAGCAGAGTGGTGTTGAGGCGTTGTTGTGGCGCCCGCGCTCGGCGGCGGCGGCGACCGCGCTCAGCGGCGGGCGCGGCGGCGCGCGCGGCCACGCCGCCGCCGCCGCACCCCTCGTCGAGGCTCTCCAGGAAGTCCACCAGCGCGCCGGGGTCGTGGGCGGGGATGAGGCGGCTAAACACGTGCGCCGCGATGGCCTCCGCCTGCAGCCCCGCCGCCGGGTCGGACGCCGCGTCGCGCGCAAACGCGTCGAGCGTGGCGGTGAAGCCGCGGAACAGCAGGTACTCCTTGACCAGCGCGTCGGTGTAGGGGAGCGCGTCCATTTGCGCTCCGCAGGGACTCTCTCACCGCCCTCGCTGCTGCTCGGCCACCGCCCTCGCTGCTGCTCGGCCGCTCGCCCGCTTGCCGCGGCGGCCGCCGGCGTTGCGTTGCCCGCCGGTGGCCGCCTGGTGGAGCAGCTCAGCGGGGAGGCAGGCACTGGTGTTGCCTGCAGCAGCGGTCGGCGGACTGCGGGCGCCCGCCGCCGTCGAGCGACTGCTGCCGCCGCCGCGCTCGCTCGCGCGCGCCTGGCCGCGCGGCCGAGCTTTCACGCCTGTGCGCGGGCCTGGTGGGACGATCGCCCTTGCGTGACTGTGGAACGAGCAGGGAGCGGAGCGGGCGCGATGACGGTTGCGTCGGCCGTCATCACGGCCGTCGCGCCGCGCCCCCGATACACCTCGACCGCACCCCCGACACCGCACTGCCGCTCGCCCGCCTCGCGCGCGACTCCGCACCCCAGCGGCCGGCAGTGAGCGCGGCAGCAGCGGCGGTGGCGGCGTGGCAAAAATGGCCTCCAGCGCGGCCGTGGAGGCGGTGGCGGGCGGCCTGGGCAGCCTGGCGGCGCTGGTGGCGACGTACCCGCTGAAAACGGTGCGCCGCCGCCCCCTCGCCCGCGCCGCTCGCCGCCGCCCGCTGACGCAGCAGCCGCGTCCGCGCCGCCGCGTGCCCGCCGCAGATATACACCCTGCAGGCCATCCGCATGCAGGAGGCCAAGGGCCGCCGCCTGAGCGCCGCGGAGCGCGGCGCGCTGCTGCGCGACCCGGCGGCGCTGCTGCGCGCGCTGCTGCCGTCGCTGGGCGCGCTCTACTCGGGCCTGCAGCCGGCGGCCGTCGAGACGACCGCGTCCAACGCGGTGCGGCGCGGGCGGCGCGCGGCGCGGCTCCCGGCGGCGCGCCGCGCGGCGCGGCGGGCCCCTGAGCCCGTGCGCCGGCGTGCGCGCCCCCTGACCCCGCCCCCCTGGCCCGCCCTCCTCCCCCTTGCAGATCTACTTTTACTTCTACAGCCTCCTGCGCGGCGCCGCGGTGTCGGCGCTGCGCGCGCGGCGGGGGCAGCCGCCGGTGGCGGGCGCCGCCGCGCGGCGCGAGGACATCGGCGTCGCGGCGAGCCTCGGCGTCGCGGCGCTGGCGGGGGCGATCAACATGCTCGCCACCTCGCCCGCCCAGGTCGTGGCCACGCAGATGCAGGCGCGCGCGGCGCTCAAGCGCCAGCTCGTGGCCGCGGGCGCGCCGAGCGAGCACATCCGCAGCGACGCGCTCGGCGTGGCGGTGGCGGTGTGGCGCGAGGACGGCCCGCTGGGCTTCTGGCGCGGTGCGCGAGCGCGCGCGCGCGCGCGGGCCCCAGCTGCGCCGCCGCGCCTGCCGCGCGGCCGCGCGCGCCGCGCCCCAGGCCCAGGCCGACGGCGCGGCGCCGCGCCGCCGCGCGCGCAGGCGTGCTGCCCAACCTGGCGCTGGTGGTCAACCCGGCGGTGCAGTACATGGCGTTTGAGGCGCTCACGGCGCGCGCGGTCGCGGCCAAGGCGCGGCGGCGCGGCGGGTCGCGCGTGAAGCTGGAGCCGGGCGAGGTGTTCCTGCTGGGCGCGGGCGCCAAGATCCTCGCCACGGTCGCGACCTACCCCATGATCGTGGTCAAGAGCCGCCTGCAGGCAGCGGGCAGCCACTCGGCGCCGGAGCACCGCTACGCCGGCGCGGCGGACGCGCTGCGGCGCATCGTGCGCGAGGAGGGGCTGGCGGGCCTGTACCGCGGCATGCAGGCCAAGCTGGCGCAAACCGCGCTCAACGCGGCGCTGATGCTGATGATCAAGGAGCAGGTGCACGGCAGCGCGGCGGCGACGGTGCGCGCGGCAGAGGCGCTGCTGGCACGCACGTCGGTGCCCGCGCCGCGGTCGTCCGTGGTGTGACGTCTGCGGTTCAAAGCACGCGCCTGCGCCGCCGCCAGCTGGCCAGCCCGCTGCCGCTCCCGCCCGCGGTGACAGTGTTGTGCCGAAGCTCGGGCAGCGCCGCGGCGGCGCGGGGGCGCGAGACCGCCAGCTGCGCCAGTGCCGGCGCTGCGGCGGCCGCCGAGCCGTGGCGCGCGCTGGCCCCCTGCGCGGCGCCGGCATGAGGCTGCCCGCGCGTGGCGCCGCATGACTGGGCGGTGGCAGGGCCGCCGCGCCCGCTCCCGGGGCCGGCAGCGCGACGCCGCGAGCAGCGCTGCTCGTCCGTGGCGGCGCGCGCTCACGAGCTCACGAACATGGACGGCCGGCTGGCGTTGGTGAGCGCCGCCCTCCAGGCACTCACGCAGGAGGTCGAACGCCTGCGTGCAGAGGCTGGCGGCGGTGCAGCGCTGCCGCTGCCGCCGCCGGCGCTCGACCCGCTGTCGCAGCTGCTGGGCGAGTTCGAGCCGCGGCCTCATGCGGGCCCCTGGCACCTGCAGCTGCAGGATGCCAACCTCCGCGCGCCCGCGCCGGTGCTTGCCAGCGCGGCGCCGCCCTCGCGCGCGGCTCAGCAGGCAGCGCACGAGCAGGCCGGCAGTCGGCGGCAGCCGCAGCAGCCGGCGTTCGAGAACCTGGGGGCCAGTGAGGACCGGAGCGCGGACGGCAGCACAGCGCAAGGCAGCAGCGACGGCGCTGCCGGTGGCGGCGACTCGAGCAACGGCGCTATCACGAGCGCCGGCGCAGCGGGCAGCGACGCGGGCAGCGGCGGCGCGGAAGCCGCGGCCGCGCTGCCTGCCTCCGGCGACGAGGCGGCGGTCGCCGCCGCGGCCGCGGCGCGGGGCATCGACGTTGCGGCGGGGCCCAACGACACGCACACCGGTATCATTCGCGTGGCGCACCCAGGTGGGCCGACCGCCATCCTCCCGACCCGGCGCCCGGCGGCGCCGCTGACGCCATGCGCCGCTGCGCTCCGCGCCCTCCGCGCCACGCGCACAGGCAGCCCGCGCGGTCGGCGCACTCTGGCGGTCTTCATAAACGACCTGCCCAGCCTCGAGGCCACAGAGGACGGCGTGCTCGCGCTGAACAATGCCCTGTGCGGCGCGCTGCCCGGCGCCCAGCACGCGCGCCCGCGCGCGCCGCGCCGGCGCCCGGCGCTGCGGCTGACGACGGCCGCACGCCCGCCGGTGCGGCGCAGGCCGCTGGAGCTGTCGTCGCCCGCCGAGCTGCGCGACCACCTGCACGACGCCGCCAGCTGGGTGCTGTGCAACCTCGGGCACATGCGGCGGCGGCTCGGCTGGAGCTTCGCCGGCGACGAGGAGGCGGCAGAGGAGGCGCGAGCGCCCGCTGCAGCGCGAGCAGGCAGTGCCGACGGCGAGGGCGTCAGCTGGAGTGACCTGGGCACGCCGAGCGGGGCGCAGGGCGGCGACGAGGGCGCCGAGGCCCAGGGCGCCGCCGCGCAGGACGAGGCGGCCAGCGGCCACAGGCACGGCGCGCGCGCGCGCCGGGCGAGGGCGCGCCCGCTCATGCAGCGTGGCCTGGCGCTGCTGACGCGCCCGCCACGCTGTGCGCCGCGCAGGCGCAAGACGGCCATGCCGCAGCGCAAGCCTTCCGCTGCGGAGCGCGCGCTGGAGGTCAGCGGCGGCGACGAGCAGGGCCACCACGGCGCCGCGCTGAGCTCGCGGCACAGCGAGCTGAGCGGCCTGCTGGCGGGCCTGCGCGCGACCTCTGCTGGTGACGGCCTGGGCGTCCAAGCGGGCGCTGCAGCAGGCGCTGGCGCGCCTGGCTCGAGGCCTGGCGGCCCGCTGCTGCAGGAGGCGCTGGAGCTGGTGCGCGCAGACGTGCAGCGCCTGGCCGACGCCTGGCGGGGCGCAGAGCTGCCCAAGCTGGTCGCCGGAGCGGCCGACATCTGGCATGAGTGAGCGTGGGCGCGGCATGCTGGCACTTGGCAGGGCTGCGGCAGCGGGCCGCTGCCCCGCTGAGCGCTGCTGCTGACGGTGGGTCGGCTGCACCCCGCTTGGCCGCCGCAGGCAGCGCGCGCACGTGGCGGAGTGGGAGGCGCTGGTCGTGGAGCGGCGCGCCAAGCTGGAGGCGGGCGTGCACGAGATGGCAGTGGCCAACGTCGACAACCTGGGCAACTACCGGGCGCACCGCGCCCAGCGCAGCGAGGTAGGCGCCGCGCAGGCGGCAGCCACGCGCCCACGCGCGCGCTGGTCCAACGTTTGCGGACCGCCGCGCTGCGGCCCACGCCGCCCCGTGTAGGCGCTGAAGCTGTGGGTGGAGCTGCAGGAGGGCGCGGCGTACGTGCTCAGCGTCGTGCAGCTCCCGCGCCCGCCGGAGCCCGCACCGCCAGCGGCCAGCGCCGACCGCGCCGGGGCAGACGCACCGGTGGCTGCCGCCCCTGCTGCCGCAGCAGCAGCGGCAGCTGCAGCGGGCAGCGAGCCAGGGGAGCGCAGCGGCGACAGCAGCCCCAGCGGCAAGGCCGCCGACGGCGGCGACGGTGGCGGTGGTGGCAGCCGCGGGGACAGCCGTGCCTGGAATGGCGCGCAGCTTGCGACGGGCACCACCCAGGTGCTGCAGCCCGGCCGGCTGCAGAAGCGGCTGCTGCAGCAGCAGGCGGCGCCCACGCAAGGGCAGCGCGGGCCACCTCAGCATCAGCAGCTCGATGGCGAGGCCAGCCCTGGGGCAGCGACTCTGCGCAGCGGCCCGGAGGACCACGCACAGCAGCGGCTGTCAGAGGCGTCGCCCACAGCGCTGCGCCAGGTGGACGAGGCAGAGGCGCTGGACGAGGAGGAGGCGGGGAGCGAGGAGCCGCACACAGCGTCGGTCTACTCGCCCCTGGTGACAGAGGTGGGGCCGCGGACCTGGCGCCGCCGCCCGCCGAGCCCCGAGCTCAGCAGGCCTCCACCGCCGCCGCCGACCCCTCCCGCCTCGGTCGCAGGACCCCGAGTCGCTGCCTGGCGTGCTGGCGCTGTATCAGCGCTGTGAGGTGCAGCGCGCGACGACGGTCGCCGCGGCGCCGTGGCCCTCCTGGCATGTGTGGGGCGAGGCAGAGCAGGTGGTGGCGGTGCAGCCAGGCGGGGACAGCGCGTGCCTGCAGCCCCGCAGCGGACCCGTCGAGCGGGTGCGGCGGTGCTGGCTGCGCGGCCGCGCCGAGGCTGCACACTGCTCCGAGTGGCTGCGACCGCGCCCGCTGCTCAGCGACGCACCCTGCGCGCCACCTGCGCAGGTCGCTCTGGGCAGTGTGCGGCCGGCGCCGCCGCCCGCGCTGACAGAGCTCATACCGGCGGCGGCCGTGGCGCGCTGGCGGGAGCAGCTCGGCGGCGCCGACGCCGCCAACGCCGCCGCCGCCGGGGCTGGCAGCGCAGAGGGCGTCGCCTTCCTGTGCCGCCTGCTGCGCCCGGGGCTGCTGCTGGAGTGTCGCTGCCAGCGCAACGACAACGTTGTGTGGCAGCCTGCGCTCGTGCTGCACACCAGCGTCACGCGCCCGGGCCTGACCGCTGACGTGCTGGCGCACATGCGCGCCACCAGCCTGCACGCGCGGGCCGACGGCCGCGTCAGCCTGGACGGGGCCGTCGCGGCGCTCACAGCCCTCGCGGCGGTGTCAGCCGACGGCGCCGGTGCGCCGAGCCACGCCCAGGGCAGCGCCGAGGCAGTGGCCCTCTCGCCCGCGCTCTCCAGGCGCAGCGTGGGCGCGGTGCACGAGGCGCCCGCGCCCGAGGCGGTGGCGCTCAAGCTGCTGCTGCTGGGCGGCGCGGGCGAAGTGCGGCGCATCACGTGGTCGCAGCTGACGGACGCGCGGCGCCCCTGGCTGCGGCACATGCTGCACTGGAGGCAGCAGGGCGAGATGTCCACGAGCGCCGCCGCTGGCGGCGACGGCGAGCAAGCAGGCGGCGGCAGTGTGGTCGCGCGGGGCAGCTGGCGGCGCCTGGCCAGGCTGCGCTGCTTCACTGCCATGCGGGCCGTGCGGGCGGCGCTCGGTGCGGAGCACGCAGCCTGGCTCGCAGCGCTGGGCTGGGCTCCGAAGCGCGAGCGCGGCGGCGTGGCCAGGGAGCTAGCGCGGGACACGGCCGCGCGCATCGCGCGCAAGCTGGCGCGCCGCCCCACGGCCACCGCGGCGAGCGACGCGCTGCTGGCCGCGGCGCAGCTGGCCATGCCGCGCGGCCTCGCACGCTGTGTCGACAGCGTGGCGGGCGGGACTGGCGGCGGCGGCACCGTGACTGGCGATGCTGTTGCGCCGAGCGGGCAGCAGAACGGCGACGGCCGCGCGCGCAAGCAGGCGCGGCGCAGCCTGGGGCGCGACGCGGCCGGCGGCTACGAGTCGGAGGGCTCGGACGAGGGCTGGCGCAGGAGCCTGGCGCAGGAGCCGCGTGGGCGCAGCCGCTTGTCCGAGGCTGGCGGCGAGCCCGGTTCCCGTGCGGCGGCGCCGAGCTCGGACGACCCCACGCTGGCGCCCAGCAGCGAGGAGGAGGAGCAGGAGGTTGCCAGCGACTCGGAGGCGCCCCTGCGCAGCAGCGTCCCGGCGCTGCGGGAGGACGAGGAGCCTGGCGCGGGCATGGGCGAGGAGGGCATGGCGACGCTGTTCGACGACCGGCCTCCGGGACCGCTGGTGCGCGCCATGCGCGCCCGGCTCGGCCCAGCCGGCAGCACCTGTCCGGCGCTCGCCCGCGCCGTGCCGCGCCGCGCCGACCCCGGCCCCGTCGCGCCCCGTCGCCGCCGCCGCCGCAGAACCCCTGGCTGCCGAGCTGCTGGTGGACGCCGGGCGTGCGGCCTGCGTCGCAGGTGCTCAAGCCGCACCAGGTGGCCGGCCTGCGGTTCATGTGGGACGTCCTCGTCGTGCAGCACGCACCCGCCGCCGACGCGGCGCGGCACCGACCCAGCGGCGGCAGCGACGGCGGCGGCGGCGGCGGCCCGCGCAGCGTCGACGACGACGCTGAGCCGCAGCCCGGCGGCGCCAGCGGCGGCGAGGCCGACGCGGCCGGCGGCTGCGTGCTCGCGCACAGCATGGGGCTGGGCAAGAGCTTCCAGACGGTCGTGCTGCTCTACCTGGCCTTCCAGAAGATGTGAGGCATTTGAGCCGTGGGGAGGGGAGGGGCGGGGGCGGGGAAGGGGCCCCTCCGCTGCCAGCCGGGCAGGCCGCTTGAGCCCTGAGCCCCCCGCCTAACGCACGCGCACGCCCGCACGCGCGCCGCCGCCGCCGCCGCAGGCGCGGGCGCGCGCTGCTGGTGGCGCCCACCAACGTGCTGCGCAACTGGAAGGACGAGTTCTGCAAGTGGCTGCCGCCCGCGCCCACGCCCGGCAGCGACGCGCGCGCGCGCCTCGACTACTACGGCTCGCGCCTGACGCGCGGCAAGGTCTTTGCGGTGCGCCGCCGCGCCGCGCGCGGCGCCGCGGACGACGCCGGCGGGCCGCGCACTGTGGCCGCGGTCCACACTGCTCACGCGCCGCCCGCGGCCGCGCCCACGCCCGCGCCCGCGCGCGCGCGCCAGGCGTACAGCGGCAAGGACCTGCCCGGCGAGGTGGCGCGCTGGATGGCGTGCGACGGTGGTGTGCTCGTGGTCAGTTACGGCGTTTTCTCCAACGCCGTCAAGGCGCCCCGCCCCGCCCCGCAGCTCGGCGAGGCCGGGGGCAGCGCGGCGGGCAGCTCCGCCGCCGCCGCCGCTGCCGGCGGCGGCACGCCGGGCGCGGGCGACGCCGGCGACGCGCAGCGGCGCGCGCTGCGGTCCGCGCTGCTGGAGGGCGGCGCGTTTGTGGTCGCGGACGAGGCGCACGTGCTCAAGAGCGGGCGCACGGTCAAGTGCGGCGCGATGCAGGGCGTCGCCAGCCGGCGGCGGCTCGCGCTGACGGGCTACCCGCTGCAGAACAACCTCACCGAGTACTACCACATGGTGCGGGGCGCGGGCGGGGCGGGGGCGGGGGCAGCCGGACGGGCGGGGCGCGGCGCCCGCAGCGCGCCCGCCGCCGCGCCGCGCCGCGCCGCGCCGCGCCGCGCGCGCCGACGCTGGCGCCGTGTCGCCGCGCGTGGCGCAGGTGTCGTGGGTTCAGCCGGGGGACCTGTTCATGGACGCGGAGACGTTCACCCGCGACATCAGCGACCCCATCGCCGCCGGCCAGCGCCGCGGCGCGACGGCGGAGCAGCGCCGCGCCATGGTCAGCAAGCTCTCCTTCCTGCAGGACCTCACCAAGGGCTTTGTGCAGCGCGCGGGGCCCGAGATCCTCGTGCGCGACCTGCCGCCCAAGCGCGAGGTGCTGGTCAGCCTCGCGCCCACGCCCACGCAGGTCATGCTGCTGCAGGAGCTGGTCGGGCTGCTGGCCGCTGCGGGGCGCAGCCTGTTCAGGGACATTGAGGTGGGGCTGGGGGGCAGGGGACGGCGACGGGCGGCGCCGCGCGGCGGGCTGGGCTGGCGCCGCCGCCGAGGCCGAGGGTCCCTCCCGCCGCGCGCGCGCGCCGCCAGGTAATGCGCAAGGTGCTGGACTCGTCCGACCACGGCTACGCGGCGCTGTCCAAGCTGGCGGCGCGCGCGCGCGCCGCACCTGGCGTGAGCGTGGTCATGGCGACTGCCAGCGAGGAGCTGCTCATCGCCGTCGAGGCGCGCACCCCGCCCGCGCACGCGCCGCCTGGGGGCGCGCCGGGCGGTGCGGGCGGGCCCGAGATCCTGCTGTCGCAGCTGGGGGACGAGCTGCCGCCTGACGAGCTGCCGCCCGCCACGGGCGGCGCGAGCGCGAGCGCTCGTGCCGGCGCCGGCGCCGGTGCCGGGCGCCCGCCTCGGGCCGGCCCCGCCGCGGCCGCCGCCGGCAAGGCGGCGGAGCGTGCTGTGCTGCCGCTGGACGTGGTGGAGCGCCTGCTGGAGCGCTACCCGCCCGACCTCACCGCGCGGCGCGGCGCGGGCGAGGGCGCGGGCGAGGCCGCGGGCGAGGGCGCCGCGCCGCCGCTGCCGCTGCTGCCCAAGGAGGCGTTCGTGCGCAGCCTGGTGGCGCACGCGTGCGTGGGCGCGGGGGAGAAGGTGGTCATCTTCAGCCAGGTGACCCGCCCGCGGCGGCGCGGGCGCGCGGTGTGGGCGCGGGCGGCGCTGCGAGCGCGCGGTGTGGGCGCGTGCCGCCGGCGCCGCGGCGCGCGGCCCGACCCTGCCGGCCGCGCCGTGCGCGCCGCGCGGCAGAGCCTGCCCGCCCTGGACGCGCTGGGCGCCATGCTGCAGCGTGAGTTCAGCTACGTCCTCGGCGCCGACGTGCTGCGCCTCGAGGGCAAGCACAGCCCGCAGCAGCGCTCCGCGCTCATCGCTCAGTTCCGCGAGCGCCCGCGCGCCAAGGCACGGCGCCGCGCCGCGCGCGCGCACGGCACGCGCGTGTACGCGCCGCCTGTGCCGCCCCTCGACCCTCCCCGCACGCCCGCTCAGGTCTTCCTCATCTCCACGCGCGCCGGCAGCGTGGGCATCAACCTCGTGGCCGCGCGGCGCCTCGTCTGCTACGACGTGCGCCGCGCCCGACAGAGCGACAGGGCGGCGGGGGCGGGGGGTCCTGCGCGGGGACCCGCCGAGCGCCGCGCCGCCGCGCATCACTCCGCGCGCCGCCCACCCGTGGCGCAGGTGCCGTGGAACCCGGTCCACAACCGGCAGGCCGTCTCTCGCGTGTGGCGGTACGGCCAGGCCCTGCCCTGCTTCGTCTACCAGCTGGTCTGGGCCGGCACCATCGAGGCACACCTGCACGAGCGCACGCTCTCAAAGATGGCGCGCGCCGCCGCCGCCGCCTGCGCCACCGCCAACTCGCGCGCCGCGGCGGCCGTCGCCGTCACCGTTCCACGCGCGCGCGCCGCGCGGCCGCGCGTGCAGGAGCTGTTTGAGCGCGTGGTGGAGCGGCGCGCGATGCGCGCGACGCTGGGCAGCGTCGAGGAGGCGCTGTATTGCGTGCTGCCGCTGCGCCCGCTGCGCGCCGACCGCGTGGCTGAGGTCGCGGCCGACCTGCTGGGCGGCGCAGCCGGCGTGGAGGACAGCGTGCTGCGCCAAGTGCTGGGCGAGGTGCGCGCCCGCGCCCGCGCCCGCGACCGCGCCCGCGCCCTCGCCCGCGCCCGCGCCGGCGCTGGCGTCACAGACCCGCGCTCGCCGCCGCCGCGGGCGCTGCGCAGGCCGACACGGTGGCAGCGCTGGGCGTGGTGGCGCTGAAGAACGCGGAGCAGCAGCTGCAGGCGGACCCCACCTCGCAGCTCAACAAGGTGCGTCGGGGGGGCGCAGCGGCGCCGCTGCGCTGCGCGCGGCCTCGGCCGCTCACCCTGCCTCCCCCCCCTTCCATCACAGGCCGAGCGCCGCGCTGCGAGGGTTGAGAACGCTCGGCTGCTGGTGGAGCGCAGCCGTAGCACGGCGGCGGCGCTCGGCGGCGGCACGCCTGGGGCGCGTGGCGCGCCCGGCGGCGCGACCCCTTCAGCGCGCAGCGACCGGAGCGACCGGTACGTCAGGCGCGTGCTGGCGCAAATGCTGCGGGAGGAGGAGGAGGCGGCTGCTGGGGCGGGCGACACCCAGGCGGCTGGCGCCGCCCAGGAGGCGCAGCCGCAGCCGGCGCCGCCGGCGCCGCTGCAGGCGCAACAGCCGCAGCCGCCGCCGCGGGCGCCGTCGCCGTCGCCGCAGCAGGCGCCGCAGCCGCAGCCGCCGCAGCCGCAGCGGCCGCCGCAGGCACAGCAGCAGCAGACACTGCAGCGGGCGCTGCCGGGGCAGCCGCTGCATGGCCAGGGCGTGGCGAGCGGGGGCTCGCCGCTGTCGGTGCAGGTGGAGCGGTTCAGGAGGGTGGCCCAGAGCGACCAGCAGGCGGCGGCGCAGCTGGCGGCCCGGATGGCGGTCCAAGCGGCGGCGCGGGTGGAGCAGCTGGTGGCGGCGCAGCGCGTGGCGACGCCGCAGACGGCGCCGGCGCACCGGGCGCAGGTGGCGCCACCTGCGGCGCAGCACGCAGCGCGCGCCAGCGCACCACCCCGGCCGCAGCAGCGGCCGGCGCAGCAGCAGACGACCCAGCCACAGCCACAGCGGCAGCAGGTGCCGCAGCCACAGCTGCAGGGCCAGCGGCCGGCGCAGCCGCCGCAGGTCGGCGCCACGCGGCCGCCGGTGAGCGGCCCGCCCAGCTGCGAGCCGCTCGCCAAGCGGCCGCGCGTGGACGAGGGCGTCAGCGTGGCGCGCCGGCTGCAAGAGGTGCTCGACTCCGTCGCACAGCGCCGGCGCAGCGCCACGCCCAGCGCCGGCGGCAGCCGCGGCACCAGCGACAGCGGCCGCGCCGGCAGCGCGGCCGTCGGCGGCGGGCGCGCTCGGCTGGCGGGAGCCCCGCCGGCGGCCGCGCCGCCGGCGGCCGCGCCCGGCGGACAGCGCGGCACGCCCGCACCGGTGTCACAGCAGGCGGAGGAGGTGGTGGACCTGACGCAGGACGACTGACGCGACACGAGCGTGCCGGAACGTGAACCGCGGTGGCACCGGCGCGCGCAGCGGTAAGCATTGAGACGCGCGGGCCCCGCAGACGCGCACCGACTGCACACAGCCGCCTCGGCCCCAGCCCGCGACCTCTCGACGCTGCCGCCAGCGCGCCGCCGCCTCCGCGCACCGCAGCAGCAGCGCCGGCCGTGCCGACGCGGCAGCATGGCGGAGTGGGACCCCAAGACGCGGCAGACGGTCCAGAAGATCCCGCTGCTGACGGTGCGGGGCGCGGCGGCGCACGCCGCGGCGCAGCAGCGGCCGGATGCGGCGCAACAGCAACCGCCTGCGCGCGGCGCGCCGGCCCACGCGCGCGCCCCGGCGCCAGGAGAACGCGGGGCCACGCGATGCCAAGGACAAGTGGGACGCGCGGCTGAAGCAGGTGTGGCAGCCGGCAGCCGGCAGCGGGCAGCGGCGCCGGCCCG
Source organism: Scenedesmus sp. PABB004 (assembly GCA_014905635.1). Taxonomy (NCBI): domain Eukaryota; kingdom Viridiplantae; phylum Chlorophyta; class Chlorophyceae; order Sphaeropleales; family Scenedesmaceae; genus Scenedesmus; species Scenedesmus sp. PABB004. Next base: position 290,984 of record JABVCE010000034.1, on the reverse strand, counting down.
GCAGCGGCGGCCCGCGGCCGGCGGCGGCAGCTGGCGGTGGGCGGCAGCGGCCCCTCCGCGCCCCTCCCGCGGCCAGCGGCTGCGCCGCCGCCGCCGCCGCCACCGCCAGAGCCGCCCGCCGGCCGTCCGCCGGCCGCCCGCTGCCGCCGCGTGTGTCGCTGCGCAGGAGCTGCAGGCGCTGATCACGTACATCCAGATGAACAAGGACAGCGACACCGACTGGTTCACCATCGCGCCCGAGGACGGCGGCAAGGCGTGGAAGGGCAAGTGCTGGTGCGCGGCGGGCGCGGGCCGCCGCAGCGCGGCGGCACGGGCGGGGCCAGGGGCCGGGTCGGGGCCGCGGCCGGCGGCCGCGGGTCCGGGGGCGGCGGCGGCGCGCCCGTCGTGCGTGACGCACAGGCGTGCGCGGTGGGCGCAGGTATGTCCACAACTTCATCAAGTACGAGTTTGACTTTCGCTTTGACGTCCCCGCGACCTACCCCGCGGTTGCGCCCGAGATCGAGCTGCCCGAGCTGGAGGGCAAGACCGCCAAGATGTACCGCGGCGGCAAGATCTGCCTCACCATCCACTTCAAGCCGCTCTGGGCCAAGAACAGGCGCGCGCGCGCGCGGGGCACGCGCGCGGGGCACGCGCGCGCCGCGGCGCGGCCGCCGACGCGCCGCCGCCGCGCCGCCGCCGCGCCGCCGCCGCGCCGCCGCCGCCGCAGCCCCCACTTTGGCTTTGCGCACGCGCTGTGCCTGGGCCTCGCGCCGTGGATGGCGGCGGAGGTGCCCTACATGGTCGAGGCGGGCGTCATCCAGCCCAAGGTCTGAGCCGAGGCGCAGCTGGGGGAGAGCAGCGCCAGCTGCGCGCGCTCGCCACGCACGGCGCCGAGGCGCGGCAGCAGCGGCTGTCGGGCCGGGGTACAGCATTGCTTCTTTTGGCATTTCATTTGGCGCCGCACGCCGGCAGCTGGCTGCTGCGCAAGCAGCGCTGCCGGGGGAGCCGGGGGACGGCGCCGGCGGGGCGGTCGGGCGAGGCCGCGGCGAGCGGGGCAGGGCCCGGGACGGCGCGCCGCGCGGTGACGGGGCGCGCGCGTTCAACGGAAATTCACGCGCGGCGCGGTCACGCCTCTGCGCCGCCCCGTGGCACGGCGCCGCTGGCCGCCGCGGCCTCGCGGCGCAGGCGCTGCCGCTTGCCGCCGCGCTGCGCGCGCTCGTCGCTGCCCGGCGGCCCGCCGGCCCTCTCGAACACGCGCAGCTTGGCGCTGCGCGCGCGCGGGTTGGCTGCCGTCTCCTCGCCGCCCGGCACGACCGGCTTGCGCGTCACGACGCGGCCCTGCGCCGACGCGGCCAGCGCCTCCAGCACGCGCCAGCCGTCGGGGCCGTGCACGAGCGCCTCCTGCGGCGGCGGCGGCGGCGGCGGCGGCGGCGCGTGGGCGGCGCGGCGCGACAGCCGGCACCGGCCTGCCGGCGCGGGCGGGCGGGCTCGGGCGCGTGCCTGCGCGGGCGTGGGCCTGCCCGCCGCTGCGAGCAGGGCGTGCTTGACGGCGCGGTCCTCGAGGCTGTGGAAGGAAATCACCGCCAGCCGCCCCCCGGGGGACAGGCAGCCCAGCGCTGCCGGCAGCGCCTGCGCGCGGCCCGCGGGCGGCGAGGTTTAGGAGGGTTTAGGAGTGGAGGAGTGGCGGCGCCGCGCCGCGAGCCAGCTGCCCCCCCCCCCCCCCCTGCGCACACACACACACGCCCCGGCCGCACCCGCTCCAGGCGGGCGATCTCGTCGTTCACCGCGATGCGCAGCGCCTGGAACGTGCGCGTGGCGGGGTGGATGCCCCGCCCCCGCCCCCGCCGCGGCCCCTGGCGCCGCCGCCGCTGCCGCGCAGCTGCGTCTGGCCCACCACCTCGACCAGCTGCCGCGTGGTGCGGATCGGCGCCGCCTCGCGCGCCGCCACGATCCTGCGCGGCCGGGCGCGGCGGCGCGTGAGCGGCAGCGCTGCCGCCCGTGCGGGGGCCGCGCGGCCTCGGGTGCCGCTGGTGCTGGCGCACCGCGCCGCGACCGCGCGCCAGGCCTTCTCTTCGCCATAGTCCCGCAGGATGCGGCCCAGCTCCGCCTCGGGCGCGGCGTTGACCAGCTGCGCCGCGGCGCAAAACGGCGGGCGCGATCGGGCGCGGGCGCGCGCCCGAGGGGCCGGCACCCGCCCAGCGCCGGCCGCGCAGCGCACCTCCTCTGCTGAGCGCGCTGCGCCGGGGTCCATGCGCATGTCGAGGGGCCCGTCAGCCATGAAGCTAAACCCCCGCCCCGCCTCGTCAATCTGCGCACGGGGGGCGTGAGAGGGGGGGGGGGGTCGGGCGGCGCCACAGCAGGCGACCGCAGCGGCGCGGCGCTGCGCGGCGCGGCGCGGCCAGCCCCGCCCCTTTCGACACAAGCACAAACTCTGCCACAAGCGGCGCCCACCTGCATGCTCGACACCCCCAGGTCCATCAGCATCGCGTCCACACGCCCCACCAGCGCGCCGCCGGGCGCGTCGCAGCCCGACAGCAGCGACGCGACATCGCTGCGCGCGCGGGCGGGCGGGCCGGCCTCGCGCGCGGGGCCCCCGCGCCGCCTGCGCGGCTGCGCGCCCGCCCGCTGCCGCGCCGCGCCGCGCCTGTAGTTGCCGCGCAGCTGGCGCAGCGCCGGCTGCCCCGGCCCGCCCGTGAGCGGCGCGAGGCGGGCGTCCGCGAGCGCGTGGGCGGTGGGGTCCACGTCGATGCCCACCGCCACCTCCAGCTCCTGCCCCGCGGCGGCGCGCGGCGTGGGCATGCGCGCACGGCGCGCCGCGCGGCGCAGCGGCGCGCCGGCCGCGCGCACCGGGTGCTGCTGCACCATCGCCGCCGTGTGGCCGCCCGCGCCGAGCGTGCAGTCAACAAACACCTGCGCGCGACGGGGCGACGCGGCGCGGGCTGCGCCAGCCGCGCCTGCCGCGCCTGCGTGCGCCTGCTGCGCGCCCGCGGGGCCCCTCGCGCCAGCGGCGCGGCGCACCCGGATTGGCATGTGGTTCAGCGCGTCCAGCACCTCCGCCAGCAGCACCGACACATGCGGCGGCCCCGCCTGCTGCTCGTCCGCGCCGGCCGCGGGCGCCTGCGCGCCCGCCCCGCTGCTGCCGGCGCCGGCGGCGGCGGCGCGTGCCGCCGCGGCGCGCCAGGGCCCCGCCGGCGACTGGTGCGGCGCGGCGCCCGCCGCACGCTGCAGCCGCCGCGCGAGCGTCGCGGCGCCGCGCGCCTGCGCCGCGCCGGCCGCCGCCGGCAGCAGCATGGCGGGTCCGGAGGGCAGCGCGGGTGGCAGTGCGAGAAGCAGGGGAGCAGGCTGCCCGGCACAGCAGCAGCGGGCAGAAGCGGCCGCGCGCGCGGCACGGGCTGCTGGAGCTGAAGTTGAGGCGCGGGTCACTTCGCGGCGCCAGCACGACACGGAGACGCTGTGGCGAGCAGGAGGACGCAAGCCGCGCCGCCCACGCCGGACCGCGGCGACGGAAGCGCGGCGGTTGAGCGCGCCGCGCCGGGACGCCGCGGTGCGCAGCGGAGCCGACAGAACGCCCGCTGGCCGAGCGAGTGAAAGCCAGCCACTGCCGTCAGCTGCTCACGCTCCTCACGCGCCGCGCCCGCTGCTGCCGCCACTGCTGACGCCGCACCGCGTGCCCGATGTCGCGCGTGCTGGTGGCCGTGAAGCGCGTGCTGGACTACAACGCGCGCGTGCGCATCAAGCCGGACAAGGCGCGCGGCCCGGACGCAGCAGCGGCGCGTGCTGGCGCGGGCGCCGCTGCTCACGCAGCCGCGCCGGCGCGGTCGCCGCAGAGCGGGGTGGACCTGTCCACCTCCAAGATGAGCATGAACCCCTTCTGCGAGATCGCGGTGGAGGTGCGGCGGCCGGCGCGCAGGAGCCCGCGCGCAGGAGCCCGCGCGCAGCGCCCGGGGCGCGCGCGAGCGCTGCGCTGCGCCGCGCCCGCCGCCACGCCGCAGGAGGCGCTGCGGCTGCGCGAGGCGGGCGCGGTGGACGAGGTCGTCGCGGTGTCGCTCGGCCCCGCGGCGGTGCTGGAGACGCTGCGCACGGCGCTGGCGATGGGCGCGGACCGCGCGATCCACGTCGCGAGCGAGGCGGAGCTGCAGCCGCTGTGCGTCGCGCGCGTGCTCGCAGCCGTGGCGCGGCAGGAGGCGCCGGCGCTGTGCCTGCTGGGCAAGCAGGCCATCGACGGCGACAACAACCAGACGGTGCGGCGCGGCGCGGCGCGGCGCGGCACGGCACGGCGCGCGGGGGCCGCGGGGCGCGCCACGCGCCGACGCCGCCACCCTGGGCGCCCATGCCCTGCGCCGCAGGGCCAGATGCTGGCGGCGCTGCTCAACTGGCCGCAGGCCACCTTTGCGTCCAAGGTCGAGCTGGACCGCGCCGCGGGGCGCGTGACCGTGACGCGCGAGGTGGACGGCGGCCTCGAGCGCGTCGCGTGCCCGCTGCCGGCGGTGGTCACCACCGACCTGCGCCTCAACACGCCGCGGTGCGTGGGGGTGTGGGCGCACGCGCGCGCGCGGGGACGGCGGCGGCGGCGCGCGGGGACGGCGGCGGCGCGGCGCGGGGCCGCGCGCCCAGCCCGCGCCGGATTGCGTGCGCGCCGCGCCGTTCCCAGGTATGCGAGCCTGCCGGGCATCATGCGCGCCAAGAAGAAGGCCATCGCCGCCACGACGCCAGCAGACCTGGGCGTGGACGTCGGCGCGGCGCAGCTCGTCACCGTGCGGGTGCGGCGCGGCGCGCCAGCGCGCGGGGCAGGCAGGGGAGGGAGGGCCCGCGGCAGCTGGCTCGCCGCGAGGGCCGACGCGCCGCACTGCGCCGCAGGTCGAGGAGCCGCCCCAGCGCAGCGCGGGCGTGGTGCTGGGCAGCGTGGCGGAGCTGGTGGACAAGCTACAGCACGAGGCCAAGGTGCTGTGAGCCTGCGCAGGGGGCAGCGCGCCCAGCACTGTACGTACAGACGCTATCGCACACACCACTGCGGCGTTGGCGAGCCCGGCGCCGCGTTTTTCCCGGTGTGCAGCAACGCTGAGCGGCAGGTGGTGGCTGCGGTGCGACACCCGCAAGCTGGCGGGGGTGCGGAAGGGGGGGGCTCCGAGCACGGTCGGGCGTCGTAACGAGCAGTTCCGCGTCACGCCGTCTCACATGAAGCCCGTCGGCGGCAGGCAGCGCTCGCGCGCAGCGCCGCGCCCCGCCACCCTGCCGCCCGGGCTGCCGCGCTGCTGCCCCCCGCCGCCCGCTGCCAGGCGGGGCGGGGTGGAGGTGGGGCTGGGGCTGGCGGCCGGCTCCAGCTGCCGGGGCTGCAGCCCGGCGCTCGCGGTGGCACCGCGCCACGTCAGGCTTGGCTCGCCGTCGACCAGGCCTGCCAGTGACGCGGGCGCCTGTGCGAGGCCGTCGGGCGGGGCGCTCTCCGGGCTTGGCTGCTGCGCGGTGCCGCACCAGCTGTGACTGTCCCTGGCGCTGCTGGTGCTGTGCTGAGCTGGCGTGGGGGCGGTGCCGGCGCTGCCACCGCTGTTGGCCGCCAGGGTGCGGACGGTGATGTCGAGGTGCGCCGGCAGCGCCTGCAGGGTCGCCGCGGACAGCTGGCCCTGCAGCGTGGCGACTTCGGCTCGCAGCCTGCGGCGGCGCGGCGCCGGTGCGGCCAGGGTCAGCGCCTGGCGTGCTCAGCCTGCAAGGCTCAGCACGTGCCTGCCCGCTGCCCGGCGCGGCAGGCGCGGCCCAGACCAGCTCAGGCGCACCGCGCAGCCTCCGCCTGCGCGGCTGCCCCCTCAGCCAGCGCCGCATCCAGCGCGCCCTGCCGCGCCGCGCCCTCGCCCCGGATGCTGCCCAGCTCGCCCAGGATCAGCGCGTAGTCCCGCCGCGCCGCCCTCAGGGCGCCCTCGAGCGCGCCCAGCAGCTCGCGACTGGCGGCGCCCTCGGCGCCGCGCGCCGCCGCGCCCGCCGCAGCCTGCGCCGCGAGTAGCTGCGCGCGCGTGGCCGCGAGCTGCTTGTGCGCCGCCTTCAGCGCCACGCGCAGCTGGTAGCGGTCCTCGTGCGCGCTGGCGAGCTCGGCGCGCAGCGCCTCCAGCTGCTGCGGCCAGCTGGGCTGCTCGGCAGCGTCCAGAGCAGTGTGGCAGCCACACTCGGTCGCGCGGTCCTGCTGCAGCGGCGCACCGCTGGCCGGCGCTGCGGCGGACTTCTGGCCGAATCCAGCCGCCACGGCCGCCGCCTCCAGCGCTACCTGCAGCTTGGCCTGCAGCGCGTCGCGCTCGCCTGCCAGCGCCGCCAGCTGGTCCACCGCCGCCGCCGTCCGCTGCTCTGCGGCGGCCACCTTGGTCTCTGCAGCCGCTGCAGCAGCTGCCACGACCGCGCCCCCGGCGCTTGCAACGTCAGCAGTGCCGCCGCCGCTGGCGGCGCCACCGTTGCCCAGCTGCTGCAACAGCAGCAGCAACTGCTGGTGCTGGTGCTGGTGCTGGTGCTGGTGCTGGTGCTGGTGCTGGTGCTGGTGCTGCTGAGGCGGCAATGGCGGTGCCAGCGTTGCCACCTCTGCGGGTGGCAGCTGCTGCGGCGTCACGGACGCTGGCTGCGCCGGCGGTGCAGGGGCCGCCTCTCCGAGCGCTGGGCGCACGCCGCGGGCCACGCCCTCCAGCTCGGCTATTCTGGCCTCCACCGCTGCCAGCCGCGTCTGGTCGAGCTCCGCGTGTCGGTGCGCCTCCGCGGCGGCGGCCGCCTGCGTGCTGCCAGGCTTCCCCTGCCGCGCCTGCGGCGCGTGCTGCGGCGACACCACCTCAAGCGCCACGGCACGGGCTGCTGCATCGGCGCTCGCTGCGGCCGACTGCCCCGCCTCAGCCTCCAGCTGCTGCTCCGGCTGCGCGCCGCGGCTGGTCGCTGCGGCGTTCCCTGTGGCCGCCGCCGCTGCCGCTGAGGCCGCTGCCTGGTGCACCTTCGCGGGAGCCTGCGCTGCGCTGCTGGCTGCGGCGGCCCGCGCGGCGGCGTCAGCAGGTCGCACCTGCCGCGCCACCGCCGTGCGGTGCTCCTCGGATGCCGCCTGCTGCTGCCACTGCTCCTCCTCGGGCCACGCCTGCTCTGCACTGCACGCAGCCGCCGGCTGCGCCGCCAGCTGTTGCGCCTGCTCCGTGACAGCCGCCAGCTGCTGCTGGACGTCTGCCAGTTGCTGCTGGCGCTGCTCCAACAGCTGAACCGCGCCCTGCTCCGCGCGCTGCGCGGCCCCAAGAGACGCCTGGAGCTCGGACGCCAGCGCTGTCGCTGCGCCCAGCTCCTGCCGCACCGCCGCCAGCTCGTCAGCTGCGGCAGCCGCGGCGGCGGCGGCTGCGGCTTCGGCGGCAGCGATGCCCTCTGTCGCTAGCTGCGCCTGCTGCTGCAGGCGCGCGTGCAGGTGGTCGTGCGCTTGCTGCAGCTGCTCCAGCTGCCCCAGCTGAGCCAGGCTGCGCGCGGCGGCTGCCGCTTCGAGCTCCTCCTGCCGACGAGCCGCTGCCCGCTCCGCGGCAGCGAACTGCGCCTGCGCAGCGGCGAGCTCTGCGCAACGGCCAGCCGCCTCGGCGATGGCGGCGCAGCCCTGCGCCTGCGCGGCCGCCAGCTGCGCTTCCAGCGCGACACGCGCCTCCCTGGCTGCCTGCTGCTCCAGGCCCGCCTGCTCCGTGCTGTCGAGCAGGTCCTTCCGGAGGCCGCTGACCGCACTCTCCGCAGCGGCCACGCTGGCCTCCAGTGCTTGTGCACGCTGCTCCGCGGTCGCGGCTGCTGCCAGCGCATCGGCCTGGCTCGCTGCTAGCTCTGCACGCGTCTGCTGCAGCGCCGCCGCCGCCTCCGCTGCCGCCTGCTGGTGGCTCTCCCGAGCTGCGTCAAGCTGCTGCTGCAGCTCCAGGGCGCGCAGGCGCTCCAGCTCGGCGGCCTTGCTGCTGGCCTCGGCATGCTGCCTAGCAGCCTCCAGCTGCTGCCGCAGCGCTTCAGCCGTCCCGAGCGTGGCCGCCAGCTCCCGGTCGGCTGCCGCCAGCCGCTCGGTCAGCGCGTGCTGCTCTGCGGCAGCTGCGGCCGCGGTCTCGCGGGCGGCCGCCGCCGCCGCGGTCTCGCGGGCTGCCGCCGCCGCCGCCGCCTCGCGGGCTGCCGCCGCCGCGGCCTCTTCAAGGAGCGCGGCGCGCGACCGCGCTGCCTCGAGCTCCGTCCGCGCTGCCTCGAGCTCCGCCCGCGCTGCCACAAGGTCGGCGAGGGCCGCCGCCTGCAGTGCCCTTGCCTGCGCCGCCTCTGCAGCTGCCGCCGACGCCTCCTCCTTCAGCAGCTGCACCTCGGCGGCGGCTGCGCACAGCGCAGCAGCTGCATCGTGTTTGGCGGCATCCGCCATGCGCTGCGCTGCAGCCAGCTCGCCCTCGGCTGCCATCTGGGCCTCCACGGCTGCTCGCTCGCGCGATGCCAGCTCTCCAGCGCGCGCCTGCGCCTGCTGCGCCTGCTGCGCCTGCTGCGCCTGCTGCGCCTGCTGCGCCTGCTGCGCCTGCTGCGCCTGCTGCGCCTGCTGCGCCTGCTGCGCCAGCTGCGCCAGCTGCTGCTGCAGCGCGCCAGCCTCCTGCTCCTGCCGGGCGGTGCGCGCGCGCCCTGCCTCTGCCTCTTGCGCGGCCTGCTGCTGCGCCGCGCGCAGTCCTTCCTGCAGCCGTTGCGCATGCTGCGCTTGAGCGCCGGCCTGCTCCCGCGCGGCCTGCAACTGCTCCTCCAGGTCTGCCAGCGCCCCAGACTGCTGGCTCAAGGACAGCGCCTGCTGCCCTGCCAGCGCCTGGCAGTCGGTGAGCTGGGCGCGGCTCGCCGCAAGCTCGCCAGCCAGGCTGGCAGCCTGTGTGCGGGCGGCGGCAACGGCGCAGTCAGCAGGAGATCGCCCCACCCTCACCCCATTCCCCACACCCTATCATCCGCACCTGCTGCGCCACGCCCTCCCACGCCGCGCGCAGCGCCAGCTGGCGCAAGCTGCTGGCGCTGAGCAGCCACGTGCCCCAGGCCACCGGCAGCAGCGCCCTGACAAAGCTGTCGCCGGGCTCGGGCGGCAGCGTGAAGAGCGCCGCGCCGCTCGCAGGGTCGTGCGCGCTCACGCAGCGGTCGCACGCCAACCACACCTGCGCGCCGGTGCCGACGGCGCCGCAGCCGCCCGGGGGCCCCCGCCGCCGACCAGGGCCATGGCGGTGACGGCGCCCTGGCCCACGCGCAGCACGCTGAGCTGGACCTCGGTGGCGGCGTCAAAGGTGAACACACGGCCGTCGTCGCAGCCCACCCACAGCCGGCCGTCGGGCAGCAGCAGCATGCTGCGCGCGCCTGTGGGCGGCGGTGCGAGTCGGCGCCCGTCGCTGACCGCGCACGCCCAGCGCGCTAGGCGTGCTGGCCGCGGCAACCCAGCGCTCACCTCGCATGCCGTCCGACTTGATCACGCGCCAGCCCCCCGGGTCAAGCCGCCCCGCGCCCGCCGCGTCTGTGCACACCGACAGGCTGCCGTCGGCGGCGCCTGCCCAGACCTTGCAGCCCAGCGCGCCAGGCAGGTCGACCGCGCCACTGCCGGCGCCCCCGCCGGCGCCGCTCGCAGTGCGCCGCCCAGCAGTGCTCGCGCGCCGCAGGCTGCCGCCGGCTGCCACGGCGGCGGCGGCGGCAGCGCCCGCGCCGCGCTCGCTGGCGGGCGCTGCGCCGGTGGCGGCGCCGCTGAGCTGCGCGACGGCGAGGCACTGCACAGCTGCGTGGTGGTGCCCGCTCGCCGACAGCAGCTCGCCCGTGGCCGTCCACGACCGCACCTGGAAGTCGGCGCCGCCGCTGAGCACAAATCCGCCGGCGGTGGCGAGCAGCGCGAGCACTTCGCCGCTGTGCGCGGGGAACGGCTTGCGCGCCGGCGCGGCGCGCGCGACGCTGTAGACGCGCGCGCTGCCCGCGCCGCTGACGGCCCAGAGCACGGGGCCGTCCGCGCTCGGCGCAGCGCACAGCGCGTGCGCCAGGCCGTGCTCGGGGTCGGCGCGCGCGAACTCCACGTACCTGCGGCGGCCGGGCGCGGCGGCGGCGGCGGCGGCGGCGGCGGCGGCGGCGGCGGCGGCGGCGGCAAAGGCGCCGCTGTTGGCGCGCGCAGCAGCGGCGCGCCCGGCGCGGCGTGCACGCAGCAGCGCGGCGCACCGGCCGGTCAGCGAGTCCACGGCCGCGATGCCGCGCCGCGCCGACACGAAGAGCGTGCCCTCCCACAGGGCCGCCGCCTTGAGCGGCCCCGTGTCCGCGGCGGCGAACAGGTGGGCGAGCGCCCACTGCAGAGCGCCGGGCGGCACGGCGGTGCTGCTCGCCGCCTCCGGCCGCCGGATGCCCTGCGCGCTCACGCCCGGGAGCGCCATGTGGTGCGGTCCAGCCGGGAGCTGTTGGCGGTGGGCAACGGGCGCAGCGCCTGCAGAGGGGCGCCGGCGGCGCGCTGCTGAGTTGCCCGCCCCGGAGCGCGGCGGGCGGCGCGGCGGGAGGGCGGGCCTCGCCCTTCCCGGCTGGGTGTGCGACGCCGCTGCGCGGCCGGGGTTGCTGGCGAGCTGCAGGGACTCCTGCGAGTTCAGGTTACAACGGCGGCGCCGCGAAGCGGGCGCCGCGCAGCAGGCCAGGAAAGGCGAGTACTGGCAGCCTCACGCACCAACACGCACGCAGGGGCAGGTTCCGGGGCTTGGTTGGTGCTGCGCCGCGCCCGCGCGCGCCGAGCGACCAGCCCACGAGGGCGGCCGCCCGTGCAGGTGCACGCTACGGCCAGTTGGCAATAATGCGATCCCCGCCACCCGCCCGCCAGCACGCCCACCACCCGGCCAGCCGCATCCCAAGGAGCGGTGAGCTGGAGCGAGCACCGCGCAGCCGCTGAGGGCCGCCCTATCAGAGCCCACGCCGGCAGCGCACGCGCGAGCCGTTGTTGAAGGCAAGGGATTGCGCAATCAATCACCCGGCGCGTTTAGAATGCTGAACAGCCAGGTTGGCGTCCAGAAAAACAGAGAGAGAGCAGCAAACGCCCCGCACACCAAGCACTTTCGGTCTGCCCCACCGCGCGAACCACCACAGATGAGCAACCTCGCCCCCACGCAGGCGACTGCATGCTGCGCATGCAGGCATCCGGTGTTCTATAGCCTGGGCCAACCCAGCACCTTCCCTCCTTCCTTTCCCCTGTCTTGCTCGCAGCGCACGGCCGCCGGCGCCGCACAGCTGGCACGCACGGCACATGCAGGTCGCGCCCCCCCCCCCCCCTAAACCCTACACACTCTGCGGTTCGCAGTTGCCACGCACATGCCTGGGTTGAGAGTCAGCTGCTGACTGCAGCTGTCTGATGCTTGCCCGCTGCTGTGAGCCGGTGGAGCGGCGCAGGCGCCGCACCTCAGCAAATAGCGCAGGCGCAGCCCTGCGGGGTGTCCCCATCAACGCGCGCGCCAGCCAGCACCGCCGCCTCGCCACACGCGCTGCCGGCGCCATTCGCGCCGGCTGCCGCTGACGCGGGCGCCGCGCCCGCGTCGGACGCAGCCACGGCCGGGCGCTCGCTGAAAGAGTTGCGGCGGCTGACGGGCGCGCTCGGCACCACGGCACCCGGCTCGCTCGCCAGCAGGAGCTGCAGGTCGCGCACCACGCTGCTCATGGTGGGCCGCGCCATAGGCTCCTGCGCCCAGCAGGCCTCGATGAGCGCCCACACGCCGTCGCCGACGCGCTTGGGCCGGGCGGGGCGGTGGCCGCGCGCCACCTTGGCGGCGTACCTGCGGCGCGGCGCGGCGGGCGGCGAGGCGGTCAGCGGTGCGCCGCCGTGGCCTGAGCGGTGAGGTGGTGACGCTGCGCAAGTGGCGTCGGCTGCTGCGCGGCGGCGTGGCGGCGTGCGGCCAGCCGCGCGCGCTCACTGCTCTGTGATGACGGGGTTGGTCGAGGACGTGGGCAGCTCGGTGAAGATGAGCAGGCAGCGCGCTGCGAGCTCGTACAGCACCACGCCAAAGCTGAACACGTCGGCCTTCTCGTTGTACGGCTGGCCCAGGAACACCTCGGGCGCCATGTACATGCAGCTGCCCGTCTGGCCTGCGCCGCGGCGGAGGGGCGGCGCGGCGGCGCGGCGGCGGCTCAGCGCCGGCGGGGCCCGCGCACGCGGCCGCAGCACGCGCGCCTGCGCGTCGCGCGGCGCCCCGCGGGCGCCGGCGCAGGCGTCTGCGCCGCCCACCCGTGAGGTTGTAGACCAGCTCTGCGTCGGTCCAGCAGCTGCTGCCGTCGTCGTCGGCGCTGGCGCCGGTGATGGCGGTGGTGGCGTCGCTGCCGCCGGTGACGGCGGTGCCGTTGCTGACCCACGTGCCGTCGGTGGCGAGGCTGCACACGCTGGCGTCGTCGGCCATCGCCGCCTCGACCTGCTCGGAGAACGCCCACATGGCGGCAGGCATGCCCGCGCGCGCGCCGGCCTGCGCCGCGTCGACGCGGAACGACGCCGCGCGGCGCGGGCCGGGCTTGCCGGCGCCGCTGCGCTGAACGCCGCTGAATGACGCGCCGCGCCGCGGCGGCGGGCGCCGGCGGCCGCCCAGCGCCGCGGCGTCGGCGGCCGTGGCGCCCGGCATGCCGTGCGCGCCCGGCGGCGCGCCGAGGTAGGGCACGCTGCCGCTGCTGTCGTGCAGCTCGCCGTAGTGGTGGTCGGCGTGCCGCACGCCTCCCGCGCGCACGGCCGGCCCAAGCTGCGCCTGCAGCGTCGTCAGGTGCGTCTGCGTCAGCGGGCACCAGCTGCTGCCGACGCCGCCAGTCTGGGGGGCCCCGGCGCGGTGCGTCGCCTCCGCGGCGGCGGCGCCGGGAGCTGGGGCGCCGCCCTCATGCTCCGTCACAGGGGAGGTGTAAAAGTGCTGCAGCTGGGTGCCGGGGCCGCTGCTGATGCTGACGCGCATGAGGCGCTCTCGCTGCGAGTCGGTGATCTGCGTGCGGCGGCAGCCCCTCGTCGTGGCAGGGCCCGGGGCTGGGGGCGCCGCGCGCGCGGCGTGCGTGGGCGGCGCGGCGCCGGGCAGCCGCGTGCGCACCACGTGGAGGCCAAAGTCGCTGAGCTTGGCCACCGTCTGGCCCTCCTCTTTGGTGAGCAGGACGTTGCCGAGCTTCACGTCGCGGTGGATGACCGCGGGGCTGCGCAGGTGGAGGTACTCGAGCGCGCTCGCGACGTCCAGGGCCCAGCCCAGCGCGTCGGCGTCGCGGTACACGCGGCTGCCGGGGGTGATCATGGCCTGAGAGACCTTCTCCTGCAGCGTGCCGCCCTGCGGGGGGCGCGCGGAGGCGCGCGGTCAGCAAGGCGGCTGGCGCCGCCGCGCGGCGTCACCCGGCGGGGCCGGCTGCTGGCCGCCGCGGCGCCGTGTCCCGCAGGCGCCGCACCTTGCAGTACTCGAGCGCGAGCGCCCACTTGCCGCCCGCGTGCTTGTCGGTGTTGATGCGGCAGAGCGCCCTGAACCCCACGATGCGCCTGCGGCACGCGGCGGACAGCGGCGGCGTGAGCTCGAGCGCGGCGCGGCTGCGGCGCCAATGCACGTGGCGCGGCGGCGAGGTGGTCACCCGTGCTGGCAGTCCTTGAGGACCTGGGCCTCCCGGATGAACATGCGCTGCGCGAGGAGGTGCTCCGCGCTGTCCCCGCCCTCGTTGGAGGCCGTCTTCACCGCGACGACGGCGCCATCCAGCGTGCCTGCGCCGGGAGCGCAGGACGTGAGGGCCGGGCCGAGGCACGGGGCGCGCGCGGCAGCACGGCCGCGGCGGGCGCGCACGCGGCGGCGTCGCGGCGCCGCGCGGCGCCGCGCCAGGCCTGAGCCAGGCCTGAGCTCGCACCCTTGAAGACCACGCCAAAGCTGCCTTTGCCCAGCTTGTTCAGGAGCCTCAGGCGACGCTTGCCGTCCTCAGCCGGCGGAGCGCAGGCGCCCATCGCGCGCGATGCAAGCCCTCCGCACGTGCGCGGCCCCGGTCACGCGCGGGCGCCGCGCAGGCGCCCGGGGCCGATGCCCACCCAAGCTGCCAGCGCGCGCAGCGCCGAGCGGAGCAGAGGGGGCTGCTGCTGGGGGCTGGGGGCTGGGGCTGGGGGCTGCTGCTGGGGCTGTTGCCGCCCCGGGTGGTGCGGGCTGCGGCCGCGCAGTGCGCTCCACGTGATCGGCGCGGGTCTGGTCGGGGCGTCCTCGGCGCGCGGCTGCGGGGCCCGCGAATCTTGCAGTGGCCTCTCGGTCGCCGGCCGCTCGCCCCCGATGCCGACACCGGGTCCCCGTCCGTACGCTCCGCTGCAACACTCGTGTGAAGAGATTGGGATTGGATCGGGGCCGGCGCGACGGCCCGTGCGCCGCGCGCACGGCTCGTGGCCGGCCGGCGTCGACCGGTGACGCCGCCGTCGAGGCGGCGGCGTGGTGCCCGAGCGCTGCCCGCTGGCCATGCAGACGGCTGCAGGGATGGTGTTGAGGCCGCACCGCGCGAAAGAGGGCTCGTGCGGCCGGCAGCGGGCTCGCGGGGCGGCGCGCACCGCCGGCACCCGCGCTCGCGCGCGCGCCGCGCGGCGCGGGGGCATCAGCGGGGCCTGCCGCGCCGGATTCAGCGAAACACGGTTGTGACGGGGCCTCAGCCGCGTCCGGGCCACCAGCGAATCTCTCCCGATCGCGACTGACCTGCCCCGCGGGTCTGCACTGCCGCTCGGCTTCTGCCGTCCTCCCCGCTGCGCCGCGGCGCCGGCGAGCCAGCTCTCCGGCCAGTGAGCCCGTCCGCACGCCATAGGTATCGCACGTGCAGCCCGGGGGTGCATGTGCGCAGCCCCGCGCGTCCAGCCTGCGCCGGTTTTCGCTGCGGCGGCCATGGCGGGGCCCACGAGCAAGCGCAAGGTGAAGCTGCTCAACCGGATAGGCGCTGGCGCGTTTGGCACTGTGTACAGAGGTGGGCCTGGGGTGCTGGCGGCGCCTGAGCGGTGATGCGCGTGGTCCTGCCGGCCTCCGCGCCGAGGGCAGCCACGCCGGGCGCCCGCCGCGGCCGGAAAGCGTGATCGGCCCTGCCCGCCGCTCTCCGGGCCCGCTCACAGGCCTCTACGACGGCGAGGAGGTGGCCTTCAAGGCCTGCAGCAGCGGCGGCGACGAAGACAGCCTGGAGGTCAAGATGTTCCTGCGCGAGGCGCAGATGCTGAGCAGCTGCCAGCACGGGTGCGCGGACGCGCGCGCAGCGGCGCCGCGGTGCGCCCGCAGCGGCGCCGCGCCCCGCAGGCACACCGGTGCTCATCCTGAGCACCTGCCCCCCGTCCCGCGCCCGCGCAGGCGCGTGATCGGCTTCCGCGCGCTCTGCAAGCTCGAGAACGAGAACCATGCCGGCAAGTGGGCGCTCGCGCTCGAGTACTGCAAGGTGCGGCGCCTGCGGGACACCGCGCCGCGGGGGCCAGCAGCCGGCCCCGCCGGGTGACGCCGCGCGGCGGCGCCAGCCGCCTTGCTGACCGCGCGCCTCCGCGCGCCCCCCGCAGGGCGGCACGCTGCAGGAGAAGGTCTCTCAGGCCATGATCACCCCCGGCAGCCGCGTGTACCGCGACGCCGACGCGCTGGGCTGGGCCCTGGACGTCGCGAGCGCGCTCGAGTACCTCCACCTGCGCAGCCCCGCGGTCATCCACCGCGACGTGAAGCTCGGCAACGTCATGCTCACCAAAGAGGAGGGCCAGACGGTGGCCAAGCTCAGCGACTTTGGCCTCCACGTGGTGCGCGCGCGGCTGCCCGGCGCCGCCCACGCGGCGCCAGCTCTGCACGGCGCCGCCAGCTCTGCGCGTGGTGCGCGCGGCTGCGGCGCCAACCAACTGGCCGGCCGCCCCCGCGGCCCGCACCCGCAGACTGCCGATAGCACGCGCGAGAAGCTGCTGCGCGTCAGCCTGCCCGCTGCCCCCGGGTGCCAGCCCGCGTCGGCGTTCTACGCCGCCAGCGCCCCCGTCACGCCGCGCGCCTCGTCGGTGTCGGGCGAGGGCGCGTGGTGCCAGCTCACGCAGGAGCACCTGGCGGCGCTGCAGCGGCAGCTCCTGGGAGGCGGCGCGCGTGCGGGGGGAGGCGCCCCGAGCACGTGCAGCACCGTCGGCGGCGCCGACCGCGACGGCGCCGACGCGCCGCAGGCGCTGGGCGGCGTGGCGGGCTGGGCGCGCGTGCACGACAGCACCGGCAGCGTGCCGCGGGGCCCCGGCAGCCTCGGCCGCACGACGCCGGCGGCATGCGTGCACTCCATGCCGCCCGACGCGCTTGCGGCGCTGCTGCCGACGGAGGCCGAGCAGCCGGGCGCAGGCGCGCCCGCGGCCGCGCGCCGCCCCCCGCCGCGGCGCTGCGTGTCGTTCCAGGCGCCGCCGCGCGCGGACGACTCGGCCAACGGTGGCTGCGTGCTGTCGCGCGGCCTCGCGGCGCCGGGCTGCGCCAAGTATGGCGACGAGGAGCGCAGCACGCACAGCACGATGACCTGCGGCACGTGGCTGGGCGAGCCGGTGCGCGTCGACGCCGGCGCCGAGGGCGCCAGCGACGCCACGGGCAGCTGGATTGACGTCGAAGAGGTGTTCACCATGACAGGCGCGCGGCGCCGCCCGCGCCGGCGCCCGCGGGGCGCCGCGCGACGCGCGCGGGCGCGCGCGCTGCAGCCGCGTGCGCGGGCCCCGCCGGCGCTGAGCCGCCGCCGCGCCGCCGCGCCGCCCCTCCGCCGCGGCGCAGGCCAGACGGGCAGCTGCATGTACATGGCGCCCGAGGTGTTCCTGGGCCAGCCGTACAACGAGAAGGCCGACGTGTTCAGCTTTGGCGTGGTGCTGTACGAGCTCGCAGCGCGCTGCCTGCTCATCTTCACCGAGCTGCCCACGTCCTCGACCAACCCCGTCATCACAGAGCAGTGAGCGCGCGCGGCTGGCCGCACGCCGCCACGCCGCCGCGCAGCAGCCGACGCCACTTGCGCAGCGTCACCACCTCACCGCTCAGGCCACGGCGGCGCACCGCTGACCGCCTCGCCGCCCGCCGCGCCGCGCCGCAGGTACGCCGCCAAGGTGGCGCGCGGCCACCGCCCCGCCCGGCCCAAGCGCGTCGGCGACGGCGTGTGGGCGCTCATCGAGGCCTGCTGGGCGCAGGAGCCTATGGCGCGGCCCACCATGAGCAGCGTGGTGCGCGACCTGCAGCACTTGCTCCGCGACGAGCTGTCGGGCGCCGACAGCACGCGGCGCAGCCTCAGCAGGGCCTCCGCCGGCAGCACGCAGAGCAACCTCAGCGGCGTGCACGCACAAAGCGACTCCGCCGCACCTGGCTGCGCTTGCACGATTTGCTGAGCTCGACACAAGGGGAGCATGCAGTGCACGTGCTCCGCGTTGCACCTGCAGCCCATTCCTTCATGCGCGCGCCCCTGAGCTGGCGTGCTTCCTTCCTTTTACCCTTCCCTTTTTTCTTTGGTCGCGTGCTGCCAAGCCATGAAGCACTCTGCGTGAGGAGTCGTGCTTGGCGCGCACGGGGGGGGGGGGGGGTCTCTCTCTGGGGGACACGGCCCCCTGGCCGTGGCAGGTGCGCGCATGAGAGCCGCACCAACTCGCAAGAGACTCTCCGCCGTGCTGTTTTCCAGTTTTGTGGAGGCAGGCAGTGCCTGCGTGCCGCACTGCGGCAGCAATCACGTTCAACGCCCGTGTCGTACGCAGGGCGCCCTGCCATGAGCAGGCGCGGGGCTCGATCCGAGTTTGACGGACCGCACTCAAACAGTGCTGACAGCACGCGGCCTACGCCTCCCCCGCGCCTGCTGGGCTGTGGGGGAGGCGCCGCGCGGGGGCTAGTGGCACGCGCGCGCACACTCAACAACACCAGCGGGGCACCGTGCGGCGCTGACGACCCGTTGGTTGCAGCCCAAGCCGCGCGCGGGCACACGCCGCGCCGGTGGCGGCGAATGCGAGGGGCGCTGGGCCGCACTGCTTGCAGCGTGGTGCGCAGCACAAGGGCTGAACTAGCACCTTACATAAATCGACGTTTAGCGCGGCATGGGTTCCTTCCTTTCTTCTTTTGCTGTGGGCGCCGCCGTGCTCGGCGCCCACGTGCGTGCAGGCCGGCGTCGCGCGCAGCGCGGTGTGATCAAGCGCGCCGCCCACACGGCGCCATCATGTATCATCTATCAGGAGCAGATGATCGCGGCGCGGTCGCCAGGGTCAAGAAAGAAAAAGCTCAGGAACGCCGGCGCGTGCCGTTTGCGACTTGTTGCTGTTGCGCGAGGTGAGGAGTTGTTCGCGTTGTTGTCGTCCGGGGGAGAGGGCGTTGTGACGATCATGGCTTCACGGCCGCTGTGCGGCGCTGCGCCCCGCCGCTGCGCCCCGCCGCCGCACCGCGCCGCGCGCCTGCTGCTCCTCCTGGCCCTCCTGGCGGGGTGCGCTCCAGATCCGCCACCAGCACACCCTGTGAGACAGAGGAGCCCGCCCCACGCAAGCGCCGCCCAGGGACCTGCAGCTGCATCCTCCCGCGCCGCCGGCCCGCGGCTCCCCTCGGCCCCCCGCGGCTCCCCTCTGCTAGCCTCTTTCCCGCGTCGCCCGGCGGGGGCGGGGCGGGCGGCATGGACGACCTGCGACGCCTGCTGCAGCAGCGACGGGCCGAGAAGGCGGAGCTGGTCGGCGACAAGAAGTATGTGCGCAAGGGCGAGCTGGAGGAGGCGCGCTTGAAGCGCCTGCGCGAGGAGGAGGAGGCGGAGCGGCGCGCAAAGGTGGGGGCGGCGCCGGCGGCGCCGCCGCTGCTGCTGCCGCCACGCCGGCCGCCGCGCGCCGGCCGCCGCGCGGGCGCGGCCGCAGCAGCGCCGAGCGGCCGCCGGGCCTCACCTGGGCGCCACGCGCCGCTGCCGCGACCGCCGCGCGCTGCCACGGCCGCAGGAGGAGAAGAAGCGCAAGCTCGGCGGCGCCGCCGACCCCGGCGGCCGCGCGGCGGCGCCGACGGACGCCGGCGGCGGCGGCGGCGCGGGCGGCGAAGCGGCCGGCTCGGGCGCGGCGGCGGCCGGCGGCAGCGGGCGTGGCGCCGCAGCCGCGGAGGACGGCGGCGGGCGCGGCGGCGGCGGCGCGGCGCTGCTGCCGGTCGAGGAGGTCATCCGCCGCCTGCGCGCGCTGGGGCAGCCGGCGACGCTGTTCGGCGAGGACGGCCCCGCCCGCGCGGCGCGGCTGGCCAAGGTGGAGAAGAACGTGTCGCTCGTGGACGAGGCGCGCGGGGGGCAGCAGGAGAACGTGATGCTCGCGCTCAAGCGCGCGGAGAAGCTCGCAAAGGCGGGCAAGGCCCCCGGCGGCGGCGGCGGCGGCGCCGGCGAGCCGGGGGGCGCCAAGCCGGGCGACGCGGCGGGCGAGGGCCCGCGGCCGGCGGGCGGCGGCAAGCCCGGCGACGGCGGCACCGATGCGGCGGCCGGCGGCGCTGGCGGCGGCGCCGGCGCCGGCGCCGGCGCGGCCGGCGGCGCGGCCGGCGGCGACGACGTGCTGGCTGCCTTCCAGGAGGCCGCGGCGCGGGTGGCGGCGCAGCGCGCCGAGGAGAGCCTGCCGATCGAGGACCGCATCGCGCGCTACCTGCGCCGCTGGTGCAAGGAGTGGGAGGAGGACCTCGACGCGCGCAGCGAGGAGGTGCGGCGCGCCCGGCGGGGGGCTGCTGCGAGCTCCCGCGCCGGCGCCCGGCCCGGACGGCGGCGGCGGCGGCGGCGCTCGGCACCGGCGCCGCGCCCCACCGCGCCCCCGCCGCGCCCCCGCCGCGCCCCCGCCGCGCCGCGCCGCGCCGCCAGGTCAAGGCGAGCGGCAAGGGCAGCCAGGCGACGATGGTGTTCAAGCAGAGCATGACCTACCTGGAGCCCCTCTACGACCGGCTCGAGCGCCGCAGCCTGCAGCAGGAGCTCAAGGCGCGCGCGCGCGCGCAGTCGCGGCGCACCGCGCCGCGCCACGCGGACGCGCCCCGGCGCCCTCCGGCGCGTCCGCGCCCCGCCGCGCCGCGCCGAGCCGCCTCCCCCCCCCCCCCCCCCCCCCCCCCGCCGCCGCGGCGCGCAGGTTGGCCTGTGGATGCTGGTGCAGCACATGGTGTCCCGCAACTACCTCGCCGCCAACGACGTCTACCTCAAGCTCGCCATCGGCAACGCGCCCTGGCCCATCGGCGTGACGAGCGTCGGCATCCACGAGCGCAGCGCGCGCGAGAAGATCAGCCACTCCACCAACGCGTCCAGCCAGGCGCACATCATGAACGACGAGGCGACGCGAAAGTTCTTCCAGGCGCGCGCCGCGCCGCGCCGCGCCGCCGGGCGCGGGCGCTGCGGGGCCGGCCCCGCGCGGCGCGCTGCCCCCCGCGCTGCCGTGCGCGCGCCGCCGACGCCGCTGTCACCGCTGGCGGCGCCCTCCGCAGGGCATCAAGCGCCTCATCACCAACCTGCAGCGCCTCCACCCGACCGACCCCAGCCGCAGCGTCGACTTTGACGTCCACGGCGACGCGGGCCGCGGCGCCGCGGGCGGCGGCTCCAACCGTGCCGCGCTGCTGGCCGCGGGGTCGCGCGGCGAGCTGCCAGCGCTGCTCGCGCCCGCGCCGCACCTCGTTGCAGAGGACGGGTCGATCAAGATCCCGCCGCGCTGGGAGAACGTGCTGCGCCGCGAGGCGGCCGGCATGGGCATCAAGGACTGGGGCGGCGGCGGCGCCGGCGGCGGCGCGGACGAGGGCGGCAAGGCGGGGTGACGCGGGCCCGGCAGCGGCGCGCGCCGCGCGGCCGGCGGCGGCGGGCGGCGGCCCGCGCGCGCGCGCCGGGCGCGGCGGCGGCGGATGCGGTTGCGGCAGCGATCGCCGGCTGCCTCGTAACCACCTGCCTGGCCCGCCACGCTGGAGCTGGGGGGCCGGGGCTCAGCAGCACCGCGCCCTCAGGTCATGCCTCTCGCGTCGCGTACGCCCGCCCCCCGCGCGCGTACGCGCCCCCAGAGCCGCCCCCGCGACGCCGTCAGTGCACCAAACATCGCTCCAGCCGCGCCCCGCGCCCCCGTGCGACAGGGCGGCCCACCCATCATCAGGCGCCCCTCCCGCGCCCGCCACAGCCCGCCACAGCCCGCCCTCGCCGCCAGGGCGCGCCCGGACACCGCTACGCCCCCTCGCCCCGCGGCTCGCGAGACTCGACCCGCGGCGCGCGCGGCGCGGCGCGAGCGGTTGCAGCGCAGCGGCGGCGCCGCTCCCGGCGGTTGCTGCGGGCGCGAGGCGGCGGCGCACAGCGGCGTCAGCCATGGACCGCATCCACCGCATGCTCACCGGCATGGGCGGCGGCGGGCAGGGCGGCCCGCCGGGCGACACGCCGCAGGTGGACACGGCGGAGCAGATTTACATCAGCTCGCTCGCGCTGCTCAAGATGCTCAAGCACGGTGACCGCGCCGCCGCGCGCGCCGCCCGCGCCGCCGCCTGCGCCGCGCTCGCGCCCCGCCGTGCCAGCGGCGCCGCCGCGCCGCCGCGCCCACGCGCTGCCGCGCCGCCGCTTTGGCCAGGCCGCGCGGGCGTGCCGATGGAGGTGATGGGCCTGATGCTGGGCGAGTTTGTGGACGACTACACGGTGCGCGTGGTGGACGTGTTTGCGATGCCCCAGAGCGGCACGGGCGTGAGCGTGGAGGCGGTGGACCCGGTGTTCCAGACCAAGATGCTCGACATGCTCAAGCAGGTCGGACGGTGAGGAGGAGACACAACACGCGCGCCTGCACGCGCGGCGGCGGCGGCGGCGGCGCGGCGGGGCGTGCGCGAGCGGTCGGCGGGCGTGCGGGGCGCGCTGAGCGCGTGGGGGCAGGGGGTGGGCACGCGGCGCCGCGGCGGCGCGAGCCTCGCCGAGCCGCCGCGCTGCGCCGCGCCGCGCCGCGCCGCGCCGCGGTCCAGGCCGGAGATGGTCGTCGGCTGGTACCACAGCCACCCCGGGTTTGGGTGCTGGCTGTCGGGCGTGGACATCAACACGCAGCAGTCGTTCGAGGCGCTGAACCAGCGCGCCGTCGCGGTGGTGGTGGACCCGGTGCAGAGCGTGAAGGGCAAGGTCGTCATCGACGCGTTCAGGCTCATCAGGTGAGGAGGGGAGGGGGGGGGGGGGTGGCAGCGCGGCGGGCTGCTGGGGAGCAGCAGGCGCGCGCGCGGCCGGCGGCTGGCGCTGCGCGCGCCGCGCGCCCTGCGGGCCCTGCGGGCCGCGGCGCGCCGACGCGTCCCGCGCGCGCGCCGCTGCTGCAGCCCGCAGACGATGATGCTGGGCCAGGAGCCGCGGCAGACGACGAGCAACCTGGGCGCGCTGAACAAGCCGTCCATCCAGGCGCTCATCCACGGCCTCAACCGGCACTACTACTCCATCGGCATCAACTACAGGCGCGCGGCCGCGGCCAGGGGAGGGGGGCAGCGAGGTCGGCGGGGCGGACGGGACGGCAGTCTGCGGCGGCGCGCCGGGGCGCAGGCGCTGAGCGCCCGCGCGCGCGCAGGAAGAACGAGCTGGAGGAGCTGATGCTGCTCAACCTCTCCAAGAAGACCTGGACCGAGGGCCTGCTGCTGCAGGACTTTGGCGCGCACGCGGCGGCGAACGAGAAGGTCGTGGGCGAGATGAAGGAGCTGGTGGGGCGCTACGACGCGGCGGTCGTGGAGGAGCGCGAGCTGCCGCCCGAGGCGCGCGTCGTGGCCAACGTGGGCAAGATGGACGCCAAGAAGCACCTCGGCGCCAACGTGACGGCCCTCATGAGCGCCAACATCAACCAGGCGATGTCGATGATGATGGACACCGTCGTCTTCTGACACCGACCCGCGGCGGGCGGGCGGGGCGGCGGCGCGGTCAGCAGGGCCCCGGCGCGCGGCGGGCGCGGCGCGGCGCGGCGCGGCGCGGCAGGCGCCTGGGGTGCACGGCGGCGGGGGAGGCCGCGGGGTGACCGCCGGCTCTGGCCGCCGCGCTGGCGCGCCGGCGCTGCAGCGGCCGCCGCGCCTGGGTTTTTGGCTGCCCGCGCTCGCGCCGCTCCTCGCGCAGTGGCGGCGAGGTCGCGCTGTGATCGGACGTGCGTGAAGTGCGTCGGGGCCAGCCCGCGACCCAACGCAGCGTCCCAGGTCGGCGCAGCCGCACTCGCCAGATTGCTGCTGCTCCCGTCGCCCAGCGGCCGCACCGCGGCTCGCGCGCCCTCGCCTGAGCGCTGGTTGGGAGCTGTCCGTAGGCGGTACTCGCTCGCGCAGGCCCCTCGCGGCACGCAGGCGGCGGCAGCGGCGATGAGGCCCCCGCGCGGGCGCGGCGGCTTCGGCCGGGGCGACCGGGGCGGCGGGCGCTTCGGTGGCGGTGGTCGCGGCGGTGGGCGCTTCGGGGGCGGCGGCCGGGGCTGGCAGGACCAGGGGCCGCCGGAGTCGGTGGTGGAGGCGGGCGACTTCAGCCACCCCTGCGAGGGCGAGGCCGTGTGCAAGCTCACCAACGAGAAGGTGCGCCCGCCGCGCCGCCGCGCCCGCGCCGCGGCAGCGGCGGCAGCAGCGGCGGCGGCGGCGGCAGGAGCGCGCGCCGACGGCCGGTCGGCCGGGCGCGGCGCGGCGCGCGCGCAGATCCCCTACTTCAACGCGCCCATCTTCCTGGAGAACAAGACGCAGATCGGCAAGGTCGAGGAGATCCTGGGGTCCGTGAACAACGTGGTGCGCGGCGCCGCGCGCGTGCACGCCGCGCCTGGCGGCCGTGCGCCGGCTGCGCCGCGGCCCGGGCCGCGTGCGGTCGCCGGCGGCAAGCAGGGGGCCAGGCGGCAGCCGGGCGCCGCCGCGCGGCGTCGCGGCAGCTGTGGGCCGGCGCCGCCGGCAGCGGCGCGGACCGGCCCCCCGACCCGCACGGGTCGGGGGGCTGGTCCCCTGCGCCGTGCGCCGCGGTGCCTGCGCCCTCCTGGCTGGCTGCCAGCACCGACCCGCCCGCGCGCCCCGCCCTCTGCGACCTCCCTCCCTCCACCTCCCTCCCCAGTACTTCACGGTCAAGATGAGCGAGGGCATCGTCGCGACGAGCTACAAGGGCGGCGACAAGTTCTTCATCGACCCCGCCAAGCTGCTGCCGCTCGAGCGCTTCCTGCCGCAGCCCAAGGGCGCCACGCCGCGCGGCGGCGCCGCGGGCGGGCGTGGCGGGCGCGGCGGCTTTGGCGGCAGAGGTGCGGCCGCGCCGCGCGCCTTGCGCGGCGCCCGCGCTCGCGCCTGCGCGCTGCGCGCCGCGCCCGCGCCCGTGCGCCGCGCTCACGCCGCGCGCGCGCGCCCGCAGGCGGCGGCCGGGGCGGCTTTGGCGGCCGGGGCGGCTTTGGCGGCCGCGGCGGCGGCCGGGGCGGCTTCGGCGGCGGCCGCGGCGGCGGCTTTGGCGGCGGCCGCGGCGGCGGCTTTGGCGGGCGCGGCGGCGGCGGCGGCTTTGGCGGCCGCGGCGGCTTCCGCGGCAGGGGCAGGGGCTGAGCCGGCGCGGCGTGCCGGAGGACTGCGCGCGGGCGGCGGGGGCGGCCTCGGCACCGGCGAGCCACGGCGGCTGTACAGGGCAGCGGCGGATCACGGGCGGCGCGCCGAACGGCGCAATGTATCAGTAGTGTCTCGACACGCGGCTGTGCTGTGGGACCCGTGACGCGGCGCAGCGTGTTCCGGCGGCAGCGACGACGCGCGCCGCAGCCGTGTGCGCGCGCATGGGGCCGCCCGCCCACTCCCGGCGCCTGCTGCCCGACCAACAGACCCCGGATCAGGCGCCCCCGCGCCCGCCCGCGCTCGCCTGAGCGCTCCGACACCGCGCACCGGCAGCAGCTCGCGCGCCGGCCCGATGCTCTGCGCACGCCCCGGCGTCGGGCTGGGGGCCGTCCGGGGGCGCGTCCGGGCGCGCGCGTCGGGCGAGCGGCCCGTCGGGGGCGAGCGGCCGCTCTTCTCGCTCGAGGGCCGGCGCGGCACGCCCAACCTGAGCTTCGAGGACGTGCGGTGAGGCCGTGGGGCGCGCTGGGCGTGGGCGGGAGCCCGGGCGGTCACGCGCCTGGCCGGGCGCGGGGCGCGATGCCGGGGGCGCCACTCCGCAACCGGCCCGATTCGCTTCGGTCGTGCCGGCAGCCCCACAGCCGACCGGCAGGATGGCGGGGCTGGAGCCGCGCGGGGCGCGCCATGCGGCGCCCGGGCGCGGCGCCCGGAAGCGCCAATCAGGGGCCTCCTCCCGCCCGCTCACGGCTCCCCCGCGGCCCGCACCGCCCCGCCGCGGCCGCAGGGACGCCCACGAGGTGCGGCGCGCCCCGGGGACGCCGATCCGGCCCTCCGCATGGCGCGCGGCGGCCACGCCCGCTGGGCGCCGCTGCCGACGCGCTGCCGCCGCCGCCGCCGCCGCGCAGGTGTGCTCGCTCATCCCCGACCCCAGCGAGCGGCAGCAGTGCTACAGCGTGTTCGGCGTGGACGGCGGCCGCATGGCGAGTTACTACGACACCGTCGCCAAGCTCGAGGAGCAGCTCGGCGCCGACTTTGGGGCCACGGGTGCGCGCCGCGCGCGCGCGCGCGCGGCGCGGCGCCAGCGGCCGCAGCCGGACCCACACGCGCGCCCGCCGCCGCCGCCGCCCGCCGCCGCCGCCAGCGGGGCGGCGCGGCGCGCGCCCCCGCGAACATGCCATCACCGGCCCCACGCCGCCGCCGCCCGCCGCCGCCGCCGCGCTCGCGCTGGCCATGCTCGCCATGGCCTCGCAGCACCTGGCCCCCTTCTGAGGGTCTTTGGCGGCGGCGACGACCCCGACGAGTTCCTGCAGGCGCCCGCAGAGTGCTCCTACAACGAGTAGGAGGAGGGGGCAGCGCGCGCGCGCGCGCGCCGGGCGGCGGCGCGGCCGGCGGCGCGGCGGAGGGATCTGTGTTCCCGCCGCTGCCGCCGCGTGCGCAGGGTGGTGGTGGTGGTGCGTGGGCGGGGGAGGGGGGGGGGGGGCATCCCTGACGTTGCGGCCGCGCTGCGCGGCGCGTTGATTTTGAGGCGACCGCTGCATCACCGCACCGGCCGCCGCCGCGCGGCGCGGGGTCTCGCAGAGCGTCGGGTCGCGCGCCCGGCGGGCCGCGAGACCCCGCGCCACGCGGCGGCGGCGAGGGCGACCAGCGAGTTTTGGGGGCCGCGCCGGTGTTGCCGGCGCGCGCCTCTGTTTTTGTACTCACCTCCGGCGTGGGATTGTCGGGCGTGCGCGTCGGCGCCACAGCCGCCTGTTGTGGCGTCCTTGGCGGCTGTACAGTACGATGATGCAAAGCCGAAGGCGCGCGGCTCTTTTCCACCACGCGGCGCGGCCGGCGGCGTGGGCGCATGCCGCCGGGAGTCCTGTCACATGATCGCAGGCTGGTTTTTGTAACGAGAAGCCCTTTGGGACGACGCCCCGCGCTCTGCACCACGCGCGCGCGCCACGCCCAGCTCGCGCCTGCTCGCCGCGGCGGCGCGCTCCATTCCTCCGTGGCCGCTGCCGCCCCCGCATGGCCTGCCTGGCGGCGCGCCGCATCGTCGCGATGTCCACGCAGGCGGAGCGCAGCGTGGCGAGCGCGCTTCGGCAGGTGCTGGATCGCGTGGACGCCGCGACGGCGCGCGCCGGCCGCGCCACGCCGGTGCGCCGCTGCTGCCGGCGCTGTGGGCTGCGCGGGGGCCCGGCCGCGCGCCGCCCGCCGCGTGCGCTGCAGCGCAGGGCGCTTCGCCAATTGGCGCCGGCTGCGGTCCATTCGCCGACGCTGACCGGCGCCGGCGCCGCTGCCGCTGCCGACGCGGCTGCGCAGCCGCGCCTCGTGGCCGTGAGCAAGACCAAGCCCGTGGCGGCGGTGCAGGAGGCGTACGACGCGGGGCAGCGGGTGTTTGGCGAGAACTACGTGCAGGAGCTGGTCGACAAGGCGCCCGCGCTGCCGGGCGACGTGTCGTGGCACTTCATCGGGCACCTGCAGAGCAACAAGGTCAAGCAGCTGCTCGAGGGCGTGCCAAACCTGGCGGTCGTCGAGACGGTGGACAGCGCCAAGGCGCGGCACGCCGCGCCGCGCGCCATGGCCACGTGCGGCAGCAGCGAGCCCGCCGCCCGCCCGGGCGGCGCGCGAGCCGCGCTGCCGCCGACGCGCCGCCGCCGCCGCCGCCGCCGCGCGGCGCAGCTGGCGGACCGGCTGGAGCGCATCGCGGCGGGGCTGGGCCGGGCGGCGCCGCTGGGCGTGCTGGTGCAGGTCAACACGAGCGGCGAGGCGTCGAAGCACGGCTGCGAGCCGGGCGAGGCACCGGGCCTGGCGGCGCACATCGCGGCCGCGTGCCCCCACCTGCGCCTCGCGGGGCTGATGACCATCGGGCAGCCAGACTACAGCAGCCGGCCAGAGAACTTCACCTGCCTCGCAGACTGCAGGCGCGACGCGGCGCACGCGCGGGCGGCGCAGGGGCGGCGCGCGGGCGGCGCGCGGGCGGGCCACCCGACGCGCCGCCCGGCGCGCGCGCAGGGCGGCCGTGGCGTCCGCGCTGGGCGTGGAGCCGGACAGCCTGGAGCTGAGCATGGGCATGAGCGGGGACTTTGAGCAGGCGGTGAGCGCGCGCGGCGCGGCGCGGCGCGGCGCGGCGCGCGCAGGCGCGGCCGGCGCGTGCGACCGAGCGCGCCGCCGCCCCGGCGGGCGCCGCAGACCGAGATGGGATCCACCAACATCCGTGTCGGCAGCGTCATCTTCGGCGCGCGCGACTACGGCGCCGCCTGAGCAGCCGCCTCGCTCCCGGCCGCGCGCCGCAGCCGCGTGGTTCAGGGCCACAGCGTGCGCGCGCGGCGGGCGTGCTGGCCGCCGTCGGCACAGCCAGTCACGGAGCCGTGCTGCGACACGCACGGCCTGCGCGGTGTGGCGGACCGCCGCGAGTCCAACCGACGCCGCCGCTGCTCGCGCGCAGCTGCCGCACGCGCCCGGCAGTCTCGCAGCTTTGGCTTTGGTCCCTCCCGGGCTCGCTCCGACCGACCGCTTAGCACGCGCACCAGCCGCTTGGCCCCAGCGCGCAGACGCAGCAGCGGATGGCCGCTGCGCCGGCGGCGCCGGCGGGCGCCGGCGAGGTGCTACTCCACGTATACGACGTGGTCGCGACGCCCGGTGACAGCCGCATCAGCCGGCTCAACAACATCACCCGGCGCATCGGCGGCGGCGTCTTCCACGGAGCGATACAGGTCGGCGGCGGCGGCGGCACGCCGGTCGAGCTCTCGTTCGGCTGGTGCGAGCGCGGCACCGGCGTGTACGCCGTCCACGGTGCGGCAGCTGCAGCTGCTGCTTCCCGCAAGGCCTGGCAGGGGCCCAGCGCCAGGCGGGCCGCGCCGTGCTGACTGGCGTCGCCGGCCGCCGCGCCGCGCCGCCCGCGGCGCTGCAGCGTGCGCCAACCCGCTGTATGTCTACCGTGAGACGCTCTCGCTCGGGCACACGCCCAAGACCATGCCGCAGGTCAAGGAGATCGTGCAGCAGCTCAAGGCCGACTGGCCAGGTGCGGCGCGCAGCACGCAGCAGGGGGCGCCAGCGCCCCGTCGCGCGCCGCGCGTCCGCCGCAGCCGCCGCCCGCGCCACGCCCGCGCCGCAGGCTCCAGCTACGACCTGCTGACGCGAAACTGCTGCCACTTTTGCGAAGCGATGGCGCGCGCGCTGGAGGTCGCGCCGGTGCCCGGCTGGCTCAACCGCTTTGCCAGCGGCGCGGCCGCCACCGTCGCGGCGACGCAGGAGACGGTCCGCACGGTGCGACCCGGAGCCTGCCGGCGCGGCGCCGCGCCGCGCGCCACGCTGCCACGCGGCAGCCCACGCCACGCCACGCCACGGCTGCCGGCGCGCCGCGCAGGTGCAAGACATAAGCACCGAGCTGAGCCGCGTCACGGGCGAGTCGCTGAGCGCGCTGCGCGCGGGCCTGGCGCGCACGGTGGCGGCCGCCAGCCAGCAGCAGCAGCAGCTCGCGGAGCGCCTGGCGGCGGCGCAGCAAGCGCGCGCGCGGGCAGGCGGCGGGCCCGGCCCGGCGGCCCTGGCGCAGCACTCCATGCCCGTGGGCGGCGGCGGCGGCGAGAGGCGAGGGCTTGGCTCGCACCAGCGCAGCGCGAGCGCCGCGGAGCTGACGGGCGTCGCGGCCGCGGCAGCAGCCGCGGGGCAGAGCCTGTTGGGCGGCCTCGCAGTGCTGGCGCAGCAGATCAAGTCGCAGCTGCCGGCGCCGCCGCCGCCGCCGGGCGCCGACGCGGGCGCTGGCACGCCGCAGCAGGCGTCCGCCGCGGCGGCCAGCTGGGCGCAGCAGCAGCAGCAGCAGCAGCAGCAGCAGCAGCAGGAGCGACCGCTGGAGTTGCCGCGCGCTCGGCAGGGCAGCTGCGGCCTCGCGCCGGCGGGCGCGCAGCCGAAGCTGGCGATGCAGCTCTGCGAGGCCACGGAGCCGCTGGCCGCGCTGCTGCTGGATGACCCGGATGGCAGCGGCGGCGCGCCGGCGCAGCAGCGGCGAGGCGGCGCCGGGGCGTGAGCGTGTAGCGTACCGCTACGCAGAGTTACGAGTGGGACGCACACCCGCGCGCGTGCGTCGTGCGGCGCGCGCGCAATATCGGCGCGCCGCCGCCACCCTGCGGCCCGCGTTCATTCAGGGAAGAGAGAGGAGGTCAAGCTCGTGTGCGACGCGCGCACGCAACCCACTCGCTGCCCGTGCCCGCCTGCAGCAACGACAGTGCCTGCCGCCGCCCCGCCTGCTGCCGCTGCTGCGCGCCCGCGGCTGCCCGAGCCGCGCCGCGGACCAAGTCGACACAACAACCAACCCACGCCCGTGCCGGGCCGGCGCCGCCGCCGCGCGCGCTGCTCAGGCCTGCGCGGGCGCCGCCGTGGGCGCGGGTGCCTTTGGGCGCGTGGCCTCGTCGATGAGGTAGACGAGGCCCCTGAAGTTGATGCCGCTGTGGTTGCTCAGGCTCATCTCGCACGTGCGCGACGTGCTGTACCCGTCGGCGCAGCCGGGCGGGAGGTTGAGGTGCTGCAGGCTCGCGCCGGTGAGCTCGGTGTAGCGCATGCCGCGGTCGCCCGCCATGCCGCAGCAGGGGATGCCGCTCGGCACGACCTCGTCCGCGCAGAGGCCGGCGAGCTTGGCAAACGCGTCCTCAATGCCCATCTTCTTGCTGCTGCAGGGCACGTGGATCGCGACGCTCTCGCGCACCTGTGCGCGGCGGCGCGGGGGGGCCGGGGGGGGGGGGGGGGGTGCGGCGTGAGCGGGGCGGCGCGCGCGGGGCGGCGCGAGCGGCGTGATGCGCGCGGCGTGCTGCGCCGCGCGCGCTGTGCCGTGCATGCGCGCGCGCCGCGCACGCGCCTTTGTGAACTCGAGCTTGTCGACGAGGAAGTGGCGGATGAACTCGACCGGCTCGTACAGGCTGAAGCGCAGCGCGGGGTCGCTGATGCCGGCCTTGATCTGGGAGAGGCAGGGGCTCGTGTCGCACACGATCGGCAGCTTGCCGCCCTCGCTCGCCGACAGCAGCGCCGCCTCGAGCGCCGCGCCCTTGGCCGCGGCGGCGTCCTTGAGGCCGCGCGAGTTGAACATCATGCCGCAGCACTGCGACGACAGCTCGGCCGGCAGCACCACCTGGCGCGCGGCGCGCGGCGCGCGGCGCGCGGGCGGCAGGGTTTAGGAGGGCTGCTGCTGAGCGCGCGGGCGGCGGCACGCGGGCGGGCGGGCTGGCCGCGGCGCGCGTGGGCGTGCGCGCGCTGCGCGGCGCGCGCCTCGTAGCCGGCCTTGGCGAAGAGGCTCATCAGCTTCTCGTGCACGCTCGCGGTCTCGCTGTCGCTGCCCGAGGGGCCCATCATGCGCGTCACGCACGAGGGCAGGTACACGACCTTGCGCGGCACGCCACGCCCCTCGGCCGACACCGCCGGCGGCGGCGGCGCCACCACGGGCGCCGCGCCGCGGGGCATGTAGGGGTTCCACACCGGCACAAAGTGGCCCGTCGCGGCGTTGAGCCAGCGCGACACGACCTCCAGCGGCTTGGGGCCCACCACCTGGCGCGGCGCGGCGGCGGCGTGCAGCGCGTGGGCGGCGCGCGCGCGGCGCGAGCGCGGCGCGCACGCGGCGCGCGGGCGGCGGCGCGGCACCGCGCCACCACGGCTGCCGCGCCCGCGTCCGCCTCTGCGGCGCGCCGCGCTCACCCTGTGCGCGAGGTCGACGGCGTTGAGCACGCGCGGCATGGCGGCGTTGAGCAGCGAAAAGTTGTCAGCCACCCAGCCGGCAAGGCGGTTGGCGCGCGGCGCGTCGGCCATCTCCTGCGTGCGCAGCGCCTTGATCATCTCGCCTGTCATAGCGGCGGCGGTGGTGGTGGCAGTGGTGGTGCGGCGGCGGGCAGTGCGGCGCATGAGCGGCAAGGCGGCACGGCCACCAGCGCCCGCGCCGCGCGCGCGGCGCCGCAGCCGCCGCCGCCCCGCCCCGGCGCCCCGGCGCTCGCGCCGCGCGCGCGCGCCTGTGTTGATCTTGACGGGGCACTTCTCCTGGCACATGCCGTCTGCGGCGCAGGTCGCGTTGCCGTCGTAGGCGTACGCGCCCTCAAACGCCGCGAGGCGCGCCTCCTGCTCGGCGCTGCGCGCGGGCAGGCCGCGGAGGCGCATGATCTCCTTGTAGCTCGCGATGCGCTGCCTGTGTGTGTGTGTGGGGGGGGGGGGTGAGTGTGGCGGGGTAAGGAGGGGCGTGCGCGGGTGAAGAGGGAGGGGGGGGGGGCGCGGCGCGGGCGCGGCAGGGCCCCCAGGGAAGGAGGGGGAGCTGTGTGCGCGCCGTGCTGCCGCGGCCGCGTGCTGCGCGTGCTGCGCGCGCCTGGGCGTGAGCGTGATGTCGCGGCTGGGGCAGTTGGACTCGCAGAACCCGCACTCGATGCAGCGGTCCACCAGCTCGCTCGCGAGGGGGCTGGGCTTGAGGAACTTCTTGTGCGCGTCGGGGTCCCTGCGGGGGCGGGGGGGAGGGGGACCGGGCGCTCGCGCCGCCGCGGTGCCGCGCGCCACGCTCCCTGCCTGCACCTGGGCGGCCCGTGCCGCCCGCCCCGTGCCCCCCTCCCCACACACACACACAAAACACCGCCGCGCCCCCGCCGCGCGCCTGTTGAGGATGACGCTCGGGTTGAGCACGTGCCCCGGGTCAAACAGCGCCTTGAGCTCCCACATGAGCTCGTACGCCTTGGTGCCCCACTCCATCTCCACAAACGGCGCGACGTTGCGCCCCGTGCCGTGCTCGCCCTTGAGGCTGCCGCTGTGCTTGGTCGCCACGATGTGGCACATCTCCTCCATCACGTCGCTGAAGCGCTGAACCTCCTCCTTGGTGCGGAAGCCCTGCGGGGGGGGGGGGGGCAGTAGAGGGGAGGGTTGAGGGGAGGGTTTAGGGGAGGGTTTAGGGAGGGGGGCGTTTAGGGACGGGGCGGTCAGGGAGGGTGCAGGAGGGGGTCGGGCACAGCGGGGGCGCGGCCGCCGCGTGCCGCCGCGTGGGCGCCGCGTGCGCCGCGCGCCTGCGAGAAGACGAGGTGGAGGTTGCCCTCGAGCGCGTGGCCGAAGCAGCTCGCGTCGTGGTAGTTGTAGCGCTGGCGCACGGGCGCGGCCGGGGGCGCGGGGGCGGCGGGGGTCAGAGAGGGGGGGGGGGGGGCGCCGGCCGGGGGCGCGCGCCGCCGCGCGCCGCCGCCGCCGGGCCCCGCGCGCGGCGCGGCTCGGGCGGGCGTCAGGGCTGTTCTGGCCCGCCCACCCGCACACCCACACACACACGCGCACCTGGAACATGTCCACGAGGTCGATCATCATGTCTGCCAGCTTGTCCACGGGGCAGGCCACGTCCTCAATCAGCATGCTCGTCCCCGGCTCGCGCGCGGCGCCGACGATGGGGATGAGCCCCTTGCGCACGTCCCAGAACGTCTTGCACACCTGGGCGCGTGGTGGGGGGGGGGGGGGGGGGGGGGGGGGGGGGGGGGGGGGGAGTGGGTGGGTGTGGCGGGCGCGCGCGGCGGCGCGCGAGGAGCGCCGGGCCGGCGCCAGTGCCCCTCCCTCGAACATCCCCCTAGGCCCAGGCCCCGCGCCCCCCCCCCCTCCCACACACACACACGCACCCCCGCGTCGTGGCTGAAGGGGTACGCGCTCAGCGGCTGCGGCGCCGCGGCCTTGGCGCCAAACGGCAGCCCGTGGCGCAGCAGCGCGCGGTTGACCTCGTCGATGTTGGCCTCCAGCGAGCCAGCGTCGCGGCCCCTGCGGGCGGGCAGGAGGGGGCCAGCGGGCGGCGGCGGCGTGGGGCTCAGCGCACGCGGCGGGCGGGGGCGCGCCGGGGGCGGCGGCCAGGCGGCCAGGCGGCCAGGTGCGCGGCGCGGCAGCGGCCGCAGCGGTCCGCGCGCCTGCACTCGATGAGCAGCGCCGCGGCCATGGGGTCAGCGCCGAGGATGTCGGGCACCAGGCGCGCCATGTCCTCGTCAGCCTCGCACTCGCGCAGCGACGCGCTGCGGCGGCGCGGCGCGGCGTGGGCGCGGGCGCGGGCGCGGGCGCGGGCGCGGGCGCGGGCGCGGGCGCGGGCGTGGGCGGCGCGCGGCGGCGCAGAGCAGCACGGGCGCCGCACCGGTCAAACAGCTCCACCGCGTCCACCGCCGTCTCGTCGCGCAGGATGGACGCCGCCTGGCACGCGGCGCGCACCTGCGGGCCGGCGCGCGCGGGCGCACAGCGCGCGCGGCGCGTCGGCGGGCGCCCGCGCGCGGCGACAGCTGCCGCCGGCCGGCCGGCCGCGCGCAGCCCCGCGCGCGCGCGCGCGCGCCCGCCCCGCGGCCTCCCGCGGCCTGCCACGCGCGCCGCGTCCCCGGCTCACGTCTGGGAAGACGATGAACGCTGAGGCCTTGTTGGGCCACTCTGGCACGGTGTTGTAGGTGGCCTGCGAGACGAAGCCGAGCGTGCCCTCGCTGCCGATGAGGAGGTGCTTGATGACCTCGATCGGCTCGTCGGCCGGGAAGTCAACGAGCGCGTTGAGGCTGTAGCCTGGTGGGGTTAAGGGTGGGGGGGGGGTGAGGAGTGAGGACAAGTGAGGAAGAGTGAGGATGAGTGAGGAAGAGTGAGGAGTGAGGAGGGACGTGAGGCTGCGCGTGGTGTGCGCGCGTGGGGGTGGTGTGGGAGCGCGCGGCGGGCGGGCCCGGGCCCCCGCCCGGCCAGCGGCGGCGCGGTGCGGTCACCGGTGGTGCACTTGATCGCAAACTTGCGGCGGATGAGGTTGGTCAGCTCGCGGTCGGCCTGCACGCACCGCGCGAGCGCGCTCACGCCGTCGCACAGCGCGCGGTGGCTCTGCGGGCGCGGCGGCGGGTGGGCGGTGGGCGCGTCGGCGCGCAGCGCGGGCACACGCCGGCGCAGCGCTGCGCCCAGCTCGGGGCAGCCGCCACGCACTGCTTGCGCGCTGGCCGCGCGCAGCGCAGCGCGCAGCGTACAGCACAGCACGCGCGGCCGCGCGCACCCGGAGGAAGGACTCGCGGCTGTGGGGGTCTGCGGTGTCGAGGACGGTGCCGTCGACAAAGACGACGCGGAGGTCCTTGAGCGTGTGGTAGGTGTTTTGGCTCACGCCGCAGCACATGCCGCTGCTGTTGTTGGCGACGACGCCGCCGATCATGCAGCTGTCGATGGAGCTCGGGTCGGGGCCCATCTTGTACTGCACCGGCAGCTTGTGCCGCTTCGCGTGCCCCGCGAGCAGGCGGTTGACCTCGCCCAGGATGAGCCCCGGCTCGACCGTGATGCTGCTGCCGTCGCCCTGCGCGGCCGCGCACGCGCAGGACAGAGGGGGGGAGCGCACGGGAGCGGGGCTCAGGCGCGCCGTGCCGCCGCTGCGGCGCGCCGGCGTGCGCCGCGTGCGCCGCCGCGCGCTGGCAGCGCGGTGCGCCCGTGCGCACGTGGATGGTGTAGTTCCTGAAGTGCCGCCCCGTGTGGCTCAGCTTGAGCAGCACGCTGTCAGACAGCGCCTGGCCGGACAGGCTCGTGCCTGCGCGCGCGCGGCGCGGCGCGGGGGAGGGCGGGGCGGGTCAGGCGGGGCCGCGGCACTCCGCCGCACCGCGCCGCCGCGCCGCGCCGCGCCGCGCCGCGCCGCCTGGTCCGCCTGCGCGGCCGCACCCGCGGCGCGGAAGGTGACGGGCACGCCGTGCTTGTGCGCGATGGGCAGGATGCGCTTCACCTCCTCCTCGCTGTGCACCTGCGCGCACCGGCGGGCGCGCAGCCGCGCGCGGCGCGTCGGCCGCCGCCGCGCTGCCGCCGCGCCGCCGCCGCGCGCCGCGCGCGCGCCGCTGCTGCCCCGCTCCACCGCTGCCCCGCTCCACCGCGCGCGGCCCGCCGCCGCTGCTGCGCCCGCCGCTGCCGCTGCGTCACCTTGACGACCATCTTGGGGTTTAGGCGGTAGAAGCTCGCGTCGGTGCCGTAGGCAAACGTGCGCACCGGGTCGGTGAAGAGGCGCTCCGCCCCCACAAACGCGCCCACCTCCGCCTGGAACGCCGCGTAGCGCCCGTCCTCGTGGCGGTGACCTGCGGCGCGGCGCGGCGCGGCGCGCCCGCCGCGGTCAGCGCGCGGCGGTGAGCGCCCCGCCGCTGCGCCCCGCGCCGGCGCGCCCCCAGCGGCCGCCCGCCAGCGCGCCTCCAGCAGCCGGCGGCGGCGCGCACCGTCGATGTTTTTGAACACGCCCGCCTCGGCGTCGGTGCAGCCGGCCGACACCGCGCCGAAGAGGTCGGTCGTGATCTCCGGCACCACCGCCACCGCCTGCTCCAGCTTCACGGCCGCCTGCGCCTGCGCCTGCGCGCCCGCGGACGACGTCGCTGCGAGCGCGGGCGGCGCGCCGGGCGGGGCGCGTGAGCGGCGGCGGCCGCGGGCGGCTGCTGGCCAGCACGGCGCCCGGGCCGCTGCCGCGCACAGCACTCCGCCGCGGCCTGCTGCAGCGGCGCACGGAGCTGGCTGGCGTGCGACAGCAGCTGCCGCGCAGCTGCTGCCTGCCACCCCGAGCTACGAGGCGCCACGTCACGGCCGTCGCGGGCCCCCGCGCCTGATCTGGCGCGGCGGCGCCGCTCCGCCGCGCGGTCGCCGTCGCGGCCAACCATCGGCGCCGCCGCCGCTGCCGCTCGCGGGCGCGCCGCCCGATGGCCCCGCGCCGCCGGCTGCGGCGCTGGGGCAGCCCCCTGCCGCCAACGCGCCGCGGCACGCACCTATGGCGCGCGACGCGACCTCCTTCCGGGCGATGGCGAGGCGCCCGCCGTCAGCCGGCCCCGCGCCGCCCGGCAGGCGCGCGAGGCCGCCCACATTGACGGCACCAGCAGCTGACCGGCCGCCCTCGGCGTACGCCCGGGCGAGGCGCGCGAGGTGCCGCGCGCTCGCCTTGCTGCTGCTGCCCCGCACCATGCCGCTGCTGCCCGCCGCGGGCGCCCGGGGGGTCGATCGGGTGTGCCTGCGACCGCCCGGGCGGGCGCTGTGGTGCGCTGCGCCCGCGCCTGCGTGGTAGGGTGTGGCCGCGGTGATGGCCGTGCGGTCGCGGCCACAAACGCGCAGGACTGCCGCGACGGCGTGCGCGGGTGGGGGCGGCGCGGGCGTGGTGCCGCAACTCGTTTGCGCCCCGCAGCGGGCGGCCGAAGCGGCGCATGTGCCGGTCCCGGACGTCACAACAGCAGCCGCGGTCCACACACACCAACCCCTGCGCGCCGCGCAGCAGGCGCCACCGGGGCGTGTCGGGACGAGCAGGAGCCGCGCGCCGCCGCCGTGCCGCCGCGCCGCCGCCGCCGCACCGCACGGCGCCCCGGCTTTGACTTTGACCTGCTCGCTCTCCGGCGGAGCGGCGGCGGCCCAGCGGCGGACGCGGCACCACGGGCGCGGGAGGCATGGCCGGCTACGCAGCGGCGCGGCGCGGGGCCCAGGCGCGGCGGCGGGCCCGCTGCTGGCGCGGGCCCGCTGCTGGCGCTAGCTGGCGCTCGCTGGCGCTGCTGGCCCGCTGCTGGCGCTCGCTCGCTGCATGAGCAGCGCGGCGCTGACGGCAGCGCTGATGCCCACTCGTGCACGCGCCGCGCAGGCGCATCCGGCCGCCGGGGCCGGCCACAACAGCGCCGACGCGTCGTGTGCCGGCTGCGCGGCCGCGGCGACGCGGCTGGCGAGCCTGGAAGCGCAGGTGGTGGCGCTCGCGCGCCTCGTGCGCGCGGGGCAGGCGGCGGCGGCGGTCAGCGAGGCCGCGCTCGTGCGGCGTGTCGAAGAACAGGGCAGCGCGCTGGCGGCGGCCGCGGAGCAGCCGGCGCGCGAGGCGTCGGCGGCCGCCGCAGCGGAGCGCGACGCGCGGCTGGCGGCGCTCGAGCGGCAGGCCGCGGCGCTGCGCGAGCGCGAGGCGGCGGCCGGCGAAGTGGTGGCGGCGGGCGGCGCGCTCGCGGCGGCGCTGGAGGCGACGCAGGCGACGGTGGCCGGGCTCCAGGCCGGCCTCGAGCAGCTCCAGGCGCAGGGAGCCGCGGCGCGGAGCCACTGGCAGCAGGCGCAGGAGCAGCTGGACGGCGTGCTCGCACGGGTGCAGGGCAGTGTCGCGCAGCACTGCGGCGCGTGGGCGGAGGAGCTGGCGGCGCACGAGGCAGTGCAGCAGCGATGCCACGCGGACCAAGCCGCCGGCCTCGCTGCGCTGCGGGCAGAGCTGCAGCAGGCGCAGGCGGCTGCCGCCGAGGCGGCCGCGCAGCTGGGCGCGCTGCAGGCAGCGTGGACGCAGCAGCAGCAGTCGGCAGCGAGTGACCATCAGCAGCTCGGCGAGCGCCTGGCCGGCCAGGAGCGCCGCCTGCTGCGCGTGGTGAGGCACGAGGCGGAGGGCTGCCTGCACCAGCTGGAGCTGCGCCTCGCCGCGGCGCAGCAGCGCGCCCAAGGTATGAAGAGTTGGGAGGGGGAGGCCGGCTCCACCGCCCGGCGCACGCGGCGTGCTGGGCGGCCAAGCTGGTGCTGACTGCGCTGCTGCCCGCCTGCCTGCGAGCCGCAGAGGACGTTGCCGCGGTGCAGCGCGGTGTGTCTGCCCAGCTGCACGAGCTGGCGGCGGAGCTGAAGGCCGCGCTGGAGGGCCCGCGACTCGCGGCGGCGCCAAGCCGCGCGCCGGAGCTGCCGGCGCAGGGCTGCACCTTTCGCGAGCAGCAAAGCAGCCCGGCTGAGGGGGTGGCGAGTCACAAGGCAGGCAGGAGTGCAGCGGGCGACACGCGCCCAGCCCCGCCCCGTGGCAAGGCGCCTGGTCAGCGGGCGCTGGACGCTGCGGCGCAGCAGGACCAGCATCCCAGGCGTGGCCCAGGCGCGGCTAGAGCAGCCAGCACCAGGCGCACGCCGCCGCCGGCAGCAGCGGCGCGCGTGCGCCGCGCGGGCATCGAGAGCAAGGCAGCCGGCGCCGAGCGCGACAACGGCCGCGGCCGCCCGCAGCCGAGCGGGGCGGGCGACGGGCGCGCTCTGAGGCCGCAGGAGGTCGACGTCGTGCTGCAGCTGCTGAGCGCGTTGCACGGCAGCGACGGTCAAACGGCTGCTGGGCGGTGACGGTCGCGGCCGAGCCGAGGCAATCGCTGGCAGCCGCTGCGGGCGCCCGGGGGGTCGATCGGGTGTGCCTGCGACCGCCCGGGCGGGCGCTGTGGTGCGCTGTGCCCGCGCCTGCGTGGTAGGGTGTGGCCGCGGTGATGGCCGTGCGGTCGCGGCCACAAACGCGCAGGACTGCCGCGACGGCGTGCGCGGGTGGGGGCGGCGCGGGCGTGGTGCCGCAACTCGTTTGCGCCCCGCAACGGGCGGCCGAAGCGGCGCATGTGCCGGTCCCGGACGTCACAACAGCAGCCGCGGTCCACACACACCAACCCCTGCGCGCCGCGCAGCAGGCGCCACCGGGGCGTGTCGGGACGAGCAGGAGCCGCGCGCCGCCGCCGTGCCGCCGCGCCGCCGCCGCCGCACCGCACGGCGCCCCGGCTTTGACTTTGACCTGCTCGCTCTCCGGCGGAGCGGCGGCGGCCCAGCGGCGGACGCGGAACCACGGGCGCGGGAGGCATGGCCGGCTACACAGCGGCGCGGCGCGGGGCCCAGGCGCGAGGGTTTTATTCAGGGCTCAAGTGGCTCAACCGCGCGCAGGGTTTGTGGCACCAGCAGTGCGCCGCAGGCTGCGAAGCGCAGCACAGTGCCGCAGGACCTGCCGCCGCACCGCCCGCGTGCGCGGCACGCAGCAGCGCGAACGCAGCGCCGCCGCTCGCCCGCCCGCGCTGCCATGCGCCAGGCGCGCTGCTGAGCGCCGCCGACCGTCGAGAGCAGCGGACCGGGATGCGCCGGACCCCGGGGCCGGGCGGCTGCCTGGCGCTGGCGCTGCTGCTGGCGCTGGCGCCGCCGCGGAGCGGCGCCGTCAAGGTGGTCATCGCGCCGGGCAAGACGGAGTGCATCGCCGAGACCATCTCGTCTGAGCACTTCCAGGCACGTCGCCGGCGCCGGGGGCGGGCGGGCGCGGCGCGGCGCGCGGCGTGGGGGCGCGGGGCGGCGTCTGATGGCCCCCATCCGCACGCCCCAGGTTCCCGGCGGTCCGCGCGTCGAGGGCGCGCTGTTCGTGTCCCCCCGGACTGCCGGCCACGTGCCCGCCGTCACCGTGCGGGTGCGGCCCTGCGGACGGCGCAGGGCGGCGCGGCGCAGCGCGGCAACAGCGGCAACCGCCGCTGCTCCGCGCCGCGCTCGAGCGCCGCCGCCGCCGACCGCGCACGCCGGCGCCGCCGCAGCTGCACAGCCCGCAGGGCGACCAGATGTGGTCGCAGCACAACGTGCAGACCGAGGCGCACTTCAACATCGCCGCGCGCGGGCCGGGCACGTACAAAGTCTGGTGCGCGCGGCCGCCGCCGCCGCAGCGGGGGCCGCGCGCGCGCGCGTCGTCGACGCGCGTGCCCCGCCGCTGCTGCCACGCGGCGCAGCCTGTACAGCGGGTTTGAGAGCCACGTCGACGTCGTGGCGGACCTCGTGTACTTTACGCTCGGCCACCTGCGCCGCCCGGGCCAGGTGCAGGTGCCCAAGGGCACCGGCGAGACGCGGTGCGCGGCGCGCGGGGCGTGGTGCCGCGGCGGCGGCAGTGGCGACGGCGTGCGCGTTGCCCGCGGCCGCGTTCCCCCTCGCTCGCCGCGGGGGCACCGCCTCCAGCCCAAACACCCCCCCCTCCCTCCCCCACCACACACACACATTCGCACACCCCCACCCACCCGCGCGCCGCCGCCCTGCTGCTGCCGCGGTGCCACCACCAGGGGCAAGGACCTCGCGAGCAAGGACCACCTCGACGACGTGCGCCGCAACGTCATGGTCGTCGGCGAGCTCATCGACATCCTCTCCGGCGAGCAAAAGTACCTCCACCGCAAGCTCGAGCGCCACATAAAGACCGTGGTGCGCCGCGCGCGCCGCGGCGCCGCGCGCGGCACGGCGCGAGGGGCGCGGCGGCGGCGCGCCGCTCACCGCGCGCCGCGCCGCCGCGCCGCCGCCCCGCCGCACCCCGCCCCGGCGCGCAGCAAAGCAACAACGCGCGCACGTTCTGGTACACCGGCCTCGAGGTGCTCGTGCTGCTGGGCGTGACGATCGTCAACCTCGCCGTCACGACCGGCTTCTTCAAGGGCGGCCCCGTGCGCATCACGGTCTGAGCAGAGCGCAGGCGGCGCGGGGGCGAGGCCCGCGCAGCAGGGGCGAGAGCGCTGTAAGCAGAGGAGCGCCGGCGGCGTGGCCGCCGCGTGTGCACGGCGCGGCGGCTGCGAGGGGCTCGGCACTCGCGCGGCGGCCGCGTCGTCCGGGTTCAGCGCTGCGCGGCGGCGCGCGGCAGCGTCGTGCTGCCGCCGCCGCCGGCTCCCCCACAGCACTCGCCCCGCAGTCCTGTCGCGCCTCCGGCCGCCCAGCCACGCGCCCAGGCGTCGACCCAGCGCCCCGCAGCTCGCCTTGCCGCCGCGCCGTGATCGCGCCTCCCCGCCTCTCGTGAGGCCGACCGCGGCCGTCCCATCGAGCAGCAGCGCGGCAGGTCGGGTCTGCGCGGCCCGGCGCGGCGGCAGCGGCGCATCACCAGCAGGCCCGGCCCTCCCGCCGCGCACGCGGCTGGGCCGCCCCCCGCGTGACCGCCCGGGGGCGCAGCCGGGCGCCATGGCGGACATCGCACCAAACCAGGTGCGGCGGCGGCCTGGCGCCGACGCGCGGCGGCGCGGCGCGGCCGCCGGCGCTGCTGCTGCTCGTGCGCCGCGCCGCCTGCCTGCCCGGCGGCTGCCCCGCTTGGCGCTGCAGCGCCGCGGCTGCCGGCGGTGCGACGGCGTGGCAGCTGCTCCGACGTGCTGCGGCGCTGGCGGCGTGCGCTCACCGGTGGGCGCCGCGTCCGCCGCCGCCGCTGCGTCTGCCGCCGCCGCGTCTGCCGCCGCAGACGATCTACATCAACAACCTCTATGAGAAGCTCCCCAAAGAGGGTGAGCCAGCGGCACCCCGCCGCGGCGCACACCGCGCGGCGCGGCAGCAGCGTCGCGGCAGCAGCAGGCGCCCGCCGGCCGGCCGCGGCGCCGACCCGCGCCGCCGACGTGTGCCCGGCCGCCGCGCTGCCGCGCGCAGAGCTGCGCAAGGCGCTGTACGCGATGTTCAGCCAGTTTGGCAAGATCATCG
Organism: Scenedesmus sp. PABB004; assembly: GCA_014905635.1. Classification (NCBI taxonomy): domain Eukaryota; kingdom Viridiplantae; phylum Chlorophyta; class Chlorophyceae; order Sphaeropleales; family Scenedesmaceae; genus Scenedesmus; species Scenedesmus sp. PABB004. The sequence continues at coordinate 249,555 of JABVCE010000034.1, read as the reverse complement.
ACGTCGTGGCGCTGAAGACGCTGCGCCTGCGCGGGCAGGCGTGGGTGGTGTTCAGCGACGTCGCGGCCGCGACAAACGCCAAGACCGCGATGCAGGGCTTCCCCTTCTTTGACAAGCCCATCGTGAGCGAGCGCAGGAGGGGGGTGGCCGTGTGTTGAGCGCCTGCGCGTGCGCCTGCGTTTTGTGTGTGTGTGTGTGTGGGGGGGGGGGGGGCGGCAGGGGGCGGCGCAGCGCGCGGCGGCGCGCCCACGCGCCGTCCGTTGCCGCCGCCCGCGCGCCCGGCAGCGCGTCTCGTTCGCGCACACCAAGAGCGACGCCGTGGCCAAGCTGGACGGCAGCTTCAAGCCCGACAAGGACCGCGGCAAGAAGAGCGCCGCCGCGCGCGGTGAGCGCCGGGCGAGGGCAGGCCCCTGCGGCGGCGGGCTGCACACGGCGGCGCGGGGCGCGCGCGCTCACGGCCCCCTCCGCCCCCCCCCTCCTGCCCCCTGCTTCCCCAGACAACCTCATCAAGCGCAGCCAGGCCAAGGCCGCCGGCGGCGGCGCCGCCGCGGGCGCCGCGGCGGGCGCGGGCGCCGCCGACGGCGCGGCGCCGCCGCACAAGATCCTGTTTGCCACGGGCCTGCCCGAGGCGACCACGAGCGGCATGCTCACGCTGCTGTTCCAGCAGTACCCGGGCTTCGCCGAGGTGACACCGCGCCGCCGCCGCCGCCCGGGCAGGGGGGGGGGGGGCCTGGCCGGCGGGTCGCGCTCGCGCGCGCGCGCTGGCGGTCGCCGCCGCCCGCCGCCTGCCGCTGCCACCCACCCTTCCACCCACCCACCCACCCGCACCCACCCACACACACACACACGCGCGTGCGTGTGCGCAGGTGCGCATGGTGGAGAGCCGCCCCGGCATCGCGTTTGTCGAGTTTGACAGCGCGCTCAGCGCGGGCACCGCGATGGCGGGGCTGCAGGGGTTCAAGATCACGCCCGAGCGCGCGATGACGCTGACGTACGCCAAGCAGTGACGCGTCCGGCGCGCGCGCCCGGCGGCGCGGCGCGGCGCGGTGCGGCGGTGCTGCTGCCGGGGGTGCAACCGAGCGGCTCCGTTCCGTCGGCGTCGTTACTCGTTTTCTGCGATGCAGGGGGACACGCTGGCACACGCTCACTGCACAGCCCCCGCTCCCCGCCAGCGCCGGCCCCCAAACCGGCCGCGCCGCCGATCAATCGATCGCGCGCGCAGCGCCTGCAGGCACCGACAGCGCCCGCCGCCCGCGCGCCGCCGCGCTGGGCGCACAGCTCTCCCCCGCCCAGCGCCCCAGCCCCAGCCCCACCCCAGCAGCAGCAGGTCAGTGCCACACTTGGTTCGTCCGGGCCGCGCCAGAAAGCTGCGTCGCGCGGGCCGGCGGCGCGGCGAGCGCGCGCGCCGCCGCGCCAGGCGTGTGTTGTTGGTGTGTGCTCAAACGTCAGGCGGTCAATGAAGCGCCGCGCTGCAGCAGCGCCCCGGCTGGTGATACATCATCGTCGCGCTCACAGCGCCATCCACACACGCGAACACACGCGCACAAGTCAAAACGGCGGCCGCCCGCGCGCGTCCTGCTGGCGGGGCGGACCCCCCCGCGGGGGCCCGCCCCGCGGAGCGCGGCGCGGGCGGCCGCGCACCCTGGCAATGGCCACAGAGAGGGAGCGTCGCACACGTCAGCCCTGCCGCCGGCGCCGCGGGGCGCCGCCGGTCGCCGCGCCCCCGCGGCGACGCCGCGGGGGCGCGGCGCGCGCGCGGCGCCGCGCGCCGCGGTCAGCCCCCGTCCCCGTCCCCGTCCCGCCCCCTGCCCCCGCCCGCGCCGCCCCGCGCCGCCCGCGCGCGCGGCGTCAGGACGGCGCGGAGAGGCGCGGGCTGTGCGGCGGCGCGCGGCGGTGGAACTCGAGCACAAGCTCGTAGTCGGCATACTCCTCACAACCCCGCCCGCCGGCGCCGCCGGGCGCGCTGCGCGGGCGCTTGTCGTAGGCCATGCGCACGTCAAACGTGGCCTGCTCCTCCTGCAGCAGGCGCAGCAGCACCGCGCGCGTGCCGAGGTTGTAGAGGCACGCGTTGAGCGCGGCGATCTCGTCGCGGTCGGCAAAGTCATACATGTAGATCTCGTAGTACCTGGGGTTTTAGGACAGCGGCGGCCGCGGCAGGGTTTAGGCCGGGGGACACACACAGGGTTGCGGCCGCGCGGCGGCGGCGGCGGCGGCGGGCGGCGCGGGCCCCCGCAAGCCCTCGACCGTCGGCCCCGGCGCACCCGCTGAACACGCTCTCGAGCAGCTGGTCCGGCAGCACGACCTTGAAGCGGTTCTTGTCCTCTGTGGCGGGCGCGTGTGCGTGAGCGCGGGGCAGGCGGGGCACGGCGGTGTGCGCGCGCCGCGCCGCGGCCGCCGCCGCCCGCCCCGTCCGCCGCCGCCGCGCTCGCGCCCCACCGCTGAGCTTGACGTGGTCGCTCGCGATGGTGACGCTGAAGGCGCAGCGGATGAGGGGCGCGTTCATGAGGCTGACCATGATCGCGCCCTGCTCCAGCCCCGGGTTCCACGCGCTCGCGAGGCGCTTGGTGCCGAGCAGTATGTCAAACATGAGCTGCTTGACCGCGTTGAACGGCTGCGCCGCGATGTACGCGTCCAGCGCGGTGCTCTGGGCGCGGTAGACGTCGCTGAAGCTGCCCGCGGGCGATTCGAGCAGCGCCTCGAGGCAGGGCAGCGCAAAGTAGCGCGCCTCGGCGCGCAGCGCGTGCCGCGCCGCCTCGTCCGTCGGCAGGCACACCGCGTCGCTGCACGACGCGCGCGCGCGCAGGTAGGCAAGCACGTACTTGAACACCTGGGCAGGGGGCGCACGGCGGCGGCGGCGGCGCGTCGGTGGTGCGGCCGCGCGGCGCCGCCGCGCCGCTGCCAGCCCTGGCTCCGGAGGCCGCGGCGGCGCCGCGCCGCGCCGCGCGTCCGGCGCGCGCCGCGGACGCGCCCCGCGCGCATGCCAGGCGCCCCGGCCGTCTCCGGCGCGCGGCGGGGCCGGGGCACCCCGCGTGCGAGGCGCCAGCCCGCGGCCGGTCGGGCGCCCACTCCCGCGAGTGCCGCGGCGCGGCGACCGTGGTATGCGGCGCGAGAGGTCGGGCGCGGCGCGTACGCGACCCCGCGGGCGCCCCGGGCAGCTGGCGGGCGCTGGCGGGCGCGCGGTGCGGGGATGCGCGGGCAGCAGCTCGCGGCCCCGCCCAGGCCGCCGCCGCCGCCCACCTCGCCGTCGCGGTCCAGGAACACCTCGCCACTGGGAAGGACCTGCTGCTCCCAGCGCCCGGAGAAGAGGCAGTCGAAGTAGCTCTGCGGCACCGCACACAGCGTCGCAATCGACGTCGCGTACGGGACGCCGCCCACGTTGAGCTTGACGATGCTGGACATCGCCGCGCCGCGCGCTGGTGGCTGGCGCGCGGCGGGCGGCGGCGCGGTGGCCCCAGACAGGGCACGCCCTCTGCGCAGCTGCCGTGGTGCGCCCCGCGCCGGGCAACAGTGACGCCGCGGGGCCGGCGACGGGCGGGCGGCTCGGCGCGCGGACGCGGCGGCGGGCGCGCGAGCGGGCACCACCGTCACGACGCCCCGCGCGGCTCGTGGCGCCGACGCCCGGTTGTTGCAGTCAACGCAACCAATCGCTCTGAGGATTGGTCCGGGTGCACACGTGGCCGCCTTGCCTGCGGCGCACGCCAAAACTGCCTGCAAAAGCAAAGCACGCCTGCATTGCCTGCCCTACGCGACACACCCCGCCCCCACTCACTCCCGCTCACTCCCCGGCGCCCGCGGGCGCGGCGGCCGCGAGCGGCACGCCCAGGTGCGCGAGGCAGCGCAGGAACAGGCCCGCCGCGGCCTCGCGCACGTCGGGGTGCGCGCGGAACTGCGGCAGCACCGTCGAGCGGCTGCCCTGCACGCTCACGCCGCGCGCCTTGGCTGCCGCGAGCTCGCGCGCGAGCCACGGCCGCATGCCCGCCAGCGCCGCCGCCGCGCTCGCGGACATCTCGGCGGCGCTCAGGCTGGCGCCGCCGTCGACCGCGGGCACCAGGCGGCACGCGCCCGGCACCGCCTGTTCCTGCTGCTGCTGCTGCTGCTGCTGCTGCTGCTGCTGCTGCTGCGGCTGCTGCTGCCGCAGCTGCGGCTGCGGCTGCGGCTGCGCCGCCCAGGTGAAGAACGGCGCGGTGCTGCTGCCCGGCTCCGGCTGCTCGCCGCCCGCCGCCGCCGCCGAACCCTGTGCCGCCGCGCCGCCGCCGCCGTCGGCCGGGCGCCAGCCGGGCGGCAGCTGCGGGCCGAACGCGCCGCGCTCCTGCTCCTGCAGGCGCGCGCGCTTGGCGGTGAGGTGCGGCGGCAGCTGCGGCCCAAACGCCGCGCCCGGCCGCCGCTGCTCGGCGCCGGCGCCGAGCGCGGACGCGGCGCCGCGCTTGGCGCCCGCCGCGCCGCCGCCGGGTTGAGCGTCGCTGTGCTGCGGCAGGGGCGCCTGTGGCTTCATGGTCACGCGCACGTAGAACAGCAGGTAGGCCTGCTGGGACAGCACGACCGACTCGGCCACGCGGTACACCTGGGGGCGTGGGCGCGGGCGCAGGCAGGCGTGCGGGGCGTGGGCGGGTGGGCGGGTGGGCGGGTGGGCGGGGCAGGCGCGGACGCGGGCGGCCCAGCGCAGGCGCGCGCGCACGGCGCAGCACACACACAGCGCGACGCAGCACACGTCGCGGCGCGGCGCGCCTGGCTGTCGTTTGCGCAGTGCCAGTAGCCCGCGGGCGGCTGGCCGTCGCGCACGTAGGCGTAGTAGTGACCGCTGTGCGGGCTCAGCCCCGCGTGGACCAGCACGGCCGCGAGCCGGTACTGCGGCGGCCCCGCGCCGCCCGGCGGCGGCGAGCCGCCGCTGCCGCTGCTGCTGCCGCCGCTGCACCCGCCGCGCGCATCGTTGGCGCCGCCGCTGCTGCTCGCGCTGCTGCCGCCGCTCGGCGCGCCGGTGCTGGCGCCGGCGCCGCAGTTGTTGAGCAGGCCCGCGCTGCCGGCGCTGCCGGCGCCACTGCTGGCGCGGCGCCGCGTGGACGACATGAAGGGCGCCAGGTCGAGCGACACGTCAAACGACACGTCGCGCCCGATCTTGCTCCCGAGCGGCGTGAAGCGCTTGAGCTGCAGCACGAGCACGTTGGGCTCGTCCCACACGCTGATCTGCTTGTGCGCCGCCACGAGGCCCTTGCAGCCCTCGCACCTGCGGCGGCGGCGGCGGCGGCGGCGCGCGCGCTGCGCTCGGGCCGCAGCGCGCGCGGGCCGCGGCTCGGCAGCCGCTGCGGCACGGCAGCGCGCAACGGCGGCGGCGGCGCAACAGCAGCGGCGGCGGCGGCGCAGCGTCGGGCGCTCACCGGTACTTGTTGTCGCCGTCGAGGCGCTCGACGGCAGTGAAGCGGCCGAGCGCGTCCTCCACGCTGCGCGCGCCGCAGAGGTCGAGGCTGAGGTCCATGGCGGGGTCATAGCTCGCGCTCGCGTGCCCGCACGCCAGGCACAGCACGCGGCTCTGCAGGATGCAGCCAAACACCGCGTTCACGAGCGTGCGCGGGTGCTGCGCCCGCCAGCGGCGGCGCGTGCGGACGGGCGGGCGGGCGGGCGGGCGGGCAGAGTGGTGAGGCGGCGGGCGCGCTGTGCTGCGGCTGCGGCTGCGGCTGCGGCTGCCGCGCGCGGCGCGGCGGCGGCGCGGCGCAGCGGCTTGCCCACCCGCGGCGGCTTGCGCGGGTCGTAGCCGCCCGCGGCGCGCAGCAGGCAGCGCTCCATCGCGTCAACGAGGCAGCGCAGCAGCTCGTGCGCGTCCTCCTGCCGCCCCCGCACAAAGCCGCGGTTGATGGCGTGCAGCGTGCGGTGCAGGCCCGCCGGTGTGTCCGCGGCGCCGCTGCCCCGCTGCAGCATGCGGCAGACCTGCGGCGGCGCGGCGCGGCGCGCGTCGGCGCCGCCGGCCTCCCGCGCCCCGCCGCCTGCTGCCCCTCGCCCTCGCGCTGCCGCCGCGTCGGCGCACCTGCGCCTCCACGGTGCAGCAGATGCAGTCGCCCTGGGGCGCCGCGCAGGCGCGCGAGTGCGCGCGCGAGAGGCAGACGTTGGCGAGCGGCGGCGTGTGCGCGAGGCACTGCAGCACGGCGTTGAGGAAGCAGCTGTTGCCCAGGTTCTGCAGACCACACCCCACGGGCGTGGGGGCGCGCCAGGTCGCGCTGAGCGCCAGCGGCGGCGCCTGCGCCTGCGGCGGCGGCGGCGGCGCGCGAGCAGCGTCGGCGTCGTGCGTCGGCGCGCGGCGCGGCCGCGGCGCGTGCGGCGTCGTGCGTGCGTGCTCGGTGGCCGTCGGGAGCGTCGCCCGGGGCGCCCGGGGCCCGCAGCGCGCCGGGGCGCCGCCCGCGCGCGCTGCAGCTGCCGGCCGCGCTCCCCGCTTCGCGCTGCCTGCTGCCCGCTGCCCGCGCTGGTCGTCACGCCCGCTGGAACGATGACGCTCACCGCCTGGTCGCAGTGCGCAGGCCGCTGGGCGCCGAGCGACGGCGCGCTCAGGCCGAGCGCGGCGAGCTGCGCGGCCTTGCCCCCGAACGCCGCGGGCGACGAGCACGTGGTGGCCACCATGCCGCCGCCGCCGCGCGCCTCAGGCCATGCGAACGCCGCCCGCTGCTGCTCCGCGACGCTGCTGCGGCGCTCGCGTGGTGCCGGCTCGCGCGCTCGGGCTGTCCCGCGGGGGGCCAGAGACGCCCTCCCGACAGTCAGACGGGGAGAGGAGTGCGGCCGGGGGGCTGCGGGCGGCGGCGCAGGCACGGCGGCGGCGACTGCGCGAGCGGCGGTGCAGCTCGCTGAGCCCCGGCCGACGGCATTGCCTGCTCCCTCTGCGTGTGCTCGCTCCCGCTCCTGCCTCCGCTCCCTCTCCTGCCTCTGCTCGCTCCCTCTCCTGCCTCCGCTCCCTCTCCTGCCTCTGCTCGCTCTCGCGCTGGCTCGCGCCGCGCTGCGCCGTGCTCGGTCAGTCCTCGACGCAGTCAAACTGCAGCGCCGTGCCGTGCTCGTTGTACCGCGTGCCCGCCGCGCCCGGCACGCGGCGGCCGGCGGCGTCGAAGAAGCGCCCGCCGGCGCCGGTCAGGATGGCGGGCAGGCCGGCCAGCATGCGCGCCGCCGCGCCGCCGGGCGTGAGGTGGTCGATGCTGGTGCCGGTGCCGCTCACGGCGCGCACCCGCGGCACGAGCGCGGCCGCGACGGTGTCCGGCTCGTCGGCGAGCGCGTTGAAGATGCGCTTCGACGTCGGCGACGCGCCGCGGAGCAGCAGGTCCGTCAGCACCATGCCTGCGGCGGGGCGGCGGCGGCGCGTGGGAGGGGTGCCCATGCGGGCCCGCCGCCGCCGCCGCAGCCCTCCGCTCGCCGCGCGCCGCGGCGGGCCGCCGCCGCCGTCGTCGCACCTGGGGAGAGGTTGTGCACGCCGATGTAGGCCAGGCCCGCGGCGCGCAGCTCGGCCGCGAGGCTCGCGCTCAGCTGCGTCAAAGCCGTCTTGGTGGCCTTGTGCGTCGCCGCGGACTTGCTGCGCGCGGCGGCGCGGCAGCGGCGGCGGGGTCGGCGGGGGCGGCGGCCGCGGGGTGCCACCAGAGCTGCGGCGCCGCCCGCCAGAGCTGTGGCGCGGCGTGGCGCGCGCCTGAGGCCGGCGCCCCAGGACGAGAAGCCGCAGTTGAAGATGTGATAGCACGGCTCCGCCGGCGCGTCCGCCGCCGCCGTGTGCGCCCGGCGCTCCGCCTCCCAGTGGGCCGTCGCGAGCGCGATCGCGGCGCGGCTGCCGAGCAGGGACCCCGACACGTTCACGCCCACGACGCGCAGCAGCTCCTCGGTCGGCAGCTCGTGCAGCGGCGCGACGCGAGTGACCGCGCCAGCATTGTTCACCCAGCGGTCCACGCGCCCGCCGAGCGCGTCGCGCGCGGCCGCGGACAGCGCGTCGACGTCGGCCGGCACCGAGACGTCGGCCGACACGCCATGCACGCGGCCCGGCGCCGCAGCGCGCAGCGCGTCCAGCGCGGCGGCGAGCCGGCGCGGGTCGCGGCCGCAGATGAGCACGCGGTCCCCGGCGGCCAGGAACTCGGCCGCCATGGCGTAGCCCAGGCCCTTGGTGCCGCCGGTGATGACGACGTGCAGCGGCTGCCCCGCCGCAGGACCAGCCTGGCCGGGCGCGGCGCTCGTCGCCGCCGCTCGTCGCCGCCGCGACGCCGCGGCCGCCAGCGGCCGCCGCGCTGGCGCCGGGCGGTGCCCGGCGCTGCTCAGGCGCGTACCCCCCCGCAGCGCCATTGGCGGCGGCGCCGCGGCCGCCAGCGGCCGCCGCCGGGGCGCCGGACGGTGCCCGCTGCTCAGGCACGTGCGCCCCCGCGGGCGGCGACAGCGCCGGCAGCGGCGGCGGCGTGGCGGCAGCAGCGGCGTCGACGCTGCCGTGCGGCGCGGTGGCGCGGCGGCTCAGTGGCGCGGGTCGCCGGTGGCGGCGGACAGATGGTGCGGCCTGGGAGGTCGGGACGGAGCGCCAGGCCCCAGGGCGCAGGGACCTGCCACAAGCGCGCTGCGCGGCGCTGCGCTTGATGCTCTGCGACCTGCCGCAGGGCCGCACTTCGCCAGCCGTTCGACCGCCCCGACCTCGAGCTCTGACGCTGCCGCGCGCCAGGCGCCCCCCTGCGCTCCGCGCCTGCAACGCGCCGCCATCTGCGCGTCCGCCGCGCCGCCCGCCGCGCCGCCGACCGCCGGATGGGGCTCCTCACGATCATCAAAAAGGTCAAGCAGAAGGAGCGCGAGATGCGGCTGCTCATGGTGTACGTGGCGGCACGGCGCGGCCGTTCCCGCCGCTGCGCGCTCGCGCCGCTGCTGCCGCCGCCGCCCCGCCCCACGCGCCGCCGCCGCCGCCGCCGCACAGCGGCCTGGACAACGCGGGCAAGACGACCATCGTGCGCCGCCTGAACGGCGAGGACATCAGCACGATCAGCCCCACGCTCGGCTTCAACATCAAGACCATGACCTTCAACGGGTGCGCCGCACGCGGCACGCGGCACGGGCGCCGCCGCCGCAACCGGCCCAGGCGGCGGAGTGGCGGCGGGCGCAGCACCGCCGGGGGAGGGGCCAGCAGCAGGGGCGGCGGCGGGCGCGGCCCCATGCGGTGCGGCGCGGGCGCAGGTACAAGCTCAACATCTGGGACGTGGGCGGCCAGAAGTCGCTGCGCCCCTACTGGCGCAACTACTACGAGAAGACGGACGGCCTCATCTGGGTCGTCGACGCGGCAGACCTCGCGCGGTGCGGCGGCGCCGGTGACGCGGCGCGGGCCGGCGGTGGCCGGCAGCGGGCTGGCGGCGCGTGCAGGCGCGGCACGGCCCGGCTGCGGGCCGGCGTGCTGCGCCCGCGCGCGGCGCGCCCTCACGGCCCGCCCACCGCCCGCGGCGCGCGCCAGGCTGGAGGACTGCCGGCGCGAGCTGGGCGCGCTGCTGGCGGAGGAGCGGCTGCTGGGCGCGACGCTGCTCATCCTCGCGAACAAGCAGGACGTGCCCGGCGCGCTCGGGCTGGAGCAGCTCGCGCAGGCGCGCCGCCTGTAGCTCGCGCGCGCGGGCGCGCGGGCGCGGGGGCGCCGCCGCGCGGCTCACCGCCTTGGCCCGCGCTCCCGCTCTTGCCGCGGCGCAGGCGCTCGACCTGGGCGCGATCGCGAAGCGCCACGTCTCGGCGGTCGCGTGCAGCGCGCACAGCGGCGCGGGGCTGCTCGAGGGCTTTGAGTGGCTCGTGGCCGACATCAGCGCGCGCATCTACCTCTTCGGCCAGTGAGGAGCGAGGGGCCAGGAAGGCTGTAGGGCTGTACATCATCATCCGCCAGGGCCGGCGCCGCCGGGCGCGCTGCGACACGCGCGCCCGGGGCGGCGGCCGCGCGCGGCGGCCTCCCGTGACGCCGCCGCCGCTGGAGCGCTGGAGCGCCGCCGCCGACCGCGGCAGAGCGCGGCGCAGACGCGCAGGGGGCCGGACCGGCGCGCCGCGGCCGGATCGTGCGGCGCGCGCCGGCGGCGCCGCCCGCCGCCCGCGGTGCCGCCGCGCAAGCACCCGCCGGAGCTGCCGCCGGCGTCGCCCGCCACCGCAGCCGGATCTGCGCGCTGCTGGGGACGAGGCGGCGGGCGCTGGCGGGCGGGCGGGCCAACCGACTGCGGCCGGCGCCACCGAGCGGGCGCGCCGGGCGCCAATCGCGCGGGGATCGCGGCGTCGGGGCGCGATGGCGGGCAGGAGGCGCGCGCTGGGCTTGACAGAAATGGGTCCTAGGGGACCTGCTAACCCGCTGCTGGCCGGTCAAGCCCGCCCGCCCGCGCGCCGCCCGGCCAGAGCAACCCCGCGCCCCGCGCACGCCCCCACGTCCTCCGCGCCACGGTCGCAGCGCCATGCGCTGCTGAGCAGCGCTCCGCGCCCCACCCGCCTCTGTCCGCACCCGCGCGCCGCCCGCGCCGGGCCACATGATGAGCGCCGCGCTCGCGCCCGAGCTGGCGGGCGAGCTGGGCGGCCTGTCCCTCAAGTGCGCCCGCAGCAGCGAGGTGCGCACGCGCGGCGCCCGTGGCGCGCCGGCGGGGCCCGCCACGCCCTGCTCGGCCGCCGGTCGGGTGTGGGCCGGTCGAGCGCGTCCCTGGGCGGCGGCCGGCGGGCCGGGGGGCCGGGCGGGGCGGGGCAGCGCGGGAACCAAAATTCGCGCGCGCTTTCTGCCGAGGCCCGATCGGCCCCGCCCCGGCGGCCCGGGCGGCTCGGGGGCCTCCCCAAGCGACCGTCGGGCGCCGCCCGGTCGCATCGGGGCCGCCCCCGCGCGGGGGCGGGCGGCGATGTCAGCGCCGCTCCCGGGGCGCCGGCGGGCGCGGCGCGGCCGCCGCGCTCGCCGGCGGCGTGTCGGGGGCGTGCATTTGGCCCTCCCGCGCGCGGTGCCGGGCGGCCGGCGCGACGCACGCGCGGGGGGCGCGGCCCGGGGGCTGGGCGGGCCTGCGCGACGCCGCGCCCACCCGCGCCGCCCCCCTGCGCGCGCAGGGCGAGCGGAGCGACCTGGACGTGCTGGACCAGAACGCCTCCAGCACCAACAGCAGCGGCAGCAGCTCGCCGGCCGACACGCCGCTGAGCGCGCCGCTGAGCAGCATGTCCGGTGCGCCCCAGCCGCCGCCGCCGGGCCCCGCTGGGCACCGCTGCGTCGCGGCCCACCCAGTGGCAGGCAGCGCGCGGCGCGGCGGCGCTGCCGCAGCAGCGGCGGCGCGCACGAGCGCGCGCGCCGTTTGAAATGCTGACCCTCGCCACCCCTCCCCCCCCCCTCCTCCAGGCTTCCTGCCCTACTCCAAGCCCGGCTCGGCGACGAGCCTGCAGGACACCGCCGCGGCGGCCGCCGACGCCGGCGCGCCCGCGGCGCTGGGCGGCGCCGGCCCCGCGCCTGCGCCCGCGCCGTCGGCCGCGCCGTCCGAGGGCGGCGGCGGCGCCGCCGGGTCGGGCGGGCGCGACCCCCAGATCTGCTACGACTTCACCAAGGGCCTCTGCACGCGCGGCGACAAGTGCAAGTACAGCCACGACATCGCGACGATCGTGCAGTTCAACAGCAAGGAGAAGGGCATCTGCTTCGACTACCTCCGCAGCCAGTGCCACCGCGGCCTGCTCTGCCGCTTCTCACACGACCTCTCCAACATCGCGCAGCAGTGCCAGGTGCGCCGCGCACGCCGCCGCCCGCCGCGCCGCCGCCCCCTGCCGCGTCGCGCCGGGGTGCGCTCACCGCCGCGCTCACCGCGCCGCCCGCGCCGCCCGCCAGGTCTACAACGGCGCCGCGCCGCCGCCGCCCGCGGGCAAGGCGCGCAGCGGGTCGATCTGCTACGACTTTGTCAAGGGCGTGTGCAGCCGCGGGCCGGAGTGCCGCTACAGCCACGACCTCTCCCTCATCGCCCGCATGGCCCGCGGCAGCGGCGCAGGCGACGACCAGGACGGTGGGCACCACGGCCCCGGCACGGCCGACGTGTGCTACGACTTCCTGCGGTGCGGCGCACGGCACACGGCGCGGGGGGCACGTGCGGGGCGCGGCGCGCGCACGCGCCAGAGGCCCGTTTGAGCCGCGCCTGAATCCTCACCTCCTCCGCGCCGCGCCGCCCCGCGCGGTCCTCGCAGGGGCCGGTGCAGCCGCGGCGACGCGTGCAAGTACAGCCACACCGCCGGCGCGCTGCACGGCGGCCTGCCGCCGCACATGGGCGCCCCGCCCATGGGCATGCCCGGCGGCTTCGACCCCTCGTTCGGCTGGGGCCTGCCGGGGCTCAACCCGCAGGCCGCCGCCGCGGCGGCCGCGGCCGCGGCCGCGGCGGCCGCCGCGTACGCCGCCGCGGGCGTGCCGCCCGGCCTGGGCGGCGCGTTTGGCGGCGGCATGATGGGCCTGGGCGGCGCCCCGCCCGGCGCGCCCTACGGCGGCCTGCTCGGCGGCGGCCGGCACGCCTCCCTCGACGGCAGCGCCTGCGGGTGCGCGGCGCGCGCGGGCGCGGGCCCGCTCGCCGCCGCTCGCCGCGCGGCGCGCCCCTGACCGCGACCCCGCCGCCGCCGCCGCCGCCCGCCCGCGCAGCACGCCCGGCAGCAACCCGATGGCCGACGCGCTGCAGGCCGCCGCGGCGGGCGGCATGGACCCCTTTAGGTCCGGCATGGACCCCTTTGCGCTGCTGATGGCGATGCAGCAGCAGCAGGCCGCTGCCGCGCCCGGCAGCGGCCCGGCGGCGCCCGGCATGCTCGGCGGCGTGGGCCTGCCCCAGGGCGGGATGGAGCAGCAGCTCGCGATGCTGATGGCCGGCGGCGGCAGCCACCCCGACGTGGCCCGCCTGCTCGGCGGGCGCGACGCGCCGCCGCCGCACCACCTCGGCCGGCCCCACAGCCTGACCGGCGCGCCCGGCTTGCTGCCGCCCGGCCACCCGCTCGCCGCGGCGCGCTTCGGCGAGCTCGGCGTGCCCCAGGTCGGCTCCGCGCCCGGCCCCGGCGCGCTGCTGCCAGGCCTGGGCCAGCGCGGCCCCAGCGGCCTGGGCCCGCACGGCGCATTGGCCGCCGCGCGTGCCAGCTCCGACGGCGCGCTCGCCGCCGAGGGCGGCGTGCGGCCCGGCCCCGAGCTCGCGGCGCTGACGGCCGCGGTGGAGCGCAACCGCGCCGCGATCGCGGCGGCCGGCGCGCCGCCGCCCGGCGCCGGCTTCCCGCCGCGCGCCGGGTCGGTGATGCCGCCGCCGGTCGGCGCCGGCGCCGGCGCCGTGCCGAGCCACCTCAACCGCGCGCACTCTGCGCCGCCGCCCGCCGGCGCGCTCGCCGGCCGCCCTGGTGCGCCGGAGGGCGCGCTCGGCGGCCGCGCGTCCCCGCCGGGGCTGCCCGTGCAGCGCGCGGCCGCCGGCGCGCCCGGCGGCAGCCCGCGCGGCTGCGAGGCCGACGGCACCGACTCGCCGCGCGAGGACGGCGCTGACCTGCTGCCCCTGATCAAGGAGATCTGGAGCCGCTGAGCCCCGAGAGACGACGGGGGCGGCGGCCGCCCGCGGCGGCGCGGGCGCGAGTGCTTGGGCCGCTGCTGGGGCGCGGCTGGCGCGCAGCGGCAGGAGGAGGGGCGGGGGTGCGTGGGGCGGGGCGGCGCTGGCGCGCGTCGCGCGGCGGGGCATCGCTTCTGGGGCAGTTGGCGGGCGGACGGCAGTGTGCATGCAGCGCTGCTGCCCCGCAGGCGGCAGGATGGGGTTGGGGGCGCTTGGCCCCAGGCAGCGCAGGATTGTGAGACTTGTGCGAGGCAGGCGCGCCCGCGCGTGGGCCGGCTGGCAGCGGCGCATGCGCACGGCACGGCCTCACCTCGGCCGCAGCCGCCCCCGCCACGACGGCGGCTGGCTGGCTGCGCGGAGTATTGCCCGCCGCACACAGCGCGCGGCGCGGACGAGCACACTTGTATGATACGCACAGGACAGAGCCACACACACGCACTGACTTGCCCCCGCGCACGCGCGGTGCGCGGCCGCGGCGCCGCGCGCGACGGCCGCCCCCAACGCAGGGCGCGGCCGCGGCCGGCGCCGCCGGGCGCGCGCCGCCGGCGGGGGCGGCGGCCCAGCAGGCGGGCCGCGCGGCGGCGGCAGCGTGCATGCGTGTGTGTGTGTGTGTGCGGCGGCAGGTGCACCGTCGGTGTCGTCGCCCAGCAACGACCGTCCCCCGGCCCCTCGCGTGCAGGGCGCGCGGGGGGCCTGCTGGCACCCCGCGGCGGCCCGTGATCAGCGGCGGCGGCGCCCCAGGCGTGCGCCTGGGCGTGTGGGCGCAGGAGTGTGCTGCAGCTGCTGGGGGCGGCGCTGGCGGGCGGCTCTCCCCGCCCTTGACATCTCGCACGCGGCTCGAGGCCCTGCGCTTTTTGACGGGCGCGGCGGCGCCGGCGCGCGGCTCTCCTTATCAGGGCCCTGCGCGGCGCTCGTTGAACACGCACTGGGCAGCGGGCTGGGGGAGGAGCGCAGGCGCAGGTGGCTGCGGACGACGGCAGCGGCAGGCGGCGCCCAGCGGCGGCCGCGGAAGGCGCGGCGACAGCGCGCGCCGCGGGGCGCGAGCCCAAGGCTTCAACGGCGGCGGCAGCTGTGCAGGCGCGCGAGGGCCGGGGCCGGGGGGAAGGGGGGACGGGGACGTTGTTTCCATGCGCGCACTCGGTCATAGCTGAGGCGACGGCGGTGGAGGTGGTCATGTGATGTGGCGGCGGCGGCCGCCGGCTGTATACGTGTGTTTGCTGTGTGTTGTGCGCGGCGCGCTGCGGCGGCGCTGCGCGGGCGTCGGAGCCGCGCTGCAGCAGTGCGCGGCCCACAGCATTTGAGGCAGAGCAGGCAGGGCCAGCAGCTCGTCTGGGGCTGGCTGGCCCACGTGTGTGCGTGTGCCGCAGCCCACCCCCTGCTGGCGGCCGGCACATCAGCAGCAGCAGCAGCAGCAGCCAGCAGTTGTGCGTGGGCGAGCGTGACGACGGCGGCGGCTGCCGGCAGCAAGGGGCGCGCGCGGATGCGCGCTCAACGGCGCGCATCCGCCGCCAAGTGATTGGGCCCAGCCCCCGCGCGGGACTGCGGTGTCGTTGCTGTGAGACGCAGCGCGAGTGGACTCCCTGGCTGGAGGACTTCCCATGAGTGGGCTGAACAGAATTCGGCTCAAACTCGGCGCAAGAAGGCTTACACACTCGGCAGCCCCGCCCGCACGCCCCAGCTCCAGCCCCTGCTCCAGCGCCAGCTAGCTAGCCGTCTCGCTGCCTACGTGCGGCTGCCGCCGCCGGGGCGGGGCAGCAGTGCGGCGCCTCGTCGTCCGCGCTGTGGCACTCGCATGCGTTCGTCTCTGGGTCTCAGGCTCGGGCTGCTGACGCGGGCGGCTGCCGCCCGCGCGCCAGCGCCGCGCGGCCGCCGGTCGGCCCCAGCGCGCCGCGCGCGCCTGCAGCCCCCGCCCCGCCCCCCCCCCTCCCCCACGGGCGCGCCCCCCTCAGCCGCGCATCGGCGGCATGGGGCCGTCGAGGGCCGTGGACGGCAGGAAGCTCTGCGCCGCCGCGGCGCCGTGGCTGCTGGCCTCCTCGAGGTCGCGGTCGGCGCCGCCGCGCGCGGCGCACTTGCGCCACACCACCACGCTCGTCGCGGCCGCCGCGAGCGCCGCGGCGGCGCAGATGACGCCGATCGCCCACGCCGGCAGCGCGGCGGCCGCGCCGCCGGCGGCCGCGGGCGCGCCGGGCGCGGCCGCCGCGTCGGCCGGCCGCACGCTGCGCAGCTCGGCCGGCGCTGATCCGTTGGCGGCCGGCGCGAGGTCGGAGGGGCTGAAGATCTTGGACTCCTCCGCGTGGCGGCTGCCGAAGCGCGACTTTGGCGCGTCGGGCGCGAGGCCGCCCGAGAGGATGAGCAGGCCGTCGAGGTAGACGAGCGGCTCGGCGGGCACGCCGTTCTTGAACAGCAGGCCGTAGAAGCCCTTGCCCAGGCCCTGGCTGCTGCCCTGGCCAAAGCTCGACGCCGCGGAGAGCAGCTTGCGGCGGATGACCTCCCCCGTCGCCCACTCGCCCTCGCTGCGGTTGGTCTTGACCAGGTAGTCGCCCAGCGCGCTCGGGCCCGCCGGCGCGGCGCTCGCGTTGCCGGCCGGCGCGAGCAGGCGGCGCCCGGCGCCGGCGTCCATGAGCATGCTCGGCGTCGCGCCGTCCGAGGACGACCCCGTCACGCGCCACACCCAGTCGGCGGGCACGCCCGCGGCCGACGCGATCGTCGCCAGCACCGCGCTGTTGACTGACGCCTCGTACTGCGCCTGCGTCATGCCTAGCGCGCGTGCACGCGCGGGCGGCGGCGGGCGCGGCGGCGGGCGCGGCGGCGGGCGGCGGCGGGCGGCGGTGGGCTGCGGGCGCGGCGCGCCGCGCGGCGCGCGCGCAGCTGCTGCGCCGCCTGGCCCGGCCTCGCGGCGCCTGGCGGCCCTCGCCGGGCCGCCCTGGCGGCGCGCGCGGGCAGCCGCTCGCGGCGTCGCCGCTCACCGGTGAAGGCGAAGCGCAGCGCCACCTTGTCCGCGTCCTGCGCGAGCCCGCCCGCGACGAGCAGCGCCAGCGCAACGGCGCAGGCGCCCAGGCGAGCTCCCGCGCGCGCCATGGGTCGGGCCGGCGCGCGGGTGGCGATTGCCGCGCTTTTTGCTCCGCGAGCGCTGCGGCGCCTGCGGCCGCGGCCACAGCGCGTGCGTGAGTTGTGCAAGCTGTGAAGCCGCACGCGAAGCGGGCGCGGGCAGCCGGCGCGGCTCCCGCGGTGCTGTCGTTGGTGCGGTCGCGCTGCTGCCACCCCCGCCCCTGGCCGCCGGCGCTGGAGCTCCAGCGAGCTGGCCTCAGACCAACGCGGGCCGGCGAGCCGCGATCGGGCGCACCTGCGCGGAAGTAGTTGGAGCCGGAGCCGCACGACTTATCCTGCTGCTGCCGGGGCTGGTCGCTCGGCGCGCGGGCTGAGAATGCTCGCACGCTCTGCCGGTGGTGGCGCGATGGGCGGGCGGGCCGCGGGGCGGCCGCAGGGCGGCGGAAAAGTGACAGGCCAGACAGGCCTCAAAAGCCTCGGCTCCCGCGCTCGAGCCCGGCCGCCAGAGCGCGCCCACGCTCGCACGACGACGCTCACGCCTCGGCCGGCTCGCCGCCGCCGTGGCGTCGCGCGAGCGCGCCGAGCGCCGCGACGCCGCGGGCGGCGCCGTCCCAGCCCGCCTCGCTCCCGCCGCGCGCCTCCGCCGCCAGGCAGGCGAGCAGCTCGGACGAGCCCATGAAGCGCCGGCGCGCCGCCTCGGCCGCCGCCTGCGTGCGCGGGACCCCCCCGCCCCCGCGCCAGACCTGCGGCACGGCGTCCACCAGCGACGGCGCCGCGCGCGCAGCGGCGGCGGACGTCGGCACCGCCCAGGGCGACGCGGGCGCGTCGCGGTGTGCGAGGCCCGCGAGCACGACGCCGGCGATGGGGTGGCCGCGGGCCAGCGCGGTGGCCACCTCCTGCTGCACCACGTCCAGCACGCGTGCGCGCGTCGCCGCCGGCGCCAGCGCGCCGACGCCGGCCAGCAACAGCGGGCGCTGCAGGCGCACCGCGTCGCGCAGGTGCGCGCGGACCCAGGCACGCGTCCACTCGAGCTTGCAGGTGAGCTCGCACGCCACCCAGCGGTCGGGCATCACCGCGGCGCTGACGAGGTCAAACTGCGGCGGCGAGCTGTGCAGCCAGAAGTCGACGCCGCTGCAGGTCGCGGCGTGCGCGTGCGCGCTCGGCGACGCGGGCTCAAACAGCTGCACGCGCGCGCCGCGGGCGGGCGCGTTCGTGGGTGGGCGGCCGCCGGTGCGCAGTGCGCGGCGCGCATGCGGGGCGGGTCCGGGGCAGTGGGCGCGCGTGCGCGCACACACCTCGGCCGCCGGGTTGGTGGACAGGTGGTGTGGCGAGCTCGCCCCGAAGGTGCCATCGAGGCCGGCGAGCAGGAGCTGGTGCGGCGCGCGGTCCTTGACAAACGAGCCCACCTGGTGCAGCCAGCCCTGCAGCGCCTCGCTCCCGGGGTGACCCGGGTGGCTCGGGCCATCGGCCAGCTGCCAGGCAGCGATAACGGGGTCGTGCCGCAGCGGCAGGCCGCTCAGCGCGCTCTCGTGCCCGAGCAGGCCAGCGAGTGTATCGAGGAAGACCGACTGCCGCGGCGCGGCGCGGCGCGGCGCCGTGCGCACACGCGCGGCACACGCACACGCGCGCACGCGCCGCGCCGGCGGCCGCCTGGCTAGGCGCCCGCGCGAGTTGGCCGCGCGCGAGCTGGCCGCGCACCTTGACGGTGTCGTTTGCGTAAAAGTCGCGCAGCGTCAGCCCCGGGTCGACCCAGTGCGTGAACTGCGCCATGCCACCGCCGCTGCCGCCGGGCCACTCCTGCGCGTCACCCTCGCCCGCGGGCGGCGCGGACAGCACCAGCACGAGCCGCAGCCCGCGCAGGCCGGCCACCTGCACCAGCCAGTCGAGGCCCGCGAGCACGGTCGCGTTGAACACGCCCGGCGCGGGCTGCAGCGCGACGCCGCCGCCCACGCCGCGCGGGCCCGGCCAGCCGCCGCCGCCGAGCGCCGAGCCGACGCCGGGGCCGCCGTCGGCGTGCGCGGCGACGCGCAGCGTGTTGAGCCCCAGCCGCGCCGCCTCATCCATGACCGCCAGCAGGGCCGGCCGCGTGGCGCTGGACGCCGCGAGGTGCAGCGCGTGCGGCACGTCCACGCCTGCGCCGCGCCGCGGCGGTGGCCGGCCCGCGGGCGGCGCGCGCGGCGGGCGGCGGCGTGCTCAGCAGCAGCTGCAGGCGGCGCGCGCTCGGCCGGCGCCGCGCACGGCGGCGGCGGGGAGGCCTCGCCCCCGGCCCCGACCGCGACGCGCACCCGCCATGAGCCAGGGCCGGCCGTTGACCGTCAGCTGGCCGCGCGGCGTGCGGCGCACGAAGCACATCAGGGCGGCCTCTACCGCCATGCTCGCCTGCGCCGCTGGCGGCGCCGGCGCGGCCGTGCCAGGCCGCGGCGGCGGCGGTGGCGGCGGGGCCGCGCCCGCGCTCGCAGGCGCCGCCTGGCCCAGGCCCAGGCCGCCGCGCTCGAGGTCGGCGGCCGCCGCCGCGGCCGCGCGCGCGGCGGCGTCCGCCGCGTCAGCCGCCGCCGCTGCCGCGTCGCGCTGGGCCGCCGCGCGGCGCAGCGCCGCGCGCGCGGCCGCGAGGCGACGCGCGGCGGCGGGGTGCGTGGCATTGGCGCTGCCGGGGCCGTCGAGCGGGGTCAGTGCGTCACGCGCGCCCACCACCTTGCGCCAGCGCGCGGGGTCGGCGAAGCTCGGCGACGCGAGGAGGGCGCGGCGCCAGTCGTGGAACGCCTGGCCGGGCACCGCCACGCCGCCGTCCAGCTCCGCCGCCGCTGCCGCCGAGACGGCCAGGAGCAGCAGCGCGACCCAAGAGGTCCGCATCGCGCCTGCGCGACAGAGGGTGCGGCGCTTCGGGCGGCGGCGCTGCCGCGGCCGCCGGAGCCCCGCAGCTGCCGCGGCGCGTGCCCTCGCCTGGGAGATCCGCACTGACCTCACAGCACCGCGCAGGAGCCGTGCTGAGCCGCGGGTTGCGCCGGCCGCCGCCGCTGCTCCGGTCGCGCGCACGCCGCCGGGTGGTGCGTCTGTGTGCGTGGGGCGCCGCTCCGCGCGGGCTGGTGGTCGCGGGGCGAGCGGCGGGCCGCTCTAGAGCGGCGGGCCGCCCATGAACGGCTGGCAGGGTCTGGAGCACCACGCCGCCGCCATGACGTCGCGCACGCGGACACGCGAGGCACGCGCGCGCCGCCGCCAGTCCGCCCTCGCTCCCCCGCCGCCCCCCCCCCCCCCCACACCCCCACCCCGCGACAACACCCCCGGCGCCGACAGGATGCCGGCGTGCTGCGGCGGCGGCGCGGACGCCTGCGGCTGCGGCCCGGGCTGCGCCTGCTCCGACTCCTGCTTCTGCGCTGGATGCACCGGCGGCGCGGCGGCGCGCCTCAAGGAGCGCGCACGGCGTGGGCGGCGCGGCGGGCGCAGCACCGCGCTGTGCTGCTGCGCGCCAAGCGCCGCCGGCCGCGTGCCGCGCAGGCGACCGGCTGCGCCGCCTGCTCCTCCACCGAGTGCCGCTGCGGCGAGGGCTGCGGCTGCGGGGAGCACTGCCGCTGCGCCAAGTGCGGCAAGGCGTGAGGCGCGCGCTGGCGGCGATGGAGTGTTGCGCGGCCTGACCGCGTCGGCGACGGCGGCGAGTTGAGTTGCGGACATTGCCTGCCTGCCAGGTGTAAGACCCGCGTTGCTTGGGTTCGCGCGCCCCGCCTCAACAGCCCCCGCCGCCCGCCGCCCGCGACGACGGGACAGGACCGCCGCCGGCCTCAGCGATTCCGGTTCGCAGCAGGCGCGCGGCGCGTCACGAAAAAAATGCACGCCCCGCGCGTGCGCACGCGCACGCACGGGGCGCGAGCATGCCCGTTGGGTGGTGTGTTGTTGTACAGTGCGCACGCGCGGCCGCCGCCCGACGCCGCCGCCACCCGACGCCGCCGCGCGCGCGCGCGCGCGTCAGAGCTGCAGCGCGCTGAGCTGGCGCAGCACGTCGCCGCTGCCCTTGTCGAGCGCGAGCTGCTGCGCGGTGCGGCCCGACTTGTCGGTCAGCCGCGCGTCGACGCGCGCGGCGAGCAGCGGGCCGATGAGGTGGTGGTGGTTGAGCAGCGCCGCGATGTGCAGCGACGTGTGCCCGTTGGCGTCCTGCACGTTGACCGCAATGCCGCGGCCGAGCAGCATCGCGACCGCGGCCTCCTGGTTGTGGTACGCCGCAACGTGCAGCGCGGTGATGCGGCGCGGCTCGCTCGCGCGGTTGAGCTCCGCGCCGCGGTCGAGCAGCAGCTCCGCCGTGTCGACCGCGCCCGCCTCGGCCGCGGTGTGCAGCGGCGTCAGCCCCGCCTCGTCCTCCTCGTCCAGCAGCGACGGCACCTCCTGCAGCAGCATGACCAGGCAGCTCTCACGGCCCAGCCGCACCGCGAGGTGCGCGGCGCGCCAGCCGCTGCCGCACGCGGCGTGCGGGTCGGCGCCGTGCTCCAGCAGCCACTTGATCATGCTCGGGCAGTTGCCCTCCACCGCCAGCATCAGCGGCGTGGCCCCCGCTTCATCCCTGCGCGGCGGGCGGGGCGGGAGGCGGGGCGTCGCCGCCGCGCGCCGAGCGCGCGCGCGCGCCCGCCGCAGACGCCGCAGACGCCGCTGCCGGGCGGCGCCGCGCTGCTGCGCTGTCGCGCGGTCGCTCACGGTGCGTTTATGTCGGCGCCCGCGCCGAGCAGGAGCTCTGCCGCCTCGCTGCTGCCTCTGCTCACGGCGGTGTGCAGCGGCGTGCGGCCGCCCGCGCCCGCCGCCGAGACGTCGGCGTCGTGCTGCAGCAGCAACCGCATGGTCGGCAGGTCCAGGTTGTTGGTGGCCGCCTGCGCGTGCGGGGCGCGCGCGGGCGCGGCGTGAGCGCTGCGCGCGGGGCGCGCGGGCGTGCGCGGCGCTGCCGCGGCGCGCTGCCACAGCGCCGGCCGCGGCGCGCCTGCAGCGGCGTGCTGCCGAGGCTGTCGGCGGCGTTGATGGCGGCGCCCGCGCCGAGCAGCAGCTGGATGGTGAGACCGTAGTTGTAGTCCCGGCCGTGCCACCTGCTCTCGGCCATCTCCACGGCGATGTGCAGCGGCGTCTGGCCCTTGTTGGTGCACGCCATCACCTGCGCCGGCGCCGTGGGGCGGCGTCAACCGCGGCGGGCCGCCGCTGCCGCTGCGACTGCCGCGGGCTGCCCCCGCCGCCGCGCCTCTCTGCTGCTTGGCTCGGCGCGCGGCCCGCGCCCGCACCTGCGCGCCGTGGCGCAGCATCATGTCCGCCAGCTTGGCGGCGCCGTAGTAGCAGGCCACGTGCAGCGCGAGCCAGCCGTCGTAGTCCTCGCTGTTCACCTGCGCGCCGGCGGGACGGCGGCGGCACGCGCGCGCTCGCGCGCCGCCGGCCAGCGACACGGCGCCCGCGCCGCGCTGCCGGCCAGCCCCTTCACCCCAAGCCCCCCCCCCTCCCCCCACACACACACACTCACGCCCGCACGTGTGCACGCACCTGGGCGCCCGCGTCGAGCAGCGCGGTCACGACGTCGGCGTGTCCTTCATTCACCGCGATGTGCAGCGGCGTGCGGTTGTCCTCCTCGCGCGGCACATCGATGTTGGCGCCGTGACCTGGCGGCGCGCGGCGCGGCGCGCGGCGCCGTCGTCCCTCGCACGGCGCCGGCGGCGCCGGCCGCGCCACCAGCAGCGGCGCCAGCAGCGGCGCCGCCGGCAGCGGCAGCAGCAGCAGCAGCAGCAGCGGGTGCGCGGGCGCGC
The DNA here is from genome assembly GCA_014905635.1 of Scenedesmus sp. PABB004. Lineage (NCBI taxonomy): Eukaryota > Viridiplantae > Chlorophyta > Chlorophyceae > Sphaeropleales > Scenedesmaceae > Scenedesmus > Scenedesmus sp. PABB004. The sequence goes on along the minus strand of JABVCE010000034.1, from coordinate 227,243 downwards.
GGGCCGCATGCTGAGGCCGGTACGCGCCCCTGCAGCCGCGCCGCCGCCGCCGCTCGCCGCCGTTGCCGCCGCCGCCTGCCCCGCGCGCGGCGCGCGCCTGTGAGGATGCCCACCGCCTCAGCGATGCCTTTATCGGCGGCGAGGTGCAGCGGCGCCTGGCCCTCGTCGTCGTAGTCGTTCACGCCCACCTGGGAGCTGGTGCGCGCGAACTCCACGAGGTTGTCGATGTCCCCTGCGTGTGGGTGGTGTGCCGCGCATCAGCGGGCCCCTGCCGCGCCCCTGCGGCGCCGCGGCGCCCCGCACGCCGGCACCAGGCGCGGCGGCCGGCGCTGGTCCCCCCGCACGCACCGCTGCCCACTATTTCGTGCAGACGGAACCGCCCGCTGAGCCTTTTGTTGAACGACAGGCTGCACATGCTCGGCCACCAGCTGCCGCTGCTCCTGGCCCCGGCGCTGCGCGGCGAGGCCGCGGCGCCCGCGGCGGGCGCTATGGTGGCGAGCGTGGGGAGCAGACGACAGCAGTAGCGGGAGCTCGCGCAGCACGGCGCGAATATGGGCCAGCAAAGCGTCGGGAGGCGTGGCGGGGGCGTGGACAGTGCTGATCACGGGCGGCGGCGGCGCGGCGCGGCCGCCGGCGCTGTTGGCTTCGCTTGCACCGCCGCTGTCGCAGAGCCCCGCCGCGTCTTGCGCCCCTGCGCGCAGCGCCGCCGCCGCGCGCGTGCGCTCCATCACGCGCACACGTTCGCCGAGGACGGCCTGCTTGGAAGCGACGCGGCGCGGCGCGCCGGCGACGTCGTCGTCAACGCCGCGCCTCGGCACGCGCGTGCCGCAGCGCCGCCACTCTCCCCCACGCTCGCCCCCGCGGCGCCGCCCCGTGAGGCACGCCGCCTCACCGAGGCCGAGAGCTCGCCGCGCCGCCGCGCCGCCGCGCCGCCGCGCCGTCCGCCGCGCCGATGGGCCTCTTCCGGCGTCGCCGGGGCCGCGGCGCGCCGGCCGTGGCCGGCGGCGGCGGCGCCATCGACGCGCCGCCCAGCCCGGGCGGCAGCGGCGCGGCGCCGCCCGGCAAGCCCGCGAGCTTCCGCCTGCCCGACGACGAGCCGCGCCCCGCCGGCGCTGGCGCGCCCGCGGGCGACGCCGACGAGCAGCCGGGGCGGCGCCGGCGCCGGACGGGCAGGCGCCGGCGCCGTCCGCGCCGCGGCCGCGGCGGGGCCTGCCGCCGCGGCGGCGCACCCCGGCTGGCTGGAGGGCGGCCTGTTCCTTGATGAGGAGGTGAGAGGGAGATGGGCGCCGGCCTGGCGCGCGCGCGTGCTGCGGCGCACGGCCTCCACGCCAGCGGGCGCCAGCACTGGTGCTGCGGGCGCGAGGCCGCTCGCGCGCCCGCCGCTGCTGCGCCCGCCGGCAGGCGCTGCTCGCGGCCAGCACCTTCCCGCTGCCGCCCGAGCGCCTGGTGGAGCTGGCCAAGGACGTGCTGCGCGCGGGTGCGGCGACGCGGCAGCGCGGCGCGGATGCTGTCGCCTGCACGCGCGGGCTCAGCCGCCCGAGCGCGGCGCCGCGCGCTCGGCGAGCCCCGCGCCCCCCGCCGCATGCTGCAGGCGTGCACAAGTGTGGGCGGCTGGCGCGGGACTTCACCTTCAGCGCGCCGTTCATCGGCCCGGTGGGCCCCGAGGCGCGCGGCTGCGCGCGGCTGCGCGCAGCGCGCGCGCGCCCGGCCCGCACGCGGCGCCGCGCCGCGCCCCGGCGCCCCAGCTGGCCGCGCCGCGCGCCGCGCCGCGCGCAGGGCTTTGCGTCCACGATGGAGACGCTGTCGCTGGACACCGTGTTCCCCGACATGGCGCCCCGCGTGCACCACCTGCGCGCCGACCCGCTCCTGCCCGGCCGCGTGTGGTTCACCACGCGGTGCGCATGCGCGCGCCCGCGCTGCTGCCGTGCCGCCGCCGCGCCGCCGCCGCCGCCGCCGCCGCCGCCGCGCACGCTTCAGCCGCCGCGCCCGCCCCAGCCGCCGCGCCCGCCCCGGCCGCCGCGCGCGCCGCCGCGCGCAGGCCGGTCGGCACGCACCTCGGCTACCTCACCGCCAAGCTGCCCGTGCCGGTCGCGCCGACGGGCAAGGTGGTGGAGCTGCCGCCGCAGACGAGCTCGCTGACCTTCAACGCGGAGGGCGAGGTGGTGGACTTCACCATGGGCTACGTCCAGGACCGCCGGCTCGGCAACTCGGGCGGCCTCGGCGGCGCGTTTGGCCTCCTCTACGCCATCGGCTGCCCCTTCCCCTTCCCCGAGGGTGCGCCCCCCCCCCCCCCCCGGCTGGTCCCCGCTGCATGCAGAGGCGCGGCCGGCAGGGCCCCGCGCCCCGCGCCGCCGCCCGCGCCAGGCGCCGCCGCCGCCGCCGCCGCCGTGACCAGGAAAGCCGTGGGCGCCGAGCCTGCAGCAGCGCCTGTTCAACTCTGGCATGCCCCTGCTGCAGGGCGCGCAGTTCCTGTTTGACCGCCTCATCTCGGCGCTGCTGCCAAGCTGGCTGCTCACCGCGCACTCGCGCAACATGCCATGAGGCGGGCGTGTGGGGGGGGGGGGGGGGCGCCGCGCGGGCCACCAGCCGGGCGCTGCCGGGCGCAGGGCTCGCAGGCCGCGGGGCGCACGGCAGTTGGGACGCGGTGCGTGTGTGAAACAGTTGCCGACCGCAGCCGCACGCCGCCGTGCGCGGCCCCCGCAACGCACGCCGATCAGGGCTCGCCGCCGCCGTCGGCGCACAGCGCGCCCAGCCCCGCGCGCCAGAGCTCCTGCGCCGTGTCCGCGTGCGTGAGCGTCGTCAGGCCCCTGCGCGGGCGCGGGCGCGAGCACGGGCGGGGGCGGGGCTGGTTGACCGGCGCGGCGCGGGGCGGCAGGGCTCCGGCGGCAGCCGGCGGGCAGGCGCGGCTAAAGAGGCTGCTGCAGGGCTGCAGCGCCCGCACCAGTGGAACGCATAGTGGTCTGGCCAGGTGGCCGCCAGCAGCTTGGCGGTCTCTGGCATCGCGACGCCGAGCCGGCCGGTGTAGTGCAGGTACGCCAGCTCCCAGCCCCTGGGCGGCGGGCGCGGCGCGTGGCATCGCGGTCAGCGCGGTCAGCGCGGTCAGCGCGGCGCAGCGAGGCGCGGCGAGGCGCGGCGAGGCGCGGCCGTTGCGCCCCCGCGCCCCGCGCGCCCCGCGCGCGCGCTCACGTCGGCAGGGGGCGGCCGATGCCCAGCAGGTATTTCCAGCCGTCGCTGCGGCGAGAGGGGGGGGGGCGGTGAGCGGGATGGGGTTGTGTGTGTTAAGGAGGGGGGGGGGTTGTGTGTGTTAAGGAGGGGGGGGGGGGTGCAGCGGCCTCGGCCGGGATGCGGCGGCTCGGGGCCGAGGCCCCACCGCCGCCACTTGAGCGCGGCGCGCTCACTTGAGCGTGGTCACGGCCGCGCCGGTGGTCGTGTTGAGCGCGAGCCACGCCTGCTTGCGGATGTCGAACTTCCAGGCGGTCCCCGCTGCGAGCGGCGGCGGCGGCAGACGCGGCGTCACGCCCTGGGGCGGTGCGCGCGGCCGCAGCTGCAGCCGCCGCGCCGCGGGCTGCCGGCGCCGGCGTCCTACCTGGGGGGCGGGGCATGTCCTTGAAAAGCCTGAACCCCGCCGGCAGCAGCGCGGGGTCGGCCGCGGCGTCGGCGTTGAGGATGCGCGCGTGCAGCTCCATCGCGCCCGCGAGCGCGTGCCCCGCCGCCGCCACGCGCTGGCGTCGCCCTGCTGCCAAGCCGCCTCTGCGACCTGGGCCATGCCGCCAAACGCAAACTGGCTGTGGAAGATGTCACGGAGCGTCTCGCTGCACTCGCCGAGCACGCGCGGCGGCGGCACGCCCCCGCCGCCGCTGGTGCCTGCGCTACCGGTGGCGCCGTCGCTGCCGCCGGGCGCCGCCGCCGCGTCGCCGCGCCCCAGCGCAGGTAGTCAGCCACGGTCGCGTTGTGCAGGGCGAGGCCCTTGGCGTACAGGCCTTCGCGGTCGTCGGTCAGAATGCCCAGCGCGACGTAGCAGTCGGCGATGGTGGAGTGCCTGACGCGCCGCGGCGCAGCCGCGTGGGCCACCCTGGCGCGCGCCGCCACCCTGGCGCGCGCCGCCCCGCCCCGCGCGCCGCCGGCGCCCCGTGCGTGGCCAGCGCGCCCCGTGACCGCCGCCGCGCACACCAGTTGCCGTACACGTTTTGCCCGCCGCCCGCGATCCAGCCTGGCGTGATGGTGTCGACGTAGGTGTCCATTTGGGGCAGCAGCACGCGCCGCGCCCACCCGACAAACGCGTCGCCCACCGCCGGGTCGTACCCCGCCCAGCCGCTGTGCTTCAGCAGCTCCACCGCGCGCGCCATCGCGGCGCAGCCCCACCCCGCCTCGAGCGGCCCTGCGCGGCGCGCGCGTCTCAGCGTGCGCAGCGCGTCCATGCGCGCCGCGCGCGCCGTGCGCCCGCTGTCATCCGGCGCCCCGCCTGCCCGCCGGCGCGCCCGAGTGCGCCCGGGCGCACCGTTCTCGTACTGCAGCCCCCACTGCGTGTTGACCGCGGGCCAGGCGGCGATGATGCGCTGCGCCGTGGCCGCGTGCCGCTCGTCGCCGGTCGCCCAGAAGGCGGTCGCCTGCTTGAACGCGGCGGCGGCGTCGAGCTCGACCCAGCTCACGTGGTGGCAGTTGTACGCGGGCGCGTGCTCAGGGTAGTTGGCCGCGCACGTGCCGGCGTTGTTGTTGGTGCCGCCCCACTGCGGGCGCGGCGGGGTTTAGGGCTAAGGGTAACCTAAACCCCAACGCCCCGCTGCGGGCGCGGCGGCGCGCGCGGCGGCTCGCCGCCGCCGCCAGTCGTCCGCGGCCGCCGTCCGCAACCGCCGCCGCCACCGCACCTTGGCCGCCACGGCGGGCACGGGGTACGGCCCGCCGTAGCCCTCAGCCGGCGCGTCGGTGGGCGGGAACCAGCCGCTCTCATAGACCTTTGGCGGCACGCCTGCGCCCGTGAGCAGGCTGTGCAGCGCCGCGGCCTGCACCGGCCCCGGCGCCTCGGGGTCGGCCAGGCGGTGGCGCAGCAGCGCGAGCTCGTCCGGCCCCGCGACCGCGACGGGGTGCACAAAGCCCGACACTGGGTGCACGGCCGCGATCGCGTCGCGCGCCGCGCGCACCGACGGCGGCAGCGCGGCGCGCGCCGCGGCGCGCACGCGCGCGCGGCCGCGGCGCCGTCCAGCCGCGGCACGGCCTCGCGCGCCACGGTATAGAGCGTCGTGCGCCGCGGCGCCGGGTCGGGCCCCGCCGGCGCGAGGGCCGTGTAGAAGCGGGGAAGCGCGACCTCGTCCGTCGCCGCGGCGTCGCCGGCGCTGCAGTTGGCGCCGGCCGCGCCGCCGCCGCGCGCCGCGAGGGGCCCGTCGGGCGCGAGGTCGGGCCGCGGCGGCAGCAGCAGCAGGCCGTCGTCGCCGAGCGAGACGGTGGACGACGGCGCCGCGCCGCCGCCGACGCCGCTGCCGATCGCCGCGGACGCCGCCGCCACGCTCGCGGCGTGCTCGGCCAGCGCCGCCGCCGCCACCGCCGGCGTCGGCGGGCGATGAAGCGCGCAGCACGCCGCCCGCGCCTCCGCGTTGGCCCGGTCCCAGGGAATCTGCCCGCAGGCAACAACTTGGGCCTCTGCGCCGCACGCGGCCGGGCCGGGCGGACCGCGGCGCTGCTCCGCCGCGGCCGCCGCCGAGCTCGCCAGCAGCAGGCAGGCCACGACGAGCGCGCCAAAGTGCGGGAGAGGATTGCCGCCCATGGCGAGCTGCGCCGGGCGGGCGGGCGCGCGCGGGAGGCCTTCCCGCGCTCCGGCTGGCTCACCCCGCGCGTGCTGCTGCGGACGCGGGCCGCGCGCCTGGTGCGGACTGCTTTTCGGGGCGTGATCGTTCTGGGCGCGGCTGCCCGCGCCTCCGGTCGCGCACGGTAGTTGTTGGGCGGGCCTCGGCGGCGCTCCTGCGCAGCTGCGCGGGCTCGCTCGCAGCTGCGCGCCAGTTCAGACGGTTCAGATGAGCTGCACGGCGCGCACGGGCGCAGGCGTCGCAGCCGCCCGCCCCCGCGCCGCCCGGCCGCCTTCCCTGCCGCTCGCCCGCGCCGCGCCCCACGGCCGCGGCGGCACGCGCCGCCGACGGCCAGCTGGTCACGACAGACCCAGGTCCCTCCCTCTTGCCGCCGCCCCCGCCGCAGCCGCCGCGCCGTCACGGCGCCGCGGGCGGCGGCGCGGGGCGGACCAGTCGGTCGAGGCCCGCCGTCACGCGCGCGCGGACGATGACGTCGTCCGTCGCGAGCTGCCGCACGACCGGCATGCCCTGCGTGACGTAGCCAAACACGCCAAACGTGCCCTCGTCGAAGCTCAGCCCTGCGCGCGCGCGGCGTCGACGCGTCGGCGCCGCAGCGCAGCGCGGACCCCGCCCGCCCCTCGGCCCGCAGGCGCGCGCCGCCCGCCCCTCCCCGCCCGCGCGCCGCCGCGCCCGCGCGCGCGCGCCGCACCCGAGAGCCCAGCCTGCTGCTTGTCGAACTTGAAGATAAACCACTCGTCGCCCGAGAGGAACGCGTCGCTGCCGGGCTCGTGCGTCATCGACACCGCGCCCGCGATGCTCAGCGGCAGCACCGGCAGCTCCCCCGACTGCACGTCCAGCGGCAGGCGGTAGATCGGGTCGAAGCTCCCCGCGGGCAGCACCTCGAGCGGCACGGGCGCCCGCGGCGCGCGCGGGTCGCCGCCGGCGATGACAGAGGCGTAGCTCGCTGACACCCGCCTGCCCAGGCAGACCGGCGCCGCAGCCGCCGCGAGCGCGCGCGTCAGCACGGCGGGGGGCGGCACGCCGCGCGCCGCGGGGCGCACGCCCGCGCGGCGGCGCGGCGGCGCGCGCGTGTGTGGCGGGCGCGGCGGCGCGGCGCGCGCGCGCCTGTTGTCGTAGAGGCCGTCGGTCACGTTGACCACAAAGTTGCCCGCGCTCAGCGGCGCGCTGTAGCCGTCCAGCGTGAGCACGACCTGGTGAGTTGGGTTAGGGGGAGTGCGGCGGCGGCGGCGGCGGCGGCGGCGGCGGCGGCGGCGGCGGCGGCGGCGGCGGCGGCGGCGCGCGCGACACGCACGGCATGGCCAGGCGGCGGCGTCAGCCCATGCGCGGGCCGGCTCCAAGGGCCCAAGGGCCCAAGGCCACGCGACGGCGCGGCGGTCGGCGGCGCGCAGCGCACCTTGCCCTGCTTGGTGAGGCCGCCCGCGGCGACATCCACAAACGCGAGCGAGCCATCCGCCTTCTCCACCGTCAGCTCCACCGTCGCGCGGCCGGCGAGGCGGGGGCGGTCGGCGTACTCGCGCGGCAGCACAAACGCCAGCCCCGGCGCCTGCAGCAGCTCGAGCTCGGCGACGTGGCGCAGCGCGTCGGCGACGCGCACGCCCGCAAAGTCGGGCTGCTGCGTCTTGACCGCGAGCTCGAGCTGCTTCAGGCTGCCGTACAGCGCGTCCAGCGCCGCGCCGCCCGCGGCGGCGTCGCGCGGCGGCACGCCCGCGAGCAGCGCGGCCCGGTCGCCGCACACGGCGAGCGCGGCCGCGACGTTGGACGCCATGTTGCCCCACGGCTTGCGCTGCGGGATGCGCAGCAGGAACGCGACCTGCGCGGCGGGGGACGGCGGGGGGGGGGGCTGCGGTGAGCCCCGGGCGCAGGCGGCGAGCCCCGGCGGCGGCGCGCGCGCTGCCCGCCGCGCCGTGCGCGGCGACCGCGCCGCACCTCCTCCAGCGACTTCTGCAGGCTCTGCACGTCGTTGTTGAAGGCGGGGATGGACCTGGCGGGATGCGGGCGGAGATGCGGGACGCGGGCTCATGCCCTGATCAGGGCACGGCCGGCGGCGGTGTCACTGGCGGCCGCGCCGCGCCGCACCTGCGCAGCGCGGCCTCGGCCGAGCGCGGGATGCGCGCGTTGGGCGAGTTGAGCACCGCCCAGCTGCGAGCGGCGGGCGGGCATGGGTGGGCGCGGCGACGCACACGCTTGGAGGCCGCGCCGCCGGCGCGGGCCGCGCACCTGGGCTCCGCGACGAGCAGCTGCCCCGCCAACACGGCGGCGAGAGCGGCGGCGCCGATCTGCTCGCCGCTGCTCGGCCAGGCGCTCGGCTGCTGCTGCTCCCGGGCGCTGGGGCCGCCGCCGCGCTGCGCCGCCGCCGCCGCCGAGAACGGCCGCTGGCAGCAGCGCTCGCTGCGCCGCTGCACGCCCGCCGGCGCTGCGCGTGGCGCCGCGCCGCGCCCGCAGACGAGCGCCATGGTGGTGGTGATCGCGCTTCCCCGTGCGCAGAGGGCGTGCGCGGCCTGGCGCCGGCGGCGGCGCGGCAGCAGCGGCGCCGAGCGTGCGGTCGGCGGCGCGGCGGGGCGCGGCCGGTGCTGCTGGGCGCGGGGCGCGGTGTGTCGCGGCGCGCGGTGTGGCCGTGGGGCGGGGGGCGGATTCGTGCGGGAAGGGCGCCAGGCGCGCGAACAGTCGACTGTTCGCCTCTGGCCGTGCTGCTCCAGCGCCCTCCCCCCCCCCCGCCGCCCCGCACACACACGCACCGCTCCCCCCGCCGCCCGTCCTCCACGTCCCGCCAGGCGCCCGCGAGCGACGCCGCTCGGCTTCGTGCTGGCCCGCGGGGCCGCGCCCGCCAGCCCCTGAGCGGCGCCCCGCGGGCGCCCCGAGCCCCGCCATGTCCACGCCGGCGCGCAAGGTGGGGCCCGCGCGCCGGCGCGCCCGCAGCGCCCGCCCCCGCCCCTGGCCGGCCATCGCGCGCCCGCCACGGCGCCCGTGGGCGCCCCGGGGCGCCGGCGGCGCGGGTCCCGGCGCTTTGGGCCGCCACCCACGCGCCCGACCCGCCGCCGCGGCGCGCGCAGCGGCTCATGCGCGACTTCAAGCGCCTGCGCCAGGACCCGCCCCAGGGCGTGAACGGCTCGCCCAACCCCGACAACATCATGCTCTGGAACGCCGTCATCTTCGGCCCGGAGGACACGCCCTGGGACGGCGGTGCGCCGCCGCGCCGCGGCCGCGGCGCCGCACCGCGCCGCCCGCCGCTGCTGCGCGCGCCGCCGCTGCCGCCGCCCAGCCGCGCGCTCTCTCGCCGCGCAGGCACGTTCAAGCTGACGCTGGAGTTCACGGAGGACTACCCCAACAAGGCGCCGCTGGTGAAGTTCAAGTCGACGATGTTCCACCCCAACAGTGAGCCTAAGGCGCCGCGCGCGCACGGCCGGCCGAGCGCGGAGCAGCGCTCGTGCCTGCGCGCCCGCGCGGCGCCGTCGTCACGCCCCCGCCCCCGCCTCTGCCTGCGCCCCGCGCGCCGCAGTCTACGCAGACGGCGGCATCTGCCTGGACATCCTGCAGAACCAGTGGAGCCCCATCTACGACGTCAGCGCCATCCTCACCAGCATCCAGGCGCGCCGCACCGCGCGCAAGGCGGCGCCAGCGGCTGGGCGGCGGCAGCGCTGATGCGCGCCTCGTGGCGGCGGCGGCGCGGCGACGCACGGGCCCCGGCTTGACCCGCCGCCCGCCGCCGCGCGCCCGCCGCCCGCGCGCGCAGTCGCTGCTGTGCGACCCCAACCCCAACTCGCCGGCCAACAGCGAGGCGGCGCGGCTGTACAACGAGAACCGGCGCGAGTACAACCGCCGCGTGCGCGAGGTGGTGGAGCAGAGCTGGGTCGAGCAGGAGGCGTGAGGCGGGCGCCCGCCGCGCCCACCGGCAGCCGCTGCAGCGCCCCGGGCGCGGCCCGCGGCAGGCGCGCCTCAGCGGCGGCGCGGGCGGCGCGGCGGCGGCGCTCGGGCGGCGCACGCGCGGGGCGGCGCGCGCGTGGGGCGGCGCGCGCGTGGGGCGGGCGGGCGCGCGGGCGGCGCGCGTGCACATAGGCCGGCGCCCGCGCCGCGCGCGCCGACTGTACAAGAGCGGAGGGGGCGGCGCGCAGCGGGCGCGGCGCCGGGGCCGGCGCGGCGCCGGGGTTGGCGCGGCGCTGGGGGCTTTGTGCGGGGCGGGGCGGAGGCGGTTGCGCGCGTGCGTGCGTGCGTGCTCTAGTCTAGGCAGGTGTGCTCCGAATGCGGAGCGCGGGCATTCTTTTCTTGCGCCGCCGCGCGAGCGGCGACGGGCCGGCGGCGGCGCGCGGGCTGCGGGTGGGCCGGCGTCTTCTTGCGCGTGCTGGCCCGCAGGTTGGGGCCGTGGTTGCGCTTCCGCTCCTTGTGCGCGGCGGCCGCCGCTGCCTGCTGCTCGGACGCGCGGTGAGCTCGCACATTGCAGTTGCTGGCGGCCGGGCAGCGGGGGTTGACCTTGAGGCCAGCAATCGCAACGGCAGTGCCGTGACGCCAGCATGGTGCGCCGCGGCAGCGCTGGCCGGCCCCCGCCGCGGCGTCGGACGTATGCGCCGGGCTGCGCGTAAGCTGCGGCGGGCCGCGAGCGTGTGGCCCATGGGCTTGTCGTGCCGCGAGAGGTGCGCTCTGCGACGCGCTCGCTCTCCACGCGCGTCCGCCAGCGCCGCCGCTGCTGCGCCGCCGGTGACGTGCCGCGGCGTAGCGCGGCGTTCAGCTCGCTCCGCACTCTCGCACCCTGCGCAGCCGCGCCGCCCTGTCCGTCCCGGGGCGCTCGCGAACCGCTGCCGACGCGCTGCGCGCGCGGAGCAACAGCGCGCGATTACATGGATGCGCGCCCGCGCGCGCCACCCGCGCAGCCGCGCCGCGCGCGGGCCTGAACTTATTTCAGGGCCACGCACACGCGCCCGGCGTCCCGGCCGTGCAAAAGCTTCACTTGAGCTTCTTCTTCGGCCTCAGCTGGTTGGTGTGGCCGCACTTCTTCTTGCGGCAGTTCTTCGCGCGCGGATGGAGGCGCGCGTAGCACCTGCGCGCGCGCGGGCGGGCGGGCGGGCGCCAGGGGTCGGCGGAGGCGCGCCAACGACGGGCGGGCGCCGCAGAGCAGGCGCCGCGCGGCGCGGCGCGCGGCGGCGGGCGGCGGCGCTGCCGCGGCGCGCACTTGCGGCAGATCATCTTGTCCTGGTTGTACTTGCGCGCGAGGATCTGCAGCGACGGCTCGATGATGCCGCCGCGCAGGCGCAGCACGAGGTGCAGCGTCGACTCTGCGGCGCGGGCGGGGGCGACGGCGCGGGCGGCGTGAGCGGCGCGGCGCGGCGCCGCGCCGCGGCGCGCGCGCGCCCCCGGCCACCGCCTGCTGCTGCGCTGGCGCTGGCGCCGCCAGCGCACACGGGGCGAGCCGCGCTGCGCTCAGCGGCTGCTGCCAGGGGCCGCCGCCGCCAGCCGCCGCTGCCGCTCGCTCGTGCCGTGCCGTCACGCTGGCGTTGCCCGGTTGTCGCCGCCCCTGCCGTCGCCCCTGCCGTGGCCACTGCTGCCGCTCGCCGCCGCCCCGGCCGTCGCGCCGACCGCCCTCCCGCCCTCCCGGCCGTGCTCCGGCCGCCGCCACGCGCGCGCGCTGCGCACCCTTCTGGATGTTGTAGTCGGCGAGCGTGCGGCCGTCCTCCAGCTGCTTGCCCGCGAAGATCAGGCGCTGCTGGTCGGGCGGGATGCCTGGGGCGGCGGCGCGGGGCGGCGCGCGTGGGCGGCCGGCGCGCCGCGCCCGGCCGCCGCGCCGCTGCTGCAGCAGCGCCGCCGGGCGCCGCCGCCGCTGCGCGCCGCACGCACCCTCCTTGTCCTGGATCTTCTGCTTCACATTCTCGATGGTGTCGCTGGACTCCACCTGCGGGTGAGCCGGGGCGGCCGTGGGCGCCCGCGCCCGCGCGCGGGGGCCGGGGCGGGGATGCCTGGGCCCGCCGCCGCACCTCGAGGGTGATGGTCTTGCCCGTGAGGGTCTTCACGAAGATCTGCATCGTGCCCCTGCGTCCCCAGGCGGCGCGGCGCGGCGGCCCGGGCGCGCGTGAGGCGGGGCGGGCGCCGCGATGGCCGCGCGATGGGGCGGCTGCGCGCGCGCCCTGGCCGCACCTGCTCGCCCGAGAGGTGCCCGCGGCGGTCCTCGGAAAAGGCCGAGCGTGGCGGGCGGTGGCGCTGCGGCGTCGCAGAGGAGGAGGCCGGGGGCCGCGGTTCGCGGGCGGGGCCGCAGCGAGCGGTGGCATGGGGCCCGCCGGCCGCGCAGCGACGCAGCGCCGACGGCAGCGACGCGACCCAGGCCGCCCCGCGCCCCACGCGCAGCCGAGCGCCAGCCCACCCACCGCTGCTGCCCGGGCCTCCCGCCGCGAGCTGCGTGGCCCGGGGCGCCCCAGATCCCGCGCACGTCGTTCTGCGTGCTCCGATCGCGCCCCCGGCACGCCGGCGGTCGCCCCTGGGCTCGCCGCGGGCTCGCGTGGAGCCATCTCGGGCCCCATCCCGGCCCCCGCGCCATGCAGCGGGGCCGGGGGCTCGCGCGCGCGCTGCGCCTGGTCGCGCGCAGTACATGGAGTGGCGTCGCCGGCGCTGAGGGCGCCGGCGCGGCGCTGCGGCCGCGCCCGGGCCAGTCGCGGCGCGCGTTCCTCTCCGGCAGCGCGCGCGGCGGCGAGGCGGAGCTGCCCTCCGACCCAGCCAAGCAGGTGCGCGACGGGGAACCGCTGGCAGCGCCCGCGGCGCGCCGGCGCGGCGCGCCGGCGCGCCGCGGCGGGCGTCGCCGCCACGCGCGCCCGCCCGCGTGCCCGCGCGGCGGCGCTGGGCAGCGGGCGCCCGATCGCCGCCGCCGGGCGCCAGCAGCGGCCACTGCGGTCGGCCGGCGGCGCGCGGGAGCGCGGCGGCAGTCGTGCCACGCGCTGCGCTGCGCCGCGCGCAGTGCGGCCGCCCGCGCGCAGTGCGGCCGCCCGCGCGCGGCTCACGCGCGCGCCGCCACCGCCCCCGGCCGCCGCTGCCCCGCCGCGGCCAGGTCGACGTGTTGCGCCGGCTGAACCGCTCGGGGCGGCCCGAGGCGGTCGTGTCGGCGTTTGAGGGCGGCGCCGTGTCGCCGGGCGAGGCCGCGTTTGGCGAGTACGTGCGCGCCCTGGTCAAGCTCGACGCGCTCGACAACAGCCGCCTCTTCTCTACGCTCGCGCGCGGCGCAGAGGCGAGCTTCGCGGCGCGCGGCCTCGCGGCCGCGGGGCCGCCCGCGGCGGCCGCCGCCGCGGCGGGCATGTACGCGCCGCCGCCGCCGCCCGCCGGCGCGCCCTGGTACGGCGGCGGCGCTGGCGCCGGCGGCGGCTACGGCGCCAGCGCCGGCGGCGGCGGCTTTGGCGGCATGGGCTCGCAGGCGGCAGCCGCGCTCGCGGCCGCGGGGCTCGGCGGCGGCGCCGGCGCCGGCGCCGGGGAGCTCGGCACCAACCGCAACCCCCTGGTCATCACGCACGCGGAGCCGAGCCTCATGGCACAGGTGCGGGGGCCGCTGGCCGCCGCGCCGCTGCCCAGCGCCCCGCGCCGCTCGCCCGCGCCGCTCCCCCGCGGCGCTCCCGCGCGCCGTCGCCCGCGCCGCGCCGCGCGCCTGACGCCCCCCGCTCCCCCGCGCGCCGCGTGCCCTGCTCGTCTGCCGCCGTGCCAGTTTGCGCGCCTGCTGCGCAGCCTGGGCCTCGCGTTCATCCTGGTGACCGCGGTGGGCGCCTTCCTGGACGAGAAGGCGCTGGGCAAGGGGCTGCTGAACAACCCAGACATGAAGCCGCAGTTCGACTCGTCAACCAAGTGAGACTCGCGGCCCGCGCCGCGCCCCGCGCGCGCGCTGCTGCGCCCGCGCGCGCTCGCCCTCCCCACGAGCCCCGCTCTGACCGCGCCGCGCCGCCGCCGCGCGTGTGCGCCTTGAACCTCCCTCAGGTTTGCTGACGTGAAGGGCGTCGACGAGGCCAAGGCGGAGCTGGAGGAGATCGTGGAGTACCTCAAGGACCCACACAAGTTCACTGCCCTCGGCGGCAAGCTGCCCAAGGTGCAGGGGCCGCGGGCGGGGCGTGTGTGCGGGCGGGCGCGGGCGTGCGCACACCGTGCGGCGCGGCGCCCGCGACGCAGCCGCCCACGCCGCACACACACGCGGCTGCCGCACCCGCAGGGCGTGCTGCTCGTGGGCCCGCCCGGGACGGGCAAGACGATGCTCGCGCGCGCGATCGCGGGCGAGGCGGGCGTCCCGTTTTTCTACACGAGCGGCAGCGAGTTTGAGGAGGTCTTTGTCGGCGTCGGCGCGCGCCGCGTGCGCGACCTGTTTGCGGCGGCCAAGAAGCACAGCCCCTGCATCATCTTCATCGACGAGGTGCGGCAGCGGCGGTGTGTGTGTGGGTGGGTGCGGCACGGCGGGTGGGGCGGCGGGCGGGTGGGGCGGGTGGGTGTGGGCGTGCGCGGGCGTGGTGTGGGCGTGTGGGTGAGAGAGAGAGAGAGAGCGTGCGTGCGTGTGTGTGTGGCGTGTGTGTGGCGCGTGTGTGTGTGTGTGTGTGTGTGTGTGTGTGTGTGTGTGTGTGTGTGTGTGTGTGTGTGTGTGTGTGTGTGTGTGTGTGTGTGTGTGTGTAGGCACGCGAGTGTGAGTGCGAGCGCGCGTGCGTGTGACGCACACATGTTGTGTGTCACAGGGCCGGCGCGGAGGGGGGAGGGCGGGTGCGTGATGCGGCGCGCGAGCGGTGAACCTGTGGGGTGCCGTGGCACCGCCTCCACGGCGTCCACCACTCACGCCCCTCGTCACGCACCGGCCGCCTCTCTCAAGGGGGGGGGCAGTGCTGAGCGCGGCGCGATGCGCGCGTTGCGGCACCGGAACACGCGTGGCGTGCGAGTCTGGCGGCGCGCCCCGCTGCCGCACCTAGACTCGCACGCCACGCGTGTCTCGGTGCCGCAACGCGCGCGTCGCGCCTCGTTCACGCGCGCGCCCGCACACACCTCGCTCCTCCCCTCTCACACCCTCACGCCCTCACACCCTCACGCCCTCACACCCTCACCCCGCACTCACACCTGCACACCTCCCCCCCGCCCGCCCAACAGATCGACGCGATCGGCGGCAACCGCAACCCCAAGGACCAGCAGTACATGCGCATGACGCTCAACCAGCTGCTTGTGGAGCTCGACGGCTTCAAGGTGCGCGCACCGGGGCGGGGGCGGGGGCACGTGTGTGTGTGGGCGCGCGCGCGGGCGGCACCGTCCGAGGGCTGGGCGCCAGCCCCGCCGCGCGCCGTGCCAGCGCCGCCGCGCCCCACCGCGCTCGCTGTGCCTCGCCCCGCTTTGCTGCGCCTGACTGTGCCGCACTGTGTGCCCGCCGCCGCCGCGCCTGCGCCGCCCCCCGTGTGTCGCGCGCACCCGCTCACCCACCCACCCGCCCGCCCACCCACCCACCCGCCCACCCGCCCACTCGCCCACCCCCACCCACCCACCCACATCCACACCCACGCGCCCCCAGCCGAGCGAGGGCGTGATCGTGGTCGCGGCGACCAACTTCCCCGAGATCCTGGACAAGGCGCTCGTGCGCCCGGGGCGCTTTGACCGCCACGTCGTCGTGCCCGCGCCCGACGTGGAGGGGCGGCGCCAGATCCTGGAGACACACTTCAAGGTGGGTGGAATGTGTGCGTGTGTGTGTGTGGGGGGGGGGGGGGGGTGGCAGGGGAGGTCTCACGGGCGCGCGCAGCGCGGCGCGCGGCCCCGGCGGCTCACGTGCCGTGCGCGCGCGCGCTCCCGCCGCGCCGCAGAACATTCCGTTTGGCCGGACGTGCAGCTGTCGACGATCGCGCGCGGCACGCCCGGCTTTAGCGGCGCCGACCTGGCCAACCTGGTCAACGTGGCCGCGCTGCACGCGGCCAAGGCGGGGCAGCAGGCCGTGAGCATGGCCAGCCTCGAGTACGCGCGAGACAGGTGCGCAGCCCCCCGCGCCCCCCGCGCCGGGGGTCGCAGCGCCGCACGGCCCGCGCCGCGCCGCCGCGTGCATCTCTCTATCTCTCTCTCCCTCCCTCCCTCTCTCTCTCTCTCTCCCTCTCTCCCTCTCTCCCTCTCGCTCCCTGCACACGCCGCTGCCCCCCCCCTCCCACCCACCCACCCACCCACCCACCCCCCCACCCGCACCCGCCCGCCAGGATCATGATGGGCGCCGAGCGCAAGAGCGCGGTCGTGACGGAGAAGAGCCGCCGCCTCACCGCGTACCACGAGGGCGGCCACGCGCTCGTCGCGCTGCACACCGACGGCGCAGACCCGCTGCACAAGGCGACCATCGTGCCGCGGTGCGGCGCGCGCGCGCGGGGCGGCGCGGGGCGCGGGGCGCGGCGCGGCGCGGGACGGGGGCGCGCGCGCCAACCCTTGGGCGCCCTAGAGCCACTGCAACGGGAAGCGCTGCGGGGTGCTTCAGCGCCGGCTCGATGGCCCCGTAGGGTAGTGTGAAGCACTCCAGAGTGCCTCACACTGCCTTACGAGGCCATCTTGCGGCGCTGAACCGCCCGGTGCGCGGGTCCGCGTTGGAGCCAGCCCACCTCGGCGTCCCCGACCTCCGCACGGGGGGCCCGAGGCAGGCGGGCGCAAGGAGGCCGGCCGCCTGCGAGCAGGCGGCGCGTCCGCCGCTGCCCCGCCGCGCCGCGCCGCGCCGCGCCGACCCCGCCCGCGCGCGCGCGCGCGCCCGCCCGTGCAGGGGCATGGCGCTGGGCATGGTCATGCAGCTGCCGGACGAGGACCAGACCAGCATGAGCCGCAAGCAGATGCTCGCCCGCCTCGACGTCTGCATGGGCGGCCGCGTCGCGGAGGAGCTCATCTTTGGTGCGCCGCGCTGCGGGGGGCCCTGGTCTGGCGACGGCGCCGCGCGGCCGCAGCGCCCCGCTGCGCGCCGCGCCTCACCGCCGCGCCTCGCCGCACTGCGCCGCGCCGCGCTGCGCCGCGCACGCCGCCGCGGTCCGTCAGGCGAGGACGATGTGACGAGCGGCGCGAGCAGCGACCTCAAGCAGGCCACGTCGCTCGCGCGCGCGATGGTCACCAAGTATGGCATGAGCAACAAGGTCGGCCAGGTGCGCCCGCGCACGCGCGCGGCCCGCCACGCCGCCTCCGCCCCGGGGCGGGGCGGGGGGCGCGTCCGCGGCGGCGGAGGGCGCAGGGTCGAGGCGGCAGGCGGGGCGGCGAGCTACGGGCCGGGCGCGGGGTGGACCGCGGCGGCTGGGCGGCTGCGCGTGGGCGCGCGCCGGGCCGGGAGGCGGCGGCCGCAGCGGGGCCGCACGCCGACGCGCGCGCGCGCGCGCCGCGGGCGCGTCGCGCGTCAGGTGTCGCTGGACTACGAGGACGACGGGCGCAGCATGTCGAGCGAGACGCGGCAGCTGGTGGAGGAGGAGGTGCGGGGCCTCGTGCAGGTGAGACGACGGCGGCGCGCGCGTGCGCGCGGTGCGCCGTGGCTGGCCGGGGACCGCGCCCGCGGCGGGGTGCAGGGTGCACTGGCCGCGGCCGGCGCCCGCGCCGGCTGCGCGCGAGGGCGCCGTGTCCAACCGGCTCCGCGCGTGCGTGTGCACCTGCCTGCCTGCAACAGGGCGCGTACGACCGCGCGCGCGCCATCCTCACGGGCCACGAGGGCGAGCTGCACGCGCTCGCGGGCGAGCTGCTGGACAAGGAGACGCTGAGCGGGGAGCAGATCAGGGGCATCATGCGCCAGGCGCGACGCCTGGGGGGGGGGGGTGGGTGGGAGGGGCCACGTGGGCGAGGGGAGGCAGAGGCGCGGCGCGGTGCGCTGCGCGGCGGGGAGCGGGCTGAAACGCTGACGCGCGCCGCGCCGCGCGCCGCGCCGCAGGTGCGCGAGGGCAGCTGGCAGCCGCGCGTGGTCGAGAGCGTGAAGAAGGGCGCCGCGAGCGTGGTGCAGTCGGCGACCAAGGGCGCCGCCGCGGCCGCGGGCGCTGCCAAGGGCGGCGGCGGCCGCCCCGGCCTCGCACCGTGAGCGCGCCGCGGCGCCGCACAGGAGCGGCGCGGCGCGCGGGCGTGCTTGTTGTTTTGTATGGTGTCGTGCCGCCTCGGCGCGGCGGCGGCGAGAGCGCGCGCGCGAGGGCTTGCGCTGGGCGAGCGGCCCGTGTGTGACGATGCGCGTGCGCGCGTGCGGAGTTTGGGGCCGCGGCGCGGCGCGGCGGCCCCCGCCGGCCGGCACGTCGGCGGGCCGCGTACTAGTACCACTGTCGGGCCGTCTGTATCTTTTTCTGTGTGTGTATCTGTGTGTGCGGGCCCCAGGGCCTCTGCGCGGCGGCCAGCGCGCTGTGACAAAGCGTGCGACGCAGCCTGGCCGGCGCTCCTGCGGCCAGGGCTTTGCGCAGCGGTGCCGCAGAGCTCGAAGGCTCTCCCCCCCTTCCCCCCGAGCTGCGACACAGCCCCCGCGTCCCGCGCCGGCCCCCGCGCCGGCCGGCAGCCCGCCGGCGCTGCCATCCGCCGCAGCGCCCGCCGCAACCGCTCCGCCGCAGCACGCCGCAGCAGCGCCACTGGCTGGCTGGCTGGCTGGTGTCGGGGGCGATCTCTGGGCGCCATGCCGCCGTCGGCGGACGCGCCCAGCCGGCCTGGCAGCAGCGGCGGCGACAGTGACAGCGAGGGCCGCCACGCGATGCGCTACTACATCCACGACGTGCCGCCCTGGCCCGAAGCGCTGGTCCTGGGCTTTCAGGTGGGCCGTCCGGCGCCCGCCAAGGACCGCCCGCCGTCGCTAGGGCTGCGTCTCACTCGTCTCGCCGCCGCTGCTCCGCCGCGCCTCCGCTCGACGCCGCCGCCGCAGCAATACTTGACGATGCTCGGCAGCACGGTCCTCATCCCCTTTGTCTGCGTGAACGCGATGGGCGGCACGCCAGTGGACCTTGCGCAGACGAGTGCGGCGGCGTCACCCACGCGCGCCGCGCGCAGCACGGGCGCCACGGGCTGCCCACCACCCACACCGCCCACTCCCCCACCCCCCTCGACCCCGCCGTCTCCGCAGTCTGCACCATTTTCTTCGTGTCGGGCGTCATCACGCTCCTGCAGACGCTCATCGGTGACCGACTCCCGATCTTCCAAGGCGCGCACAGCACGCCCCGCGCCGCGCCCGTGCCGCCCGCTGCGCCCGCGCCGACGAGCCCGCCGCGTCGCCGCCTCACCGCGCCCGCCCGCCGCCAGGGGGCTCGTTTGCGTACATCGCGCCCCTGCTCGCGGTCGCGGGGCAGATCAAGGCGACGCAGACCTTTGCCAGCGAGCACGACCGCTTCCTGGTGCGGCGCCACCGCGCGGCGGCGCGGCGCGGCGCGGCGGCGGTGCCCCGCGCTCACGCGTGCAACGCGCACGCCTCCCGCGTCCCGCCGCGTGCCAGTTCACGATGCGCGAGGTGCAGGGCGGCATCATCGGCAGCGGGCTGATCGTGATGCTCATCGGCGCGACCGGCCTCATCCAGCCCGTGCTGCGCGCGATCAGCCCCATCACCGTCGCAGCCAACATCGGCGTCCTGGTGCGCGCTGCGCTGTGCGCTGTGCTGTGCTGTGCTGCGCTGTGCTGCCCCGGCGCCGCCGCGGCCGCGCCGCCGCGGCTGCCCGCGCCGGGGGCGCCCGCGCCCAGGCGCGCACGCGCGCGCGGCGCCCCCGCGGCCTCCGCGCAGGGCCTGGCGCTGTACGCGGTCGGCTTCCCCGGCGTCGCGTCCTGCCCGCAGCTGGGGCTGATGACCATGGTGCTGGTGCGGCGGCGGCCGCGGGCGCGCGCGGCGGCGGCCGCGGGCGCGCCAGGGGCCGCCAGGTTTCAGGCCTTAGGGTTTTTGAGTTGACCGGCTGGCCGCCCACACCACACCGAAGGTGATTCTGTTCAGCCAGTACATGCGCGGCGTGGCCGTCCCGCTGCCGGCGCGCCTCGGCGGCCGGTGCGCGCGCGCGCGCCGGCGCAGCGGCCAGTGGCGGCGCCGCGCCGCGCGGCCCGTGCGCCCGCGCTGACCGGCTGCTCAACCTGGCGCCGCCGCCGCTGAAACCAACCCCGCGGGGGGGACCAAGGGTGCGCCTGTTTGAGCTGTTCCCCATCGTCCTGGGCATCGCGATCTCCTGGTTTGTGGCCTGGCTGCTGACCATCACCGGCGTGTACGACGGCGCGGCGCCAGAGGTGCGTGGTGGGTCTGCTGACGACGGCACCGTGCCGCGCCACCGCTCGCCGCGACCGCGCGACGACGGCCCCCCGCCGCGCGCCGCAGGTGCAGGCGGCGTGCCGCACTGACACGAGCAGCGTGCTGGCCAACAGCCCCTGGTTCCGCTTCCCGTGAGCGCGCCGCGCCTCGCCGCGTGCCACGCCTTGCGCCGCGCCGCGCCGCGCCGCGCCCTGCCTCACGCCGCGTGCCACGCCTCACGCCGCGCTGCCTCACGCCGCGCCGCGCCCGTGGGGCAGGTACCCGGGTCAGTGGGGCCGGATCACCATGTCGTGGGCGAGCACGCTCACCTTCCTCGCGGGCGCGCTGCCGGCGATGGTCGAGAGGCGCGTCGTCCGCGCCCGCGCGCGCGCCTGCACCTGTGCCTGCGCTGCGCGCGCGCGCCGCGCGCGCGTGGGTGGGCCTCGCGGCCTGTTGCGCAGCTCACGCCGCCTCTGCCGCCGCCTCTGCCGCGCTCTCTGCCGTGCAGCCTTGGCGACTATTTCGCCTGCGCCTCCATCGTCGGCGCGCCGGTGCCGCCGCCGCCGGTCATCTCGCGCGCGATCGCGCTGCAGGGCGCGACGTGTGCGCTCGCGGGCGTGTGGGGCACCGGCAGCGGCACGACCGCTTACAACGAGGCGCGCCGCACGTGCTGCCAGCGCGCCGCTGGCAGGGGCCCCGGCGCCGCCGCGCACCCGCGCCCCGGCGCCGCACCCCCGCCGCGCTGCGCGCGCTGAGACCGCCGCGCCGCCGCCGCCGCCGCCGCGACCCGAGCAGAACATCGGCGCGCTGCAGATCACGCGCGTGGGCAGCCGGCGCGTCGTGCAGATCGGGGCGTGCTTTGCCATCATCATGGGGCTCATTGGTGAACCCCGACAGGGGGGGCAGGGAGGGGCGATTTGCCATCATCGCGGGCGGCGGCACGGCTGCGCCGCGCAATCGCGCGCGGGCGCCGCGCCGCGCCGCTCACGCCGCCGCGCCGCGCTGCCCGGGCGCAGGCAAGTTTGGCGGCATGTTTGCGAGCCTGCCCAGCGCGATGGTCTCGGGCCTCTTCTGCGGTGCGCCGCACCCAGCGTGGCCGCGCGCGTGGCTGCGCGTGGGTGCGCACCGGCCAACCCGCGCCAACTCGCCTCCCCCCCCCAAACCCACCCCACCCGCCGCGCAGTGATGTTTGGGTGCATCTGCGCCGTCGGCCTCGCTCAGGTGAGGGGCGGCGCGCGCACTGGGCTGGGGGGGGGGGGGGGGGCGCCGCGGGATGCGGGGGGCGGGGCCCGGCCGGCGGCCGCGCCGGCCGCGCCGAGCGGCCCGGCCCCGCGCGTGACCGCCCAGATGCGGCACACCGACCAGCGGAGCAACCGCAACATCTTCATCCTCGGCTTCAGGCGCGCGCCGCCGCGCTGTGCTGTGCCGTGCTGTGCCGTGCTGTGCCGTGCTGTGCCGCGCGCTGTGCTGCGCCACGCGCTGCCTGCTCGCGCGCGCCGCGACCCCGCGCCGCCGCCGCCGCCGCCGCCGGGCCCCGCGTGCCGCCGCGGGGCGCCGCCCCGGCGCAGCCTGTACATGGGTCTGAGTGTTACGTACTACTTTGAGACGCAGACGCAGAAGCACGGCGTCGGCCCGATCGCGACGCGCAGCGCGGTCGCCAACAACATCCTGGTGCGGCGCGCGCACAGCGCGTGCCCCCGCCCCGCGAGCGCTGCCGCCGGGGGCCGAGCCCTCGACCGGCTGCGGCCTGAGGCCTCCCTGCCCTCTCGCCCTCGCCCTCGCCCTCGGCCTCGCCCTCGCGCCGCCGCCGCCGGTGCGGCAGAACTCGCTCTTCCACACCGCCGCTGCGGTGGCGCTCATCCTGACGCTGCTGCTGGACAACACCATCCCCGGCAGCGACGAGGAGCGCGGGCTCACCGTGTGGCGCTGCCTCGCGGGCGAGCGACCCGACGGCAGCGCCAAGGACTGGTGGGAGGACGAGGCGATGCACGCGGTGCGCGCGCGCGCGCGCGCGCGTGTGTGTGTGTGTGTGTGTGTGTGTGTGTGTGTGTGTGTGTGTGTGTGTGTGTGTGTGTGTGTGTGTGTGTGTGTGTGTGTGTGTGTGTGTGTGTGTGCTTGTGTGTGTGTGTGTGTGCTTGTGTGTGCGCGTGCAGGGGTGGAACGGGCGGGGTCGCAAGGAGGACAGGCGCGCGCCGCGCTGCACCTGCCGCGGCGCCGGGCCGCCGCCGAGCCCGCGCCACCCGCGCGCCGCGCGGCGCAGGTTTATGGCCTCCCCTTTGGGTTCACGCGGACGTTCCAGCGGCGCGTGGGCCGGCCGGCGCGCGCGTGGCTGGGCCGCGTGACCGGCCCGCTCGGCGCCGCGCTCGCGCCGGCGCGGGCGGCGGCCGGCCGCGCGGCGGCCGCGGCCGCGCGTGCGTGCCGCTGCTGCTGCGGCAGGCAGCACTCGCTGCCGGAGGCCTCGCTCGCGCTGCCGCCGGCCAACCTCGGGGCGGCGCCGTCGGCCGCGAAGCTGCGCAGCGCGAGCAGCGCGTCCGGGGCGGGCGCGGGCGGCGGTGGCGGCGCGGACGTCGAGGCGGGCGGCGACCGGCGCGGCGCGAGCTAGCGAGCTGGGGCTGTGGCCGCGGCTGGGCTGGGCGCTGGGAGCGATGGTGCGCTTGTGACGAGCCGCCGCGGTTCTCCGCCGCCGCCGGCCTTGATCGCCGCGCCCGCGCGTCCCCCGTCCCCCAGACGCCCCCCCAGCACCCCGCCCAGCGCCTCACGCCCTCAACCCCGAGCCCCAGACCGGTCGGAGCCGCCGCCCCGCACGCGCACGCGTCGCCGCGATGGCTTCGGAGTCCACGCCTCAGGCACGCGCACCCAGGCGCTGCCCGTGGCTTGATGGCACGCCCCCCGCCCCCGGGGCTCACGCCGTGCCACCGCACGCGCGCGCCGCCGCCGCCGCGCGCGTGCCGCCGCCGCCGCCGCCGCAGGTGGCCATCGGCGGCCGCAACGACGAGCCCCAGGCCGCGTCTGGCATCGACCTCGCTGCCGCGGGCGTGGAGCCGCTCAACCCCGTGGGCGGCAACCTCGCCGAGGACGCGGCGGACACCAAGCCCGGCAGCACCAACATCAAGGACCTGCCCGGCGACGCCGCGCACATGTCGCAGCTCGCCGGCGACCAGGGCACCGTGGCGGGCCCGGGCCTCGGCAGCGTGGTCGGCGGCGTCGACGCGCGCGGCGGCACCGACGCGCCCCCGCTCTCCAGCCAGCGCGACATGGCCAAGGCCGAGGCCGAGCCCGCCGAGGGCGGCGGCGGCGCGCCGTCGCAGCAGGCGTGAGCGGGCGCGCGAGCGGGCGGCCCGCCGGTGCGACCGCGGCACACCACCAGCGCGCGCAAGGGCGGGCAGTTGCGTTGAGCGGAGCGGGCGCGCGGGGAGCGGCCTGCGTCGGTCGGTGACAGGGTTGTCACCGACCGACCCCGAGCGTGAGTTTTTCACAGCTCGAGCGTGACGATACCACGAATCCCCGGGAACCGCGCCAGCGGGCCTTCCATGCAGCCATAGGTCATGTGCTCGGTCGACACCGCCACGCGCGCAAAGCCCGCGCCGCGCAGCGCCGCCACGAACGCCGCGAGCGCGCGCCGCGGCGCCTGCTGCACCAGCAGCTTGTGGAGCAGCGCGCACCTGCGGCAGCAGTAGCAGCGGGGCGGCGGGCTGCTCAGCTGCCCAGCCGCCCAGCGACGCGGCGGCGCTGGCGGCTCCGCCGCGTCAGCCCCGCCGCGCGCCCGCCAGCGGTGATTGCGCGTGCGCGCCTGGCCAGCTCGGGCGCAAAGTCCGCCCGTGCGACTCTCTCGGTCGCCAGCGCCTCGCCCGGCTTGGCGGTGCGCAGCACAAAGCAGCCCACCTCGGTGTTCGAAATGCCGGCGGTGAAGCGATGATACCACACGCGCCGCCCCCACCCCGGGCCGGGCGTCGGCGGGTCACCGATCTCCGCCACCTCGCCAACCAGCGCCCGAGCCGGCGCAAGGTGGCATTCGAGTGACATGCGCGGGTCGCCGGCGGCTTGATGCACCATGGCAAACTCCAGCACCGCGCCCGCCTCGGGGCTGGCCAGCGCGGCGAGCAGGTCGGGCTGCGCGGCCGCGAGCGGCAGGGTCAGCACGTGGCGCAGCACCAGCGCCGCGAGCTCCGTGACCTGCGGATCGACCTCCTCCCGCTCCGCCGCGAGCAGGCGCTGCGCTTCGACGACCGCCTGCGCCAGGGTCGGCAGCTGCTGCTCCCCGCCGCCCGCGCCGCCGGCACCCGCGGACGCGCCGTCGCCGCCGCCGTCCGCGCCGCCCGGGTGCTGCAGCCCCGCGCCGTCCGCGGCGAGCCGGCCGAGGCCCGCCGCGCGCGCGAGGCCGGGCAGGCCCAGGAAGTCTGCCTCCGCGCGCAGCTGCCGCAGCGCGAGCGGCGCGTCGGGCAGCACCAGCGTCCCGCCGCCGCGCAGCCAGCGCAGGTAGCTCAGCACCCACTTGAAGCTGCGGCGGCGGCGGCGGCGGCGTGCGCGGGGCCGCGCCGTGAGCGGCCGCGCGCGGGCGCTGCCGGCGCGGGGGCGCCCGCTCACACGCCTGTCGGGGTCGCGGTCGATGAACACCTCGCCGCCCACCGTGGCCGGCTCCCAGCGCCCGCCGAAGAGCGTCGCGAGGTAGCTGCCCGGCGCGGCAGTGAGCGTGGCGCGGGTCGTCGCGAAGCGCGCGCCGCCGACGCACAGCCGCACGACGGCCTCGTCGCCGTCGCCCTGTGCGCCAGCAGCGCCGCCGGCCGACGGCTCGCCGCCGAGCGAGGCGGCCATGGCGGCGCGCCGCCCGAGAACGTTGGCCGCCCTCCTGGGCCGGCCGGGCGTGCAGGGCGTGCCGGCGGCGGCGGCGGGCGCGGCGGGCGCGGGCAGCGCGGCGCGGGCGCGGGTGTCGGCGGCGGCGGCGGTGTGTGAAGGCGGGCCCTGGGGAGGGGCGTGGTAGTGGCGGGCTGCGCGTGGGCGGGCGTGCGGGATGGACCCCTCGCGCGCGGCGCCCTCGCTGGCCGCGCTCTCTGGGCCCTGGCGCCCCGAGCCCCGCGCCCCGCGCCGCGCCAAGCTACCTGGCGTGCGGCCCAGCGCGCACGGCACCCTCCCGCGGCCGGCGTGGCCCCGATCATGCGCGCTTGACGCCGGGAGGCGCCCGCAACCATGACCGCGGCCGTGGACAGCCTCTCGGCGGAGCTGGCGTTCAAGGCCAACATCGACGCCGCGAGCCGGGACTACATATGCGAGCCCCACATCGGTGCGGCGCGCGACGCCGCGCACGGGCCGGGCGAGGGCTTTTCCTGATCGACGCCTGCTGCTGCTCCGCCCGCCCGCGCGATCCCGCAGAGTACCGCACCATCTCGGGCGTCGCCGGGCCGCTGGTGGTGGCGGAGGGCGTCAAGGTGCGGCGCGCGCGGGCACCGGCGCGCGCGGGCGCGCCGCGGCACGCGCCGCCGCTGCTGCGCCGCTGCTGCGCCGTCGCCCGCGGCCGCCGCGGCGCCGCCGAGCGCCCGGCGCCGCGCGCCGAGCGCCTCCGCAGAAGCCCATGTACGCGGAGATCGTGGAGGTCAAGCTCGGCGACGGCACGGTGCGGCGGGGGCAGGTGCTGGAGGTGGACGGCAATCGCGCGGTTGTGCAGGTGTTTGAGGGCACCAGCGGCGTCGACAACCGCAACACGCGCCTCGAGTTCACCGGCGACGTGAGCGCTGACACAGCGCCGGCGCCGCTGCAGTTTGCGCGCGGGGGCGCGGCAGGCGGCGCCGCCGCAGCAGCACGCGCGGCGGCGGCGGCGGGCGCCGCACGCGCGTGCGCCCACGCCGCCCGCCCGCGCGCCCGCGCGCCCGCGCGTGCGCGCGCCCCGCCCAGGTGCTGCGCACGCCGGTGTCGCGGGACATGCTGGGCCGCATCTTCAACGGCTCCGGCAAGCCCATCGACGGCGGGTGCGCGTACCTCCACCTGCAGCAGCGCGCGCGGCAGCAGCAGCGGGCGCGGCAGCGGCGAGCAGGGGCGGCGCGGCAGCAGCAGCGGGCGCGGCAGCAGCGGGCAGGGGCGGCGCGGCAGCGCCGCGGGCAGGGGCGGCGCGGCAGCGCCGCGGGCAGCAGCAGGCGGCCGCTGCCGTGCGCGCGCACGGCGCGCGCTCGCGCGCCGCCCGCGCTGCCGCCCACCGCCGCGCCGCGCTGCCGCCGCCCACCGCCGTTGCACCCGCCGCCGCCGCCGCCGCCGCCGCGTCTGGCAGGCCGCCGGTGCTGGCGGAGGCGTTCCTGGACATCAACGGCAGCAGCATCAACCCCAGCGAGCGCACCTACCCCGAGGAGATGATCCAGACGGGTGCGCGCCGCGCGCCCTCCCACCCTCACGCTCACGCGCCCTCACGCGCCCTCACGCGCCCTCACGTGCCCTCACTCTCACGCGCCCTCACGCGCCCTCACGCGCCCTCACTCTCACGCGCCCTCACGCACCCTCACTCTCTCTCACTCACACTCTCTCCCCTGCGCCCCCCGCCCCGCTGCACCCCCGCCACCCCCCCCCCCGGGCAGGCATCAGCACCATTGACGTCATGAACTCCATTGCGCGCGGGCAGAAGATCCCCCTCTTCAGCGCAGCGGGTGCGCGGGGGGGGGGGGTGCCTGCCTGCGTGGGGGTGGGGGATGGGTGGGGGTGGGGGTGGGGGGTGGGGGTGCTGCGGGCGGAGAGGGGGGTGGGTGGCGCACGCGCGCCTGCTGGTGCCACAGCACGCGCCGCCGCGCGCGCGCGTCGCTGCGGGCACCCCTCTTCACGCCCCGCTCACGTCCCTCAACCTCGACCCCCCCCCCCACACACACACACACGCACCGCGCCAGGCCTGCCCCACAACGACATCGCCGCCCAGATCTGCCGCCAGGCGGGCCTCGTGCGCCACGAGGGCGCGCCCGGGGACCTGCTCGGCGGCGAGGGTGGCGGGGAGGGCGGGGAGGGGGAGGAGGACAAGTTTGCCATCGTGTTTGCGGCCATGGGCGTCAACATGGAGACCGCCCACTTCTTCAAGCAGGTGGGCGCGCGTGGGTGTGTGCGTGTGCGTGCGTGTGCGTGTGGCGCTGGGGGACGCCCGCGTGCTTGTTGTTGTTGTGTGCGTGCGTGCGTGTTTGGGGGGCGGGGCCGCTCGCCGGCGCGCGGCGCGGCCCCGCACCGCACGCGCCTCACCTCGCCACCCCCCTCACACTCGACACGCACTCCACCCCCTCACCCCCCTCACCCCTCCACCCCCGTGGTCAGGACTTTGAGGAGAACGGCAGCCTCCAGCGCACCGTGCTGTTCCTCAACCTCGCCAACGACCCCACCATCGAGCGCATCATCACGCCCCGCATCGCCCTCACCACCGCGGGTGAGGCGCGCGGCGCGGCGGCGGCGGCGGCGGCGGCGGGCTGCACGGGCGGCGCGCGCGGCGCGGGGCAGGGGCGGGGGGCGGTTCAGCACGCGGCGCGCGCAGCACGCGCGGCGCGCGCCACGTGAGCGTGTGCCGCCGACACGCGTCACGCGGCGCGGCGTTCACGCGGCGCGCGCTGCGCGCGCTGCGTCCCGTCTCCCTCCCCGCGCGCCCGCCCCCGCGCACCTCCCTGGCACCTAAACCCTGCCCCGCCCCCTCCCCTAAACCCTGCGCCGCCAGAGTACCTGGCGTACGAGTGCGGCTTCCACGTGCTCGTCATCCTCACCGACATGAGCAGCTATGCCGACGCGCTGCGCGAGGTCAGCGCGGCGCGCGAGGAGGTGCCCGGACGCCGCGGCTACCCCGGTGCGCGCTGCGCGTGCGGGGTGTGGGGTGTGTGGGGTGTGTGGGGTGGGCAGAGCTTGTGGGTGTGTGTTTGGGGGAAGGGGGAAGGGGGGAGGGGCAGGGGCGGGCGCGCAGGGGCCTTGGCAGCGCGCGCGCGCGCGCCGGCCCCCGCCGGCCCCCGCCGGGCCCCTCAACCGTTGACCCTAAACCCTGAATCCTCAACCCTGCCCCCCCCCCCCCCCCCCCGGCCCCCAGGCTACATGTACACCGACCTCGCGACCATCTACGAGCGCGCGGGGCGCATCGAGGGCCGGCGCGGCAGCATCACGCAGCTCCCCATCCTCACCATGCCCAACGACGACATCACCCACCCCATCCCCGACCTCACGGGATACATCACAGAGGGCCAGGCGCGCCGCCGCGGCCGCCGGGGGCCGAGTCTGTAGCACTAGGGGCGCGGGGCCTGTTGTTTGGGCGGCGGGGCGGGGCGGGGCGGCAGGCCTCCGCGCTGCCGCTCTCCCTCTCGCGCCCGCCCCTCCAACGCCCCAGCGGCTCCACCCCCTCACAAACCCTAAACCCTCAAACCCTAAACAACCCTGCCTCACCCCCCAAAACCCCAACCCCACACCCACCCCGCAGATCTACATCGACCGCCAGCTCCACAACCGCCAGGTCTACCCCCCCATCAACGTGCTGCCCTCGCTCAGCCGCCTCATGAAGTCGGCCATCGGCGAGGGCATGACGCGCAAGGTGCGGCGCGGCGGGGGCGGCGGGGCCGGGGGGGCTGGGGCGCGCTGGGGCGCCTGCGCGCGTGTGTGTGTGAGTGTGTGTGTGGGGGGGGGGGGGGCTGCCCCGCACGCCGCCCCGCGCTCCTCCCCCTCCTTCCCACCCACACCCACCCTCACCCGCACCCACCCGCACCCACCCACCCCCTCCCGCCCCCACCCACCCACCCGCAGGACCACAGCGAGGTGAGCAACCAGTGCTACGCCAACTACGCGATCGGCAAGGACGTGGCGGCGATGAAGGCGGTCGTGGGCGAGGAGGCGCTGAGCGGGGAGGACCTGCTCTACCTGGAGTTTCTGGACAAGTTTGAACGCAAGTTTGTCGCGCAGGTGTGCGCTTTGGGTGTGGGGGCGTGTGGTGTGGGTGTGGGGAGAGGGGGTGGGTGGGTGTGTGTGGGGGAGGGGGCGTGGCTGGCCGGGGCTGGCCGGGGCTGGCCGGGGCTGGTCAGGGCTGTGGCGGGCGCGCCGCGTGCATGTGTGGGCGCGGCACACGCACACCAACACCCCCCCCCCCCCCCCCTGACCCCCCCCCCCCCGACCACCCTTAGGGCGCGTACGACAACCGCAGCATCTTTGCGTCCCTCGACCTCGCGTGGAGCCTGCTGCGCATCTTCCCCCGCGAGCTGCTGCGCCGCATCACCGTCAAGACGCTCGACGAGTTCTACGACCGCAAGCCCGACGGCGCCTAAACCCTGACGCACCCGACGCCCCGCCTAAACCCCGGCGGCCCCACGGCCGCGACGGGCGCGACGGGCGGCGCCCGCGCCCGCGCCGCGCGCGGAGCCGCGGGGCGACGGCGGGCGGGAGCTGGCGGGCGCGGGCGCGAGGGGAGGAGGGGTGGGGCAGGGCGCAGCGGCGGGCGGGCGGGGCGGGCGGGCGGGGGCGGGCGGGCGGGGGGCCTCGCGCGCCGCCGTCTGCGGCCGCGCACTGGTGATCGTCGGCGGCGCGCGCGTGCGTGCGTGTGTGTGCGTGTGCGAGCCCAGCGATCGAGCCACCACCTCATTCCTGGCGTGCGCGCGGGGGCGCACGCGGCGCGGGCGGGCGGGTGCGCAGTTAACTCGCCCCGCGGCCCCCGCGATCCGAGCGCTGCTCGCGGCCGCGCTGCGGGGGTCGCCGCGCGCCGCCCTGCGGCCGCAGGGCGGCGCCGCCCCGCCCCGCGCGCCGCCCCGCGGGCGCACGCGGCCCCGCTGGCCGCGCCGCGCCCGGGCAGGCAGGCGCCCGCGCGGGGTCCCTTGCCGTGCCCTCTCTAAATGAAATGCCCATTCCCAGACCAATGAATTCGCGCCCGCGAAAACACACCGCCCGGCTTCGTTCGAGGAAGCGGCGCGCCGCCGCGCCGTGCCGCGCGCGCTGGCGCGTGGGCGCTCACGCGCGCGCCGACAGCGCGCGCACCTGCACGACCGCCACGCCCGGCGGCGGCGCGCCCGCCGGCGCGCAGGGCGCGGCGCACGGCGCGCGCGCCGCCGGCGCGCAGGGCGCCGCGCCGCCGCCGCCGCCGGCGCGGGTGCCGCCGCTGCCGGCCGCGAGCGCGGCGCGCAGGCCGCGGTTTTCGTCGGTCAGCGCCGCAACGAGGCCGCGCAGGTAGGCCAGCTCCTCGTCGGCGGTCATGGCGGGCCGCTTGAGGCTGTTTTTGATCGCCATCGCCCGGCTCGCGTACCTGGCCGGGCGCGGCGGCGTCAGCGGGGCGGCGGCGGCCGGGGCGGCGGCGCGAGCGAGGCGGCGGCGCGGGCGGGCGGGCGGCCCCACCGCAGCGTGGAGATGGTGTGGTCGCGGTTTGACGGCGCGGGCGAGGCGCAGGCGATGAAGAGCGTCTCGCTGTTGCCGCCCAGGCTGTCCTGCAAGAGGCGCGTGAGCTTGGAGTTGCGGTAGGGGATGTGCCGCCGCGCCGTGCCCTCGGTGAGGGCGTTAATGACGCAGCCGAGCTGCAGCAGGCCCTTGTTGATGCTCACGCCCTCGTCAAAGCGCGCGCCTGCGGGCGCGGCGGCGGCGGCGCGAACGGCACCGCGGCGGCGGCAGGGCGCGCGTGGGGTCGGCGCGCGCGCGCTGCCGGCGCGGGCGGGCGAGCGCGCGCTGCGGCTGCGCGTGCGCGCACCCGTGGTGCCCGTGTCCTTGGCGCGCTCGCTGCCCGCGAGGTCGACGAGGTGCAGCTTGCTGCGCAGCAGGCGCAGCTCCGGCGGCAGGCCCAGCGCGGCGCTCGGGCGCGCGCGCTGCTCCAGCGCGAGCACCACCACCGCGTGGCTGCGGCTCGAGGCCTGGTTCATCCTGCGCGCGGCGCGGCAGCGCGCCGCGGCGCCGCCGCCGGCACTCGCGCTCGCACTCGCACTCGCGCGGCGCTGCCGCGCGGCGCGGCGCCACGTGACCCGGCCCCCGCGCGCGGCGCCGCGCGCACACCTGTGCGCCGCGGTCGCGCGCACCGCGTTGCCCGCGTCGAGCAGCGCCGCCAGGTCGGCCATGCACGCCACGCTGCGCTCGGCCGCGCCGTCCAGCACGATCTCGCCCCGCGCGCTCTCCCGGATCGCCACGCCGCCGCCCTCGGGCCCGCCCGCGGTCGCGCCGAACGCCGCCCACGGCGCGCCGCCCGCGTCGGAGCAGCCGCTGCGCGGCGTGGAGCAGCTGCCGTCCGCACCGCCGCCGCCGCCGCCGGCGCGGCCGCCGGCGCGGAGCGCGGCGAGGCTGCCGGCGCTGCCGCTGTGTGCGAGGGGCGCGGGGGCTGTGAGCAGGTCCTGGATGCTCTCGTTGTAGATCTCAACGAACGACACCTGCAGCCGCGTGCCGCACCGCGCCACGCCGTGAGGCGCGCACGCAGCGCGGGGGCGCCGCGGCTGCCACGGGGCGCGGCGCCCGTGCGCCTGGATGACGCCCGGGTGACGCCGTACCGCCTGCCTCCCCGCGCACCTTGAGGCTGACCTCGTACTGCCCAGCAACCGCGGCCATGTGCTCCAGCACGCGACCGCACGCCTGCCGGATCACGCCGCCGCCGCCGGGCCCGCCGCCGGCGCTGCCGCCCGGCCCGCCGCGCGCCGCGGTGCCCATCGTGTAGGTCTTGCCCGACCCTGCGCGCCGCGCGGCGCGCGGCGCGACGCCCTCGGCCCTCGGCGCCCCCGCCCTCGGCCCCGCGCGCGCGCGCGCCAGCGAGGCCGCTTGCCGCACTGGCACAGCCCGGCCCTGAACACACGCGCGGCGCCGCACCGGTCTGGCCGTAGGCAAGCACGGTCGCGTTGAAGCCACGCACGTAGCGCCCGACCACGGGCGCGACCATGTCGTCAAACAGCGCGCCGCCCGCCGCGCCGCTGCTCGCGAGGTACCTGCGCGCGCGCGGCGCCGCGGCCGGCCGCGTCGCGGGGCCCGTTCACCGCCGGCTCGCACGCGCGCGTGCGCGCATGCCGCGCCGGCGCCCGCCCCGCGCCGCCGGGCGCCCGGCCCGCCCCGCGCTCACACGCGGTCGAAGCAAAAGTCAAACGCGCCGTCGTTGACTCCCGTCGGCGCGCCCGGCCGCGGCGGCAGCGAGACGGCGTTGGGCGGCCGCACCGCGACGTGCGGCGTGGCACCCCCGGCGGCCTCAAAGTCCAGCAGCGGGCGCACGACCACCGCGACCTTGACCGCCGACGGCGTCGGCGCGCCGCCCGGGCCGTCGTCGGCCGACAGCGCGGGCGCTGCCTGGGCGGGCGGCGGGGCGGATTGTCGGCTGGGATGATGATCCCTGGCTGACCGTGGGAGGAGCAGGGCAGCGCTGCCGCCGCAGCCGGCGGCGCCGCGCACCTGCAGCGGGCTCGGCCCGCGCACGCTGCCGGCGCTGGGCGCCACGCGGACGGCGTGGTGCTCCGTGGTGCTCACGCCGCCGCCTTTGGAGCTCGCGCAACCCATTGCGTGAGCGCGCAAGGCGCAGGAGGCCGGTCCGCTGCTGCTGCTCGTCCGCGGCCGTTTTTCCTCCGCCAGCTCGACCGTCCACCGCTACGAGTAGCACGGCCAGCTAGAAACACACCCACGGCTGCAGCGCGGCTGCCGGGCGCGCGCTGGCGGAGCAGCAGACGCGGTTGGCCGCGCGCCTGCGCGACTGCGCCGACTGCGACCGTCGCTGCACGGAGGCGCGGCAGTGGCCGGATTGAACGAGTTGCAAGGCGCCCGCTGCCCGCAGCCGCCCGCCCGCCCGCCTCCCTCGGTGACGCCGCTGCTGTTGACCCAGTGCCGCCGCCTGCCCCGTTTGCCCGCCCCGGACCCAGCCGCACCAGCAGCAGCGCGCCACGCAGCCTGCGCCACGCAGCCTGCGATCACGTGCGCGACGCGCACACAACTCGCGACAATTGTCTGCAATCCCCGCCCGCTCCCGTCACCCAGCCGCACGGCCCAGGGCGGCGCCATTGCGCCGCAAGCAAGTCCTCCCCCGCACGCCCGCGCGCCGCCCACGCGGCGCGCACGCGAGCTGGGCGGCCACGGCGCAGCAGCCGCGGGCGGCGACAAGGGGCGCGCCCCCGCGACACGCGGCGCCTGCGCAACGCCCCCGCGCATTCCATGCATCCCACTCCCCCTCCTCCTGCAACGCCCAACCGCCAGGCACCGGAGCGGCCAGCGCGGGCCTGCCGCCACCGCGTGCGCGGCCCGCCTCGCAAGGGCGCCCGGGCGCGGCTCCGCGCACGGTTGGCTCCCCCGCTGTCCCAACCAGCCGAGCCATTCGCGGCTGGCTGCACACCGACCGAGGCGCCCCTCCTTGTGCGCAGAGACCCACACCGCACTTGCGCCCGCCAGCCCTCAGAATTCCAGCCGCCCTGAGGTCCCCGTCCCGTCGACCGACCCCCAACGCCCCGCGCACGCGTGCGCACGCGTGGGGGGGGAGCTTCCCCCACCCTCCCTCCGTCCTCACGGCGCGTCGCTGGCGCCGTCGCCAGCGCCAGCGCCCGCGGCCTGGTCGTCCGAGCCGGCGGGCGCCGCCTCGTCGCCAGCGTCGGCTGCGTCAGTCGCGTCGGCAGCGTCGGCTGCATCCGCTGCGCGGGCGGGCGCCTCCACAGCTGCGGCCGGCGCGGCGCCGTCGACGCTGGCACGCGCGCTGCCGCCGCCGGCGGCCGCGGCCGCGGCTGCGGCGGGCGCGGCGCCGTCGGCGCTGGCACGCGTGCTGCCGCCGGCGGCGGCCGCGGCCGGCGGCGCCGGCGCCGGTGCCGGGTCCTGGTCCGCGCCGCCGCCCTCGTCGTCGTCGCCGTCCGACACCGCGTCCGCCCAGCTCGTCAGGCCCTTTGCCGCTGCCGCCTGCGAGACCACCGCCCACGCGTTGGCCGCGCTCGCGCGCGCCTCGGCGAGCGCCGCCGCCGCCGTCTCGGCCTCGGCGCGCGCCGCCGCCGCCTCGAGCGCCGCGCCGAGCGCGCTGGCCTTGTGGCTGCGGTAGCGGACCTCCATCTTGTCCCGCGCCGCGGCCGCGGCCGCCGCCTCGGCGCGCGCGGACGCGAGGTTGGCGCGCTGCGCGCGCTGGCCGGCCTCCGTCTGCGCGGCGCGGGCGCGCGCGCGCGCGTTGGGCGGGGCGGGCCGGGGCGGGGCGCGCGGGCGGGCGGGCGCGCGGCGCGCACCTCGCGCGCCAGCTCCAGCTGGGCCTTGATGGTCGCGTCGGCGCAGCGCACGCCGGCCTCCTGCGCGCGCGGTAGGCGGCGCGCCGCAGCCCCCGTCGGCGGCGGCTCGGCTGCCGGGCGGCGGCGGGCCCAGCCCCAGCGGCGGGCGCCCAGCGGCGCCCAGACTCACGGTGACGCCGCCGCGGCTCATCACCGCGCGCACGACCTCGCGCACGTCCCGCACCGACATGGCCTTGGGCAGCACCACGGCGAGCTGCGAGTCGGGCTGCGGCGCGGGCCCAAAAGGATGGGAGGGAGGGGGGGGGGTGTCAGCGCACGCGCGCGGGCCGACCCGCCGACTCGCGAGCAAGCCAGCGCAGCCCAGCCGCGCAGCCCAGCGCCCACCAGCATGGCCAGGCTGACGGGCAGCAGGCCCACGTCCACCGGCTCGTCGTCGGCCGCCGCCCGCGCGGTCGCCGCGGCGTCGGCCTTGCCGTCAGCGGCGGCGCCGGCCTTGCCCTCGGCCGCGGCGCCGTCCTTGCCCTCGGCCACGGCGCCGTCCTTGTCCTCGGCCGCGGCGCCCTCCTCGCCGCCGCCCGCCGCACGGGCGCCGCCGGCGCGCGGCGCGGCGCCGGCCGCGAGCAGCGCCTGCAGCGCCGCCTTGGACATGTAGCTCTCTGCGGCGGCCAGCTTCTCCTCGGCCGCGTGCGCGCGCGACTTGAGCACCGTGATCTCGTTCAGCGCCGCGCGCAGCATGTCCTGCAGCTTCTGCTGCTTCGCCTCGGCCGCCGCGAGTGCCGCCGCGGCCGCGGCGGCGCCGCCGCCGCTCGCGGGGCCGCCGCCGCCGGAGCCGCTGCCGCGCGCCGCGGGGACGCCGCGCGCGCCCGGCCCCTGCAGCGCGGGCGCGCGGCTGCCGTTGGCGGGCTGCGCGGGGCGGCCGTCGGACGAAGCAATCGCCGCAAACATGGCCGCCGTGGCGCCGCCCGCCGCCGGGTGGGGCGACGCGCCGCCGCTGGGGCTGGCCGCCGCGGTGCTGGCCGGCAGCGCCGCCCGCGGCGGCGGCATGGGCGCCTCGTGCACCTGCTGCTGCGCCGGCTGCGGCGGCGGCTGCGGCGGCGGAGGGCCGCTCTGCTGCTGCTGCTGGTGGTGGTGCTGCTGCTGCTGCTGGGGGTGGCTGTCGCCGCCGCCGCGGCCCGACGTCTGGCTGCTGAAGCTGCCGCCGCCGCCGCCGCCGCCGCCGCCGCGCCGCCGCCGCCGCCGCCGGGCGGCCCCCGCATCACGCCCGGCGGCAGCTGCGCGACCATGACCTGCGCCCCTTGCGGCGGCAGGGGCCCGCTGCCGCCGCGGCCGCCCAGCTGGTGCGCCTGCGCGTACGGCGCGCCCGACGCGCTGCTGCCGCTGCCGCCGCTGCCGCCCTGCAGCGCCTGCAGCAGCTGCGTCGACGTGAACACGCCCGTGCCCTGCGGCCCGCCCTGCTGCCCCGGCGGCGCGCCCTGGCCGTAGCTGCCGTACGGCGTCTGCGCGCCGCCCTGCGCCGCGTGGTGCTGCTGCTGCAGCAGCATGGTCGTGTTGGACGGCGGTCCCCCGCCGCCGCCGCCGCCGCCGCCGCCGCCGGCCATGCTCGGCGGCGCGAACACTGGCCCGCCGCCGCCGCCGTAGACGACGCCACCGGGCGCGGCAAACGCGGCGCCCGGCGGCGCCGCAAGCAGCTGCGCGCCCGGCGGCGGCGCGCCCTGCAGGTACATGACCATGGGCTGCCCGCCGCCGCCGCCGCCTGTGTCGCTCTTGCGCACGTAGTAGCCGCCGCCGCCGCCCCCGCCGCCGCCGCCGCCGGCGTGGCCGTCGGGCATGTGCCCGCCGCTGCTGCCCGCCGAGCTGGGCGGCCCGCCGGGGCCGCCGATGAGGGCGTATGGCTGGTGCGGCACGTGGCCCCCGCCGCCGCCGCCGCCGCCGCCCGGGTCGCCGCGCGGCTCGCCGCGCGGCTCGTGCCGGCTGTCGTGGCGCGGCTCGTGGCGCCCGCCGCCGTGGCCGCCGCCGTGGTGGCCGCTGTGGTGGCTGCTGTGCCCGCTGTGCGGCGTGGGCACCTGGGGCTGCAGGGCCATGTACTCGTCGTACCCCACCGGCACCTGCGGCACGCTCACGTCGGTGCGCAGCTCGTCCACGGTGTGCGCAAAGAAGCAGAGCTTGCGGCTGCAGTTGAGGCCCTCGCTGCACAGCGTCGTGCGGTACCTGGCACGGCCGCGCCGGGCGGCGCGGCGCGGGTGGTTGGGGGGCGGCACGCCGGCAGCGCCGGGTCGGGCGCGGCGCGGCGCGGCGCGGAGCACGGGCGCGCACTTGTTGGGGTGCAGGCGGGCCTCAAACACGGTGTGCGCGTTCTGGCACTTCTCGCCGTGCGGGCACTCCCCCGTCTGCGACGGGGCGGCGCGGTGCGGCGCGTGCGGGGGTCGGCCGGGGGCGCCCGGGCGCCAGGCGTCACCGCGCGCCGCCGCTGCAGCTCCCAGCGCCGCGCCTTTTCGATGGAGGGGCACAGGTTGGAGCCGTGCGTGCGCGGGTCGCGGCGGTGCGCCTTCTCGCCGCTGTGGTAGAAGGGGCAGGCCTGGCGCGGCCGGGCCCGGGCGGGCGGGCGGCGGGGACGCGGGCGGGCGTAGGGCGTGTGCCGCAACGGCGCGCGCTGCTCGGGCGGGCCGATCGCCGCGCGCGCGCGCGCCCGCACCTGCCAGTCGTGCTTGTCCCGGCGCGAGCACATTATGCGCTTGCAGTACCTGCCGGCGGCGCGCGGCGGGCGTGCACTGAGGCGGCACCGCCCGCGCGCCGCCAGGCGGCGCCGCTGCTGCGCGCGCGCGCCGCCGCCGCCGGCGCCCCGCGCGCGCCGCCGGGCCGGGAGGCCGTCCACGGCTGTGCGCTGCGGCCGCGGAGCCGCGCAGGCGCGCGATCTGGCGGCCCCGGGGGTCGCGGGCGAGCGATGCCGCGCTCGCCCGCGCTCGCCGGGGCCCGCCGGGGCCCGCGCGCTTCGCTCCGCGCGCGCAGCGGGCTCACCATATCCTGAACACGTCGGTGGTGTAGCTGCTCTCGTCCATCGCTGCTCCCGCCACCGGGGCGCCCAGCACCCAGCGCCGCGCTGCGCCCCGCGCCCGCCCGAGCTTTCACGCGGCCGGGCACGTCACGCGCCGGCTGTGCCGGCCGGCGGGCGCGGCTGGCTGGGCTCGGGAAAGTGGTCTCGCCGCGGCGAGAGCTCGCGATCGGCGCTCAGATCGCGCTGCCAGTCGGGCAACTGGGGGCGCGACTCGACGGGGCGGGACGCTGCGCCGACGCGCCGCGGGTTTCAGCGCCGCCGCTGCTGCGGCGCGGGTGCCGCCGCCTGCGCGGCTTTTCAGAGCTCGGCGACGAGCTTGGGGCTCGACGTTGATGCCCCACCTGGCGAAGCGGACGCTGGACGCTGTCGGGATCGAGATCGGACCGCCGGCTGGCCAGGCGGGTTGTTCCACGCCGCGCACGCAGCGCCCCCCACGCAGTCCACGGCAAGTCCACCAAGTCCACGGTACTGCAACAGCGGCGCACGCCGCACAGGTGCGTTGGAAGAGATCACAGCTCAAGCCTGCAGCAACACGGGGCGCGCGCGCACAGTGCCGGCGATTCCGCG
Organism: Scenedesmus sp. PABB004; assembly: GCA_014905635.1. Lineage (NCBI taxonomy): Eukaryota > Viridiplantae > Chlorophyta > Chlorophyceae > Sphaeropleales > Scenedesmaceae > Scenedesmus > Scenedesmus sp. PABB004. The sequence continues at coordinate 189,590 of JABVCE010000034.1, read as the reverse complement.
GCACCGCGGTGGCGCACAAGCAAGTGCCGGCCCTGTCCGACGCAATGGCGGGCCCTCCAGGTGCGGAGCGGTGTGTGTGCGTGCTGCTACAACAAAAATCGGTGCGAGTGTGCGTGCAAGGCTCACCACCCACCCGCCCAGCGGCAACGGTTCAACGGGCAACGCGTCACCGGGCGACAAGGGTCCCGTGCTGCCGCGGAGCGGATGCTGAGGAGCGCCCGCTCCACAGCAGCCGCGCCGCCGGGCCAGCGCGCTGCGGCGGCTGGCCCGGGCGGCATCGCCGTGACGGCGCCCTGCGGTGTGCGGCGGGGGCGCGGCGCTCGCAGCCGCAAGCCCGCTCCCGCCGGCCCCTCGCTCCCTCCCTCCCCAGCGCGCCCGGCCCCTGGCTACCATGCTGCCGGCATGGCGCTCAACAATGCAGCTGAGTGTGTGGGTCGCAGTGCGGCCGAGGGGCCGTCCCCTCGCGTGCCCACCGCGTTCCGCCCGACCACTTTTTTCTGACAGTCCAGCTCACGAGTTGCGGTGCGCAGGTGGTGGTGCTGCAGCGATCAGGTGTGCCAGCAAGCAACGGCCAGCAAGCAATGAAGGGGCACCTGCCGGCGCGCCGCGCGCGCCGCCCCGCTCAGGCCAGGCGGCAGGGACGGCGCGGCGGCGCGCCATGGGCGCCCGGCGCGCTCGGCGCCGCCTCGCGCATGGCGCGGGCTGCTCGTGGGGTGCCGCGCCAAGGCGGGCAGCCCTGTCCGTTGGCCATTGGTCGCGCTCGGCAATCCCCGCGCATGCGGTCCCGCAGCAGCCATGCACGTCCCCAGGAGCAAGCAGTGCGCGTGCGCGCATGCGCACAAGGGCAGGGTGGGGTCCACGCAGACCGTCCTGGCCGCGGTGGCCGCCGGGCGCGCGCCCGCGCGCGGCGGCCCTGGCCGCTTGGGGCCGCCGCGCGCCGCGCGCCGCGCGCCCCTCTCCCTCCCGCCCCGCCCCGCCCGCGCTGCCGCTGTTATAAGCGGCAGGCAGCAGGGGCTGACGAGCTCTCTAGAGGCTGCTGACAAGCCCTGGACGCGCCCCAGGTGCAACAAGCCTGTTAGAAGCCGTCCCAGGTGAGGAAGCCGTAGAACTTGCCAAACTGCGTGCTCTCGGCGTCGCCGGCAAAGCCGTACCCCGGCTGCGCGTCGCGCTTGGCCTTGGCCGCGCCCTCGAGCAGGCGCAGCTGCTCCAGGCCGGTGCCGGCGTTGCACAGCCCCGACATCACGCAGCTCGCGGCCACCGCGGCGACGTGCGGCGCGGCCATGCTGCGGCGGCGCACGGGCGCGGCGTGTGGGCGCGGGCGGCGCGCCGCCTCCGCCGCCGCCCCCCCGCGCCGCCGCCGCGGCATCCGCCCCCGCCCGCCGCCGCGCGCCGCCGCGCGCGCCTCTGCGCCCCGCGCGCCGCACCTGGTGCCGCTGAGCGTCTGGAAGCCGGTGATGTCCTTCTCGTAGGACATGGTGCTGAAGATGCCCGTCCCTGGCGCGGCGAGCAGGAAGTGGTCGACGTTGCGCTGGCCCTCGGGGAGCCAGTTGGTGTACGAGGCCGGCTCGCTGCCGTCGTCGTCGACCGCCGTCACGCTCGCGACGCAGGGGCAGTTGGCGGGCAGGTAGGCGTGGAGGTCCTGGGGAGGGGGGGGGTGAGCGTGGTGGTGAGGTGCGTGGTGGTGAGGTGCGTGGTGGTGAGGGCGTGGCGTGAGCGGCGCGGGCGTGGCGCGGGCGGGGCGCGGCGCCGCTCACCGACGCGTAGTTGCCGGCGGCGATGACGACGGCGATGCCTGCACGCGGCGCGGGGGCGGCGGGCGGCCAGGCAAGGGTGTGGGCTGGTGGTGGCTGGTGTGCGTGCGGGCCGCTGCGGCCCCGCGCGGCGGGGGCGGCGGCGCGGCCGGCGGCCGCCGGCGGGCGCGGCGCGGGGCCGCCGCACCGCCGTCCGAGGCCTCCTGCATGACGCCGCAGATGTAGGCCCGCGTGGCGTCATAGTCCTCGCTGGACGGGTCGATGTATGCGGCGAGGCTGAGGTTGAGCACGTGGATGCCCAGCGACCGGCCCTGCGCCGCGGCCCACTGCACCGCCGACAGCACGCCGCTCAGCGTGCCGCGGCCGTCGCCGTCCTGCGCGGCGCGGCGCGCCGCGCCGCGGGCGGGGCGGCGTGGGCGGGCGCACGGGCGGGGCGCGCGCGGCGGGGCGCCTGCGGCGCGCGCCGCGCCGCTGCGTCGCGTCACTCACCAGGACCTTGAGCGAAAACAGGCCCGTGCCGGGCGCGATGCCCACGGTGCCCAGGCCGTTGTTGAGCGCGCCGACGATGCCCGCGACGTGCGTGCCGTGGCCTGCGCGCGCGGCGCGGCGCGTCAGCGGGCGGCACGGCAGGGCTGGGGCGCGGCGGCAGCGCGCGCGTGTGCGTGTGCGTGTGCGCACGCGTGCACGCCCAGGGAGCGCCGCGCGCCGCGGCGCACCGTAGTGGTCGACGCCGGGGTCTGACGTGTCGTTGGGGTGCGTGGCCGAGGCCTGCACGAACGACTGGCCGCCGGCGTAGTTCAGGTCGGGGTGGCGGCTGTCGATGCCAGAGTCTGCGCGATGGCGGCGCGGCCGCGCGCGCGCGGCGGCGTGCGTCGGCGCGCCGCCGGCGGCCGCGCGCGCGCGCCGGGCGCGCCGGCGGCGCCGCGGCGGGCGGGGCGGCGGCGCGCGCACCGACGATGCCGACCAGGACCTGGCGCTCCGTGGGCAGGCCGTCGATGTCCACGACCAGCGCCCCGCCGCCAGACCCGTCGTCGCGCGCGGCCTCGATGCGGCGCGCGCCGGACGGCATGATCTGGTCGGCCAGCACAGGCGCGCGGGGGAGCTTGGGGATGTCAAACAGCGGCGCGCAGGGGGCGTTGGTGCACGTCTGCGCGCGCGTGGCGCCGTGCAGGGCCTCGCAGTCCTCGCCGCCGTTGGCCGCCTTGACGGTCACGGTGAAGGTGCTCGTCTGCGCGCCCGCGCCGCAGGTCACGCTGCAGGCGCCCCAGGGCCCCCAGCTGCCCACGCAGTCGACCGGGGGCGGCGGGCAGACCGTGCTCGGCGGCGCGGCCGTCGCCGCGCCGGGCGGCACGCCGCAGCTGCCAAAGACGTCCGACAGCGCCTTGGGCTTGCCGCGCACCGCCGGCGAGCTGGGCGTGAGCACGCAGCCGCGCGGCGTGACGGCGCGCGTCCACGACACCAGCCCGCCGCCGGGGCCGCACGGCACGCCCGTGTAGGTCAGCGACGTCGCCACCTCGCCGGCGCAGGCCACGGGCGCGCGCAGCACCAGCGTGGCGCCCAGCGCGGCGGGCGCGTCCAGCGCGGTGAGGCAGCCCGCGGCGGGCGCGGCGCTGCACACACTGATGGGCAGGTCTGGCGCGAGCGACGGCACCATGCCGCAGCCGCTGCCGAGCCACTGCCGGTTCCAGGCCGCCTGCGCCGCGCCGCGGCGGCGGGGCTGCACGCAGTCCTTGCCGCCCGCGCGCGCGAGCGAGCCGTTGGATCGGAAGACAGCGACGACCATGTTGTACTGCACGGTTGAGAGGCCGTCGCCGCAGCGGCTGCCGAGCCACAGGAGCTGCGTGTCCTTGGTCGCGCAGCCCGGCCACGTGATGCTGCCCGTCAGGCTGCTCGGCACGCCGGCGCCGAGCGCCGCCGGCTGCGCGCACGCCTGGGCGCCGGGGTTGCTCGGTGCTGCGCGGCGCGCGCGCACACACGCGCGGGCGGCGGCGGCCGGCGGGCGTGAGGTACGGGCGCGGCAGGCGCGCGCGCTCGATCAGGAGAGGGAGGGGCTGGCGCGGCAGCACAGCAGCGCACGCTTGCCGCGGCAGCCGGGCGCCCGCGTGCGCATGCCGGCTCACCGCGCGTCTGCGCAGGGTTGGCCACCGCGGCGCCGCGCTCGCCGCCCGCGTCCTCGCCGCCGCTCTGCCTGAGCGTGCGCGAGGCGGTGCCGACGAGGCGGTCTGGCAGCACCGCGCGCACCACGCTGGCCGAGCGCATCGCGCCCACCAGCTCCGCCTCCTGCGCCAGCAGCCGCACCACGACGCCGCGCTGCGCGCGCCGCGCCGCTCGCGAGGCGCAGCGCGGCGCCGCCGCCGCCGCGCCCACCCCGCCCTCCATCGCCGCCGCCGCCGCGGCGCGGGCCTGCGGCTGCTGGGCGTCGGGCACCGCCTCCGGGCCGAGCGCGCGCTCGACCGCCAGCAGCGCGCTCAGGGGCTGCGCGGCCGCCGCGCCGCGCGCGCCCGCGCCCGCCGCGAGCACGCCCTGGACGTGCGCGGCCAGCCTGCGCGCGGGCCGAGGGGCCGCGGCGGCGCGTGAGCCAGCGGCGGCGCGAGCGGCGGCCGTGCGAGCGGCTCCCCCGCCCGCCTGCGGCGCGCGCACCGCGCGGTGGCTGTCGGCACGTCGCAGCCGGCCTCCACATTGTCGAAAAGCACCACGTAGCGCCCCGGGATGCGCGATTGGGCCACCAGCTGGTCTGCGCGGCGGCAAGGGCGGCGGCGCGCAGCGGCGTCGGAGGCGGCCGGCGGTGACGCCGCCGCCGGCGCGGCGGCCGGCGGCGGTCGGCGAGGTGCCACCGCGGGCGAGCGCCTGGGCGCCCGGCGCACCGTCCGCGGCGGCTTGCGATGCGGGGCCGGCGGGCACCTTTCCGCGCGTGGCCGGCTGCTGCGCGCCGCCTGCGGGGCGCCGGGCGGGCGGTGCGATCAGGGCGGTGAGCTGCCGCACGCGCGCACGGCGGGCCGCGCGAGGCGCGGGCTGGGCGCCAAGCTGGAGCTCTCCCGCCGCGCTGCGCGCTGGCCGCACGCGCACCTGGCCGAACGCGCAGCGTCTCCAGGTCACCTGTCGCGCCCTCGCCAGCCGCGGCAGCGGTTGAAAGGAGCAGCAGCGCGCACACCAGCGGCCACCACCGCGCCATCGCGCGCAGCGGGCTGGGACGGGCTGCCCCGCTGCCTCGTCGTGGCGTGTTGGTGGAGGCCTAGAGTGTGGGCCGGGCAGCGGGGCGCGCGCGGTCGCTGGCGCGGCGCAGGCCAGGGACCGAGAAGTGCGGTTCTTCACCTCGCGCAGGCCACGCGCGGAGAGCGCGTTCGTCCGGTCCGGAGCGCGCCCTGGCTGCTGAAAGAGCTTCTGGCTTTGCGCGGAGGCCTCTGGGTCAGCTTTGGTGCACTGACCAGCCTGACGCACGATTGTCCGCCCTCGTTTTTTGCCAGCACGCGTCCCCAGCTCCTCCGGCGGCCCCCAGCTCGCCCATTCAGCTGCGCCTGCGTTCCTCGCGGCGGCCTGCGCGCAGCTGGCCCGCAGGAGCGACCCGGGCAGCGTTCGCCGGGCCACGCGCACGCCTCTCGGTGCGCGGACGGCCCCTCGGCGCGCCCAGCTCCCTCCACGAACGCCCCGAGCGCTCCCTCGTCTATCGCCCGGCTCGGCGCCCGCCGGGCGCCGCGGGCTGCCCCGCCCGGGCAGCAGAAGCGCGGAACATGGCTCGGGCCGGGCTGCGCGCGCGCGGCGGGCTGCCGCTGGCGACACTGGCGCTGCTGATGGCTCTACTGGCGCCGCCGTGCGCAGCGATGCAGCAAATAGGTGCGCCGCCGGCCCGCGGCGCCTGCGGCACCGGCGCCCGCAGCGGCGGCAGCGCTCCGCGCGCTCCGCGGGTGCCGCCGCGCGCGCGGCCCGCCTGACCACCCTCACCAAATCCCTGCCCCCCTTCTTTCCAGTGCCGGTCTCAGACAGCGACTGCGTGGCCGCCGACTACGGCGCGCTGCTGGCGATATCGGCCAACTACACCGCGTGCGGCGGCGGCGGCGACCGCGCCGTCATCCGGCTCGCGTGCGACGGCCCCGCCGGCACCAGCTGGCGCCGCGGCGCGGCGCCGGCGTGGTCCATCACGCACGACGCGCGGGAGACGGCGACGCACGAGCCGCGCGTGACCGTGGTCAGCGACTGCGGCCACACGATCGTCGTCGACCTCTCCGTCAACGCCGCGCTGCCGGCGCTCTTTGTGCACGGCGACGGCGGCATCCACAATTTCACGCTCGTCGGCGTGCGCTTCATGCTCATCGGCGAGCCCCCGGGCGGGCACGCGCCGACGCCGAGCTGCGAGCGGCGGCCGTGCGGCGTGCCGACGGTGGTGGAGCTGCTCGACGTGGAGCACATACTGCTGGCCAACGTGTCGGTCACCGGCGCGGCGGCAGCCACCGCGCGCGCGCGCACGGGTGCCACGCCGTTGCAGGGCGGCGCCGAGGCGCCGCCCAAGGCGCCACTGCCATACGCGGGCATCACAATCGACACCATCGCCGGCGGGTGCGCGCGCGCGCCACCGCCCACACTGCCGCCGCCGCCGCCGCCGCCGCCGCGCGCCCGGGTGCTGGCTGCCAGCTGGCGGCGGGCCGGGCAGGGCCTGCGCGTGGCTGCGTGCGCCGCCGCCGACGCGCGCCGCTGCCGCCGCGCGCCGCCGCCGCGCCGCCGCGCAGCGACCCCGAGATCCACCTGTTTGGCGTGTCGGCGACCTGGCTGGTCGACGGCGTGCGCGTGCTGGGCGGCGGCAACTTCTCGGCAACAGACCTGAAGTCAAGGTGCCCGCGCGAGGGCGCGCGTGCGCGCAGCGCTGCCACACGCCCGCGGCGGCGCGCCCGCGCCGCCGCGCGTCCCTCCCCGTCCCCGCCTCACGCCCGGCGCCGCCCGCGCCCGCACGCGCCAGCCGCAACTCCAACTACGGCCTGTATTATGGCTGCAGCATGGTGCAGTTCAGCGCGCTCAACCTGCTGGGCCGCAGCGGGCTGGTGGAGAACAAGATCGGGCTGTTTGTCGAGTGCACCGGCGACCTGCAGCTGCTGCAGGCCAACGTGTCGGGCGCGGTGTCGATCGGGCGCAACGTGCAGCACGGCGTGCTGCTCTTCGGCCACATCCACGGCTTCATAGGCCCCGGCCTGCGCCTCTGGGAGAACGGCTGGGCCGGCTTTGCCAACGGCGGCAACGGCACCGAGTGCGGCGCAGGGCTGCACGCGCACTACCAGTACGGCACGCCCCTGCTGTCCCTGACGGGCGTGGAGGTGGCCAACAACACCGCGCGCAATGGCGCCGGCATCTGCCTCGAGGTCCCCGCGACCGCGCAGCCGCTGCCGGGCTTCCGCATCCGCGGCGACTTCATCCTCGGACCCAACGTGACGTTTGAGGCCAACCGCGCGACGCTCTGCGGCGGCGCGCTCGCGACGGTCGCGGACATGGAGCTCGCGCGCCTCAAGGTGAACTTCACCGACGGCGCGCACGTGGGGCCATCCAACGCCGCGCCCGCCGCGCCGGGGTGGTGCGCGATGCACGAGTATGATGGGAACTTCATGGACATCACACTCAACTGAGCCGCGGCGCCGCGCCGCGGCCACCGCGCGCGCGCGTGCGCGGGCGGGGCGGCAGGCGGCCGGCGAACGCGTCGCGCCACCCCAGCCACCGAGGCCACACACCCCTGCGGCGGCGGCGGCGCGCCGCGCGGGGGCGCGGCGCGCGGGGGCACTGCAGCGCGGGGGGAGTGGCAGCCAAACCGCGCGGGTGGGCGCGGCGCGCGTGGGCGTGGCAGCCAAACCGCGCGGGTGCGCGTGCGGCACTGCCACTGATTGCGGCCGCGATCAAGCAAGGCCTGCCGTGGCTGGCCGGCCCAGATGGGGGCCCTGGCACCTGTGCTGGTTGCTGCGTTGGCGCCGGCGGGGCGGCGAGAACACCTTGCACTCACCACACTGGCAGTGCCGCGCGCATTTGAACCTGTTGTGGCCACATCCACCCTTGGTGACTTGACGCGTGCGGGACTCGCGTTGATTTGCTGCCTTTGCTCGTGCATAAACCTGCGGCACCGCAGGGCACAACCGGCAGCTGCAGCACTGAGCATGCACACTGAGAACGTCGTATCTCAACCCTGCGAGCGCACGCACTCGCACGCTGGAGCGTCCCTGCCCTCCATCTGCGTGCGTTGGGCGGGGCTGGCCCTTGGACGGGGTGACCCAAGACTGACTGACCTGGCCAGCCCATCGGCAGAGACGCCGCGAGCTGCTGTCGGGAGAGGATCGGGCGGCCAGCGCTCACCTGCTGCTTTTGCGTCGCGTGATCGGTGGCGTGCCGCTGCAGTAACAATAACCACACTTTGCCGCGCTCCGCCCCGCGCTCAGCGCTCAGCTCATGCAGCAAAGCGCGCGCCCAGCCGGCCTACACCCAGTCGTTCGCGGCGCAACCGCACCACCAAGGATTCTGCCAAGGCTGGAACAGCAACGACGCACACGCAATGGCGTCCGTTGCGCCCTCCGTGAGCGCCGCAAAAGCATTCACAGCCACCTGAATGACTGATCAGACCTAACCTGACCCTGTTCAGTCCAGCAGCGCAAACAGTCAACAGCCGCACCGCGGCCAGGCGGGGCCAGGGCGGGGCACCCCGCGCCGCCAGCGCACGACGCGCCGCGCTTTCATTCCTCGCGGACCGCGGCCCGGAACCGCCAGGCTCTGCGTGCAGGCCGGCCTTTTTTTAGGCGCGGCGGGGACCGCGCGTGGCGTCCGGCCAGCGGCGCGGGCGACCTGAACAGCCGCCTCGGAAGTTTTTGTCCCGGCCCGTCCCCCCCGGGCCCGGCCGCGGCGCCCCAGCTCGCCCATTCAGCTGCGCCTGCGTTCCTCGCGGCGGCCTGCTCGCAGCCGGCCCGCAGGAGCGACCCGGGCAGCGTTCGCCGGGCCACACGCACGCCTCTCGGTGCCCGGACGGCCCCTCGGCGCGCCCAGCTCCCTCCACGAACGCCCCGAGCGCTCCCTCGTCTATCGCCCGGCTCGGCGCCCGCCGGGCGCCGCGGGCTGCCCCGCCCGGGCAGCAGAAGCGCGGAACATGGCTCGGGCCGGGCTGCGCGCGCGCGGCGGGCTGCCGCTGGCGACACTGGCGCTGCTGATGGCTCTACTGGCGCCGCCGTGCGCAGCGATGCAGCAAATAGGTGCGCCGCCGGCCCGCGGCGCCTGCGGCACCGGCGCCCGCAGCGGCGGCAGCGCTCCGCGCGCTCCGCGGGTGCCGCCGCGCGCGCGGCCCGCCTGACCACCCTCACCAAATCCCTGCCCCCCTTCTTTCCAGTGCCGGTCTCAGACAGCGACTGCGTGGCCGCCGACTACGGCGCGCTGCTGGCGATATCGGCCAACTACACCGCGTGCGGCGGCGGCGGCGACCGCGCCGTCATCCGGCTCGCGTGCGACGGCCCCGCCGGCACCAGCTGGCGCCGCGGCGCGGCGCCGGCGTGGTCCATCACGCACGACGCGCGGGAGACGGCGACGCACGAGCCGCGCGTGACCGTGGTCAGCGACTGCGGCCACACGATCGTCGTCGACCTCTCCGTCAACGCCGCGCTGCCGGCGCTCTTTGTGCACGGCGACGGCGGCATCCACAATTTCACGCTCGTCGGCGTGCGCTTCATGCTCATCGGCGAGCCCCCGGGCGGGCACGCGCCGACGCCGAGCTGCGAGCGGCGGCCGTGCGGCGTGCCGACGGTGGTGGAGCTGCTCGACGTGGAGCACATACTGCTGGCCAACGTGTCGGTCACCGGCGCGGCGGCAGCCACCGCGCGCGCGCGCACGGGTGCCACGCCGTTGCAGGGCGGCGCCGAGGCGCCGCCCAAGGCGCCACTGCCATACGCGGGCATCACAATCGACACCATCGCCGGCGGGTGCGCGCGCGCGCCACCGCCCACACTGCCGCCGCCGCCGCCGCCGCCGCCGCGCGCCCGGGTGCTGGCTGCCAGCTGGCGGCGGGCCGGGCAGGGCCTGCGCGTGGCTGCGTGCGCCGCCGCCGACGCGCGCCGCTGCCGCCGCGCGCCGCCGCCGCGCCGCCGCGCAGCGACCCCGAGATCCACCTGTTTGGCGTGTCGGCGACCTGGCTGGTCGACGGCGTGCGCGTGCTGGGCGGCGGCAACTTCTCGGCAACAGACCTGAAGTCAAGGTGCCCGCGCGAGGGCGCGCGTGCGCGCAGCGCTGCCACACGCCCGCGGCGGCGCGCCCGCGCCGCCGCGCGTCCCTCCCCGTCCCCGCCTCACGCCCGGCGCCGCCCGCGCCCGCACGCGCCAGCCGCAACTCCAACTACGGCCTGTATTATGGCTGCAGCATGGTGCAGTTCAGCGCGCTCAACCTGCTGGGCCGCAGCGGGCTGGTGGAGAACAAGATCGGGCTGTTTGTCGAGTGCACCGGCGACCTGCAGCTGCTGCAGGCCAACGTGTCGGGCGCGGTGTCGATCGGGCGCAACGTGCAGCACGGCGTGCTGCTCTTCGGCCACATCCACGGCTTCATAGGCCCCGGCCTGCGCCTCTGGGAGAACGGCTGGGCCGGCTTTGCCAACGGCGGCAACGGCACCGAGTGCGGCGCAGGGCTGCACGCGCACTACCAGTACGGCACGCCCCTGCTGTCCCTGACGGGCGTGGAGGTGGCCAACAACACCGCGCGCAATGGCGGCGGCGTCTGCCTCGAGATCCCCGCGACCGCACAGCCGTTGATCCCGGGCTTTCGCATCCGCGGCGACTTCATCCTCGGACCCAACGTGACGTTTGAGGCCAACCGCGCGACGCTCTGCGGCGGCGCGCTCGCGACGGTCGCGGACATGGAGCTCGCGCGCCTCAAGGTGAACTTCACCGACGGCGCGCACGTGGGGCCATCCAACGCCGCGCCCGCCGCGCCGGGGTGGTGCGCGATGCACGAGTATGATGGGAACTTCATGGACATCACACTCAACTGAGCCGCGGCGCCGCGCCGCGGCCACCGCGCGCGCGCGTGCGCGGGCGGGGCGGCAGGCGGCCGGCGAACGCGTCGCGCCACCCCAGCCACCGAGGCCACACACCCCTGCGGCGGCGGCGGCGCGCCGCGCGGGGGCGCGGCGCGCGGGGGCACTGCAGCGCGGGGGGAGTGGCAGCCAAACCGCACGGGTGCGCGTGCGGCACTGCCACTGATTGCGGCCGCGATCAAGCAAGGCCTGCCGTGGCTGGCCGGCCCAGATGGGGGCCCTGGCACCTGTGCTGGTTGCTGCGTTGGCGCCGGCGGGGCGGCGAGAACACCTTGCACTCACCACACTGGCAGTGCCGCGCGCATTTGAACCTGTTGTGGCCACATCCACCCTTGGTGACTTGACGCGTGCGTTCGTTTGCTGCCTATGCACGAGCATGAACTGCAGCACTGAGCATGCACACTGAGAACGTCGTACCTGAACCTTTCTGCTGCGCGCGCACGCACGCACTCGCGCGCTGGAGTGCCCCTGCCCTCCATGTGTGTTTTTGTAGGCTGGCCCTTGGACGGGGTGACCAAGGACTGGCCTGGCCTGGCCTGCCCATCGGCAGAGACGCCGCGAGCTGCTGTCGGGAGAGGATCGGGCGGCCAGCGCTCACCTGCCCGCTGCTTTTGCGTCACGTGATCGGTGGCGTGCCGCTGCAGTAACAATAACCACACTTGCCGCGCTCCGCCCCGCGCTCAGCGCTCAGCTCATGCAGCAAAGCGCGCGCCCAGCCGGCCTACACCCAGTCGTTCGCGGCGCAACCGCACCACCAAGGATTCTGCCAAGGCTGGAACAGCAACGACGCACACGCAATGGCGTCCGTTGCGCCCTCCGCGAGCGCCGCAAAAGCATTCACAGCCACCTGAATGACTGATCAGACCTAACCTGACCCTGTTCAGTCTAGCAGCGCAAACAGTCAACAGCCGCACCGCGGCCAGGCGGGGCCAGGGCGGGGCACCCCGCGCCGCCAGCGCACGACGCGCCGCGCTTTCATTCCTCGCGGACCGCGGCCCAGAACCGGCAGGCTCTGCGTGCAGGCCGGCCTCTGCAGGTGCGGGGAGGCACGCATGCCCTCCAGCTGCACGCGTGCGCACCACAGCACCACGCTGCAAGAGATGTTGGGTTCGCAAGAGGCAGTTTTTAGCGGCACCGGCACTGCCGCAGCCCGATAGCGCCGGCGCGGCGCTGCGGCAGCACCGCCTGCACCCAGCGCCAACGTTCGTCATCAGTGTGCAAGCACTGCTTCGTCGGCGCCACGCGCCGGCGACGACCACTGGCAGCCTGCGAGCAGGTGCTGCACCGGCAGCTTGATTCAGTCAAACAGTTCTCTGTGCAGCATGCGGCATGAGCCCCGCCGCCTGGCACACGACGCAGCATGCAGTGCGGCGCCCCGCTCGCCAAGGCTGAGACGCGTGAAAAACCAGTGCGGGTGGGGCCACCAGCCGCGCAGTGGGCGGGGCACCCGGCGGTGATGCTGGGGAAACCAAGCAGTGCTCGTTGTTGGTGCAGTTGGGAAGTTTGGAAGGCGAGGCGGCGGCAGCGCCCCGCATGAGGTCAGTTGCTCTTCACCGAGGTGCGCGCACAAGGAAGGCAGCGGCGGGCGGCGCGGTAGGGCCGGGCAGCCAGGCGGCAAGAAATGGGCGGAATAGCGCCGTGACTCAGGCATGACCGTGCGCATTGGCGGGGCGCATTATGTCCTGCGGAGCGGCGACCGTGCGGGTGAGCAGTTGCCGTCTGCGCCAGGTGGCAGTCGCTGGCCGCAGGCTAAGCCCGCAGGTCCGGCGAGATGCTGCAGCTGCGGCCCACCTGCAGGTGCTGAACGATCGCCGTGAAGCTCGGCCGCGCGCACGGGCTGCCCGCCCAGCACGCCTCGGCGAGCGCGCGGTACGCCGGCGGCGTGGAGGCGGGCAGCTGCGGGCGCAGGCCCTGGAAAATGGCGCGCGCGAGCGCGGGGCCGGGCGCGGCGCCCTTGTAGGGCTTCTGGCCGGCGTAGAGCTCGTACATGAGCACGCCAAAGCTGAACACGTCCACCGCGGCGCCGACGCTGGAGCCAGTCTGGAAGCGCTCCGGCGCGAGGTGGGAGAGCGTGCCCGCGGTGTCGTTGTTGCGCACGGTGCCCTTGTCGCCGAGCAGCTTGCTCAGCCCAAAGTCGGCGAGCTTGGCCACAAAGCCGCAGCCGCGCCCGCTGGCGGTGTGGAGCAGCACGTTCTCGGCCTTGATGTCGCAGTGCACCACGCCGCAGCTGTGCATGTAGGCCAGCGCGCCGGCGACGTCCAGCAGCACGGTGTAGAGCAGGCGCATGTTGATCTTGAGGCGCCCGTCCGGCAGCTGCTTGTGCAGCAGCTGCCCGTGCCGCACCGCCGTCCAGAGGTTGCCGCGGTCGCAGCGCTCCATGACGACAATGTTGTAGGTGTCGCGGCTCGCGTCGCCGAGGTCGGCGGGGCGCGCCTTGCGGAAGCAGATGTTGAGCGCGCCGCTGCTGGCGTGCCCGCTGCTGCCGCGGCTGCGGCGGCGCTCCTCAACCATGTCGGTGAGGCAGGCGTAGGTGTTCACGATGTTTGGGTGGCGCAGCGTGGACAGCGTGGCCATCTCCATCGCAGACTTGATGGGAATGCCCAGCTTGTCGTCGTGCGGCACGCGCATGACCTGGCACGGCGGCGGCGCAGCGGCGCGGCGGCGTGAGCGGGAGGGGAGAGGGGGCATGAGGCCTGGCGCTTGCTGGCGCGCAGGCAGGCAGACAGGCGCGCGGGCGGGCGGGCGGCGGCGGGCGGGCGGGCGGCGCGGGCGGGCGGGCGGCGGCGGGCGGGCGGGCGGGCGGGCGGCGGGCGGGCGGCGGGCGGGCGGCGGGGGCGGGCGGGCGGGCGGGGGCGGGCGGGCGGGCGGGCGGGCGGGCGGGCGGCGGGCGGGCGGGCGGCGGGCGGGCGGCGGGCGGCGGCGGGCGGGCGGCGCGCGGCGTGCCGCGACGCGCCGCGCGACGCCCCGCCTCACCTTGACGGCGGTGCGCGAGCCCTGCCAGCTGCCGGCGTACACGGTGGAGAAGCCGCCCTTGCCCAGCACGGTGTGCAGCTCCAGCTCCTGCACGTACTCGCTGGCGCACTCCTGCTGCTTGTCCTGCAGCTCCCACACCTTCTGCAGAACCGCTGGACGGTGGCTGCCGTGGGTGGTCAGCGAGAGGTTGGTGGCGCTGGAGGTCACGCCCTCACAGCTGGCCATGGAAGAGGACAGCAACTCGTCAGCCTCAGGCACCACGCAGGCCTGGCAAGCGCGGGGGAGGGGGCAGCAGAGCGCGGCGTGTTGGCACAACTGGCTGGCTGGGCGAGCTACCAGCCGGGCGCGGCGCACCTGCATGTGGAGCGCATCAAGCGTCGCGGGCAGCGCCACCAGCTGCTGGTGCAGCATCGCCTGCAGCAGCGCCGCCTGCTCCACCACGACCGGGTTGCTGCCCAGGAAGGGGCCGGGCTTGTCCGAGGTCACGTACAGCCCGCCCACAGCGGCGCCATCGGCGCCAAAGAGCGGCACCGCCGCGATGCTGCTGACCAGCTCGTCGCCCACGTCGACCATGTCCAGCGCCGCGGCCTCCTCGCCCTCCGCAGCCAGCGCCGCGCACGCGTCGGCGACAAACACCTCGCGCTTGGCGCGCGCCGCGTCAGCCAGCAGCGTGCCGGCCGCCGCCACGCGCGTGATGCGCAGCTGGGGGCAGGCGCTGCTGCTGGGCAGGTCAAAGCTGCCGTACTCCCCAAACGTGTGCGGCTGCAGCGACGGCAGCTGCTGCTGCTGCTGCTGCTGCTGCTGCTCCGCGTCGCCGCTCGACTCGATGCTCGCCACCTCGCAGCCCTCCTCGCCGGCAGCGAGGCTGCGGCTGGCAAGGTGCAGCAGCAGCAGCTCGGCGCCGTCGGCGCTCAGCAGGCCCAGCCGCACGCCCAGCTGGCGGTGCGTGATGGCCGCGAGCAGGTCGCCGCTGTGCTGCAGGAAGGCCGCCGCAAACGTGGCGAAGCCGTCGCTCGCTGCGTCCACCAGCGCCGCCGCCAGGCCGCTCAGGCCGGACAGCCAGGGGCTGGTGAGCAGCGGCACCAGGCCGGTGCACACCATGCTGAGCAGCAGGGGCCAGCTGTCCTCCATGAACGCGCCCGGCTCGGGGCTGGCCAGCACCAGCACGCCAGCGGGCGCGTCCTGGCCGGCCACGACGATGTGCGCTGCCAGGAAGGTGCGCAGGCCCGCCTCGCGGTGCAGCGCCGCCCAGTCCTGCGCGTTGGGCGCAGCGAGCGCGGGTTGGCGGCGCGCCGAGGCGGGGGCGCCGCGCAGCCCGGCGCGCCCCGAGCGCCCCGAGCGCCGCGCAGCCGCGGCGCGCGCTCCCTCTGACGCCCTGCCCGCATGCGCGCGCGCACACACACCTGCGGCAGCGCCCGCGCGTCCGCCTCGCTGTGCACGGTGCGGTAGAGGAAGCTGCTGGCGTGGCGCCTGCAGCAGCGGCACGCCGCGTGCGCCTGGCCGGCCGCGACGGTCCTGCGCCGCAGCACCTCCGCGCCGGCGCCGGCCGCGCCGGCCAGCATGCAGGTGCCCGCGTCGGGCGGGGCGGAGTAGATGCTGCGGGGGGGGGGGCGGTGTGCGGCAGCGGCGGCGGCGCTCAGGCGGGCCGTGAGGCGTGGCGGCGCGCGCCACCGGCCGCTCCGCGCTGCGTCGGCGCCGGCGGAGGGGGGGACCACCGAGAGTGCGCGGGCGTCGGCCCGCTAGCCCCAGCAAGGCGCGTCGCTCACCCGACCAGCGTGGCGGCGCCGCCGAGCGCGCCGAGGAGTGCGTCGGCCGCAGCCTGGCGCGCGGCGGCGTGGCCGTGCCCCGTCGGGACGGCCGAGAGGGCCTTGAGGATGTGCATGACCTGTGGGGCCGCGGAGCCCGGGTCAGCCGCGCAAGCGGGCGGCCGGCGCGCGGCGCGCGGCGCGCGGCGCGCGGCGCGCGGCGCGCGGCGGCGTGAGCCGTCCGCGCGGCCGTCCGCGGGGCGCCGCCGCACCTCCTTGATGGTCACGCAGCCCGTGAGCGATGCGCCCCGGCTCATTTTCAGGCCGCCTGGCGATTCCTGGCGCGGCCGCGAGGCCGGCCGCGCGAGCCAGCCAGCGTCGGGAGCGCCGGCAGCGCGGTGCAGCGGGCGCTTCAGCAGCGCGAGCGCCATGCCGCTGCCGCCGCAAAGGCCAGCTTCTGGCGCGATCCGGCCGCACGGCGGAGCAGGCTTGACGCGGTGGCTCCGCTGCGCGGGCGATCTGGCCGTGCGTTTGGCCTGCAGCCACGCTCGGAGGTCGGTGGGCAGCTCTGTGGAGCTGTCCAGGAGAAGGGCGGAGCAGGGGCTGCCGTGAACGCTACCTAAATCCAGCCTCAATCTGCCGCGCGGGCGCACCGCCGCTGCTGGCCCTGGCAAGGCTCCTAGAGGTCTGGCACGTGATTACCATGCCGCCGGGAACGCACGACCGCCGGGAGCGCGGCGCGGGTCACCGGCAGTCAATGTCTGCTCCACGCCGCCGGCGCTCCCCCAGCTGCCACGGGGCCGTTCGGCCGGGTGTGTTGGACTCGGCAAGCTCGATCGTGACGCCCCAGCGGCGCGGATGGAGCTGCACGCCGGAAAACGCGACGGCGCCGCGGGGGTCGCCCTGGAGGCGATGTCCGACTTCGCCCGGAGCTCCTTGTGCCGCCATGACGCGCCGCCGCTGCCCCGCCGCGCTCGAGGCCATCGCCCCCAGACCGCGCAATCGACTGAGCACCTGACCACAGGCGCAGCACACGCGAAGCGCCGCGGAAGCAGCCAAGCTGAGCAAAGCGTCGGGCACCCCGCCCGCCTTCGTAGCGAACGCCGCGGGCCGGCTGAGCGCATCAACGTATTCTAGCAAGCCGCAGCAGCCTCTGGGCCGCCATGGGGGCGTGCGCGTCGTCGCCGGCGGCGCAGGAGGCGTGCGCAGAATGGGAGGACGCCGCTGCTCCCGTATACAGCTCCGACAGCTTCAGCGCGCGCAAGCACCAGAGCGTCGGCCGCATGCACAGCGCCGGCAAGCTGAAGGGCAGCGAGCTCATTGAGAAGGTGCGCGCGATGCCATCGGACGCAGCGCCCGCCCGGCGCGCGGCGCGCACGGCGAGCGCTGGCGGCACGCTCGGCCGGCCGTCCCTCACCCGGCGCGTCGCCCCGCCGCCGTACAGGTCAAGACGGTGCTCGCGCAGCTGGCCGCGGCGTGCGCGGGACCGGACGACAAGGCCGGGGAGCGGGCCGCGCGCATCCTGCTGCGGGAGCTGCAGGGCGTCGCCACCGTCAGGTGAGGCACGCGACAGGGCCAGCGGGGGCAGCGTCACCCGCCGCCGCCGCTGCGCGCCGCTGCGCGCGCGCGCTCACGTGCCCGCCGCGGCGCCTCGCCGCCCGCAGCATCTCCACACACACCGCCAGCACCCCCGCCGTGTGCATGCTGGCCGGCGCCGCTGGCACGGGCGCGGCGACGCTGCAGCGGCAGCGCGTGATGACGGGCGCGCACTGGGCGCCCAGCCTCGCGTGCATGCAGCTGGGCTGCAGCTTCCTCTACCGCACCGTGCGCAGCGAGGCGGACGCGCGGGCGCTGCCGCAGGTGCGTGTGCGCGCGCGCACGCGGGCAGGGCGTCGGGGGGAGCGCGCGCGGCGGCTCGCCGCGGCTGCGCGCGCGCCGCGGCTGCGCGGCGCTCGGGGCGCTCGGGGCGCGCCGGGCTGCGCGGCGCCCCCGCCTCGGCGCGCCGCCAACCCGCGCTCGCTGCGCCCAACGCGCAGGACTGGGTGGCGCTGCACCGCGAGGCGGGCCTGCGCACCTTCCTGGCAGCGCACATCGTCGTGGCCGGCCAGGACGCGCCCGCGGGCGTGCTGGTGCTGGCCAGCCCCGAGCCGGGCGCGTTCATGGAGGACAGCTGGCCCCTGCTTCTCAGCATGGTGTGCACCGGACTGGTGCCGCTGCTCACCAGCCCCTGGCTGTCCGGCCTGAGCGGCCTGGCGGCGGCGCTGGTGGACGCAGCGAGTGACGGCTTCGCCACGTTTGCGGCGGCCTTCCTGCAGCACAGCGGCGACCTGCTCGCGGCCACCACGCACCGCCAGCTGGGCGTGCGGCTGGGCCTGCTGAGCGCCGACGGCGCCGAGCTGCTGCTGCTGCACCTTGCCAGCCGCAGCCTCGCTGCCGGCGAGGAGGGCTGCGAGGTGGCGAGCATCGAGTCGAGCGGCGACGCGGAGCAGCAGCAGCAGCAGCAGCAGCTGCCGTCGCTGCAGCCGCACACGTTTGGGGAGTACGGCAGCTTTGACCTGCCCAGCAGCAGCGCCTGCCCCCAGCTGCGCATCACGCGCGTGGCGGCGGCCGGCACGCTGCTGGCTGACGCGGCGCGCGCCAAGCGCGAGGTGTTTGTAGCCGACGCGCGCGCGGCGCTGGCTGCGGAGGGCGAGGAGGCCGCGGCGCTGGACATGGTCGACGTGGGCGACGAGCTGGTCAGCAGCATCGCGGCGGTGCCGCTCTTTGGCGCCGATGGCGCCGCTGTGGGTGGGCTGTACGTGACCTCGGACAAGCCCGGCCCCTTCCTGGGCAGCAACCCGGTCGTGGTGGAGCAGGCGGCGCTGCTGCAGGCGATGCTGCACCAGCAGCTGGTGGCGCTGCCCGCGACGCTTGATGCGCTGGCCGGCCAGGTGGGTGCAGAGCTTGCTGACCGCGCGCGTGCTTGCCGCCTGCCCACGCGCCAAAGCAGCCCTGCTGACACCCCCCCCCTTTGTGCCCCCGCAGGTTGAGGGCTCTACGTGCTCGTTTGCAAGCTCCGACCTTGCAGGTCCGCCCACGCCCTCTGCCTCCATTCCGCTGCCATCCCACAGCAGCAAGCTCGCGGTGCTGCAAGAGGTGTGGGAGCTGCAGGACAAGCAGCAGGAGTGCGCCAGCGAGTACGTGCAGGAGCTGGAGCTGCACACCGTGCTGGGCAAGGGCGGCTTCTCCACCGTGTACGCCGGCAGCTGGCAGGGCTCGCGCACCGCCGTCAAGGTGAGGCGGGGCGTCGCGCGGCGCGTCGCGGCACGCCGCGCGCTGCCCGCCCGCCCGCCCGCCCGCCCGCCCGCCCGCCCGCCCGCCCGCCCGCTTGCCCGCCTGCCTGCCTGCGCGCCTGCCTGCCTGCCTGCCTGCGCGCCAGCAAGCGCCAGCCCCCTCTCCCCTCCCGCTCACGCCGCCGCGCCGCTGCGCCGCCGCCGTGCCAGGTCATGCGCGTGCCGCACGACGACAAGCTGGGCATTCCCATCAAGTCTGCGATGGAGATGGCCACGCTGTCCA
Organism: Scenedesmus sp. PABB004; assembly: GCA_014905635.1. Lineage (NCBI taxonomy): Eukaryota > Viridiplantae > Chlorophyta > Chlorophyceae > Sphaeropleales > Scenedesmaceae > Scenedesmus > Scenedesmus sp. PABB004. The sequence continues at coordinate 170,538 of JABVCE010000034.1, read as the reverse complement.
CGCTGCGCCACCCAAACATCGTGAACACCTACGCCTGCCTCACCGACATGGTTGAGGAGCGCCGCCGCAGCCGCGGCAGCAGCGGGCACGCCAGCAGCGGCGCGCTCAACATCTGCTTCCGCAAGGCGCGCCCCGCCGACCTCGGCGACGCGAGCCGCGACACCTACAACATTGTCGTCATGGAGCGCTGCGACCGCGGCAACCTCTGGACGGCGGTGCGGCACGGGCAGCTGCTGCACAAGCAGCTGCCGGACGGGCGCCTCAAGATCAACATGCGCCTGCTCTACACCGTGCTGCTGGACGTCGCCGGCGCGCTGGCCTACATGCACAGCTGCGGCGTGGTGCACTGCGACATCAAGGCCGAGAACGTGCTGCTCCACACCGCCAGCGGGCGCGGCTGCGGCTTTGTGGCCAAGCTCGCCGACTTTGGGCTGAGCAAGCTGCTCGGCGACAAGGGCACCGTGCGCAACAACGACACCGCGGGCACGCTCTCCCACCTCGCGCCGGAGCGCTTCCAGACTGGCTCCAGCGTCGGCGCCGCGGTGGACGTGTTCAGCTTTGGCGTGCTCATGTACGAGCTCTACGCCGGCCAGAAGCCCTACAAGGGCGCCGCGCCCGGCCCCGCGCTCGCGCGCGCCATTTTCCAGGGCCTGCGCCCGCAGCTGCCCGCCTCCACGCCGCCGGCGTACCGCGCGCTCGCCGAGGCGTGCTGGGCGGGCAGCGCGGCCGAGCGCCCCTGCCTCCCGGTCATCATGCAGCGCCTCCAGCAGCACCTTGACGCCTACGGGGGGTGTTGAACCAGGCCCAACCGCCTGGCCCAACCTGCGACTGAAGTGTTCTTTGGCTCTTGCAGACCCACCCCGCGCCTCGACGTGCGGCATGGCCTGTCAAGTGAAGGGGAGAGGGAAATAACAAACCGTCGCACACCCTGTTGTGGTGGTGTCGATCGGGTCTCAATGCATTCACCTGCTCTCGGTGTGTCTCGTTCGCCAATGAAGCGCGGCCCTGGCCTGCCTGCGCACGTGCACTTTTGCCGGCGCCCACTTTGTGGCGCAGGCGCGGCGTGCTGTCTGCAAGACTGGACCCTGCGCACCGCCACGGCGGCTCCCTGTGGTTGGGGAGCCGCCACACGGTGCGGGACTTGAGAATCGGCCCTCACTCTGGCCATGCCAGCGCTCCGTGCCCGCGCGCGTCGCTCAGCGGCGCCGGCGCGCGCGGCCGGGGAGTCGGCTTTTAGTGCGAACCCAGCACGTTCCGATCCTTTGTTGGTTTGAACCGGGGGGCGCCGGGGGTGCCAACGGGGTGGGGCGTCGCACGCCAACTGGGACGGGTGCAGACGGGGACGGGGACGGACGGCGGCCGGCGCTGCGCTGCGCGCCGCGGGCAGGTGCTCTGCTGCCGGGGCGCCGAGGCGCTGGAGTTGGTTTGGTTGGCCGGTCATAAGACGCTCGCAGGCGGGCGAGGCCCTGCGCGCGCGCGTCGCCGGCAGGCCGTGGTGCCGGGCAATGTGGCGGCGACGCGCGCGCTCGTTCAAACGACTAGGCGACTAAACGGCTGTGAGCAGTTTGCGGCTGGGCAGGTGGGGCGGCGTTGTCGGGATGGGCAATAAAGGGTTCAGGGATGAAGCGGGCGGTGTGTGGCGCTGGCGGGGTCGACCGGGCGGTCGTGTGTGTGTGCCACGAGCCGCGAGCCTGAATGCCCTTTTGCTCGCGGCACTGCCTTCCCTGCCGCCTCGGCCCTGGCTTTGGAGCCTGGCTTCTTTTGTTCTGCGCACGTGCGCAGGCGTGCACGCCTTGTGCACCAAGCGCGCCCCTCTCTCATGGCCCTTCCCTTGGCTGCGCGGGCGGGCGGCCCCTCCAGGCTGCTCCCTGCTGCAGTCTTCACCGCGTTCTTTGGGATAGGGATCGCTGTCCTGCCTGCAAACGAACCTAGGCGTGCTGGCGGGCGGCCAACCAGCGGGCGGCCAACCGGACGAGAAGGCAGGCACATGCCCGCCTCGGGTAACTCGACCGTGCGTTGGACTTACCTCACGACTCCCCCTGCTGCTGCTTGGGCTGCTTGGCAGCCAGCCTCGCGCGCGCGCGCCCAACGGCGCCGCTCAGCCCCGCGCCCCAGGCCCGGCGGCCAGCAGCCCCCGTGCTGCCGCCTGCCCCCGCCTCCGCCTCCGAGCCTGCCTCGCCAGCCTCGGCCGCCTCGGCCTCCTCGCCCTCCTCCTCCCCGCCCAGCCGCGCCAGGTCGCGCAGCGAGCCGACGACCTCCCGCCGCGCCGCCTCGACCTGCGCCGCGCTCGGCAGCGCCATGCCCGCGGCGGCAGCGGCGGCGGCGTCCACCTCCACGCCGTACGCGATCGCCTGCGCGAGCGCGGTGCCGACGTCCAGGCCTTCCGCCTGCGCCGCCGCGGCGAGCTGCTCCAGCTTGGGCCCGTCCAACACCAGGCCGCCCCCGCCCGGCGCCTCCCCGCCCTCCACCTCCGCCGCGCCGTCAAACGCCGCGTCGTCGCCATCGTCGGCGGCGCTCGGCTGCGCGGGCGCGGGCGCAGCCGCCCCCGAGCCGCTGCCGACCGGCCCCGCCTGCGGGCCGACGTCCAGCTCCACCACGCGCCCTTGCGGCGGGGCGGCGCCCGGCGGCAGCGAGGCGCCCACGCCGGCGGCCAGGCCCGCGACCATGCGCTGCTGCGCCGCAGAGCGCTGCTGCCGCTGCCACCAGCGCTGCCGCGCCTGCGCCCCGCCCTCGTCGCCGCCGGGCGCCTCGGCCGCCTCGGCCGCCTCGGCCGCCAGGATGGCCGCCTGCTGCTGCTGCTGCCGCTGCTGCAGCGCGCCGGGTGCGGCCTGCTGCCGGTACTTGCTGGGCAGCTTGGAGAGGTCAACAAACTTGACCTGGCCCGCCTCAAACGCGCGCTGAAACTCGGGGCGCAGCTTCAGCAGCGGGTCGCTCCCGGGCGCCGGCTGCTGTTCGCCGGGCGCTGCCGGCGCGGGGCCGTACGGCCCCGCCGCCCGCGGCCGTGCCTCCTGCTGCTGCTGCTGCTGCTGCTGCTGCTGCTGCTGCTGCTGCTGCTGCTGCTGCGCCACGTGTTGCGCTGCTTGCTGCTGCGTCATTGGTGCCGCAGCCTGCGGGGCGGCTGCGCTGCCCTGCGCGGCCGGCTCCGCCTGGCTGGCCCTCGCCGCGTCCTCCCGCAGCAGCAGGTCCACCGGGTCTGCCGCGGCGCTGCTGGCGGCGGCCGCCTGGTCAATCAAGCGCTTGAGCTGCTCAGGGTCCACGCCCGACTGCAGCGCCGCCTGGATGGCCGACAGCACGGAGGGGCCCTGCGCCTCCTCGCCGTCATCCTCCACGGCGCCCAGGCCGGGTGCCGCCTGCGCGACTGCCGTTGCAGCGGGCCGAGAAGCCGGCAGCGGCGACGCTGGAGGCACGGCGCCGGCCAGCGGCGGCAGCAGGTCGTCCAGTGACAGCTGCGGCGCGGCTGCCGCAGGCTCCCTGGCGGCCTGTTGCTGCAGCTGCGGCGGCCCCGCCGCGAGCGCTGCCTGCACCGCGGCGCCGCCGCCCGGCTCGCCTTCCACCCAGGGCAGCTCGACAGCGTCGCTGCTGTCGCTGGCAAACCAATCCAGCAGCGCCTGGCTGCTGCTCTCCTCGCCAGGCAGCGCAGCGCCAGCGCCCGTCGTGGTGCCGCCCGGCGCTGCTGCGGCGTCCGCCGCCGGCCCGCGCGCCTCCCGGGCCTGCTGCTGCTGCTGCTGCTGCTGCTGCTGCTGCTGCTGCTGCGGCTCATCGCCCACGGGCAGCTCCATGTCCAGCAGATCCATCAGACCAGGATCCTGCCCCGCGTCCCGCGCCTGCGGGCGCAGCGACGGCGGTGGCGGCCGGGGCGGGTTGCAGGCCGCACGCGCGGCAGGCCGGCGGCCCGGTCTGGAGCCGCGCCGCGCACTCACGTTCAGCCGCGCCCGCGCCAGCTCGGGTGAAATGAGATTCTGCAGCGGCTCCAGCCCAGGCTCCGGCACGCCGCTGCCACTGGCGCGCCCGCTGGCGCCGCTGCCGGCGCTGCCGCGCGAGAACAGCGGGCCGCGCTTGCCCGGCAGCCCGGTGAGCTTGAGGCTGGCTCTGCCCTGCACGTTTGGCGGCGCGGCGCTGGCGCTGCTGCTGGCGCTGCCGCCGCTGCCGGTCTGCGCGGCCGCCGGCGTGGGCCGCTGCTTGGGGACGTCCCACGGCGCGGCGGCAGCTGCCGGCGCCGGCTTGGCGCCGCGCTGTGCCTGCGCAGCGGCGGCGTGAGCCGCGGCGCGGTGGCACCCGCCGCTCGCCTGTCAACGCGCCCGGCGCGCCGCGAGCCGCCGCGCACCTTGACGGCCTCTGCGAGCACGTCCCCCAGCCGCCGCTGCGCGTCCTCCTGCAGCGCCATCGTCACGCACAGGTGCGGCAGGCCCTGTGCCTCCAGCAGCTCCAGCAGCGTGGCCTGCACCTTGATGGACAGCCCTGGCGGGCGGCCGCGGCGCGCGGGCGGGCGGCGCCGGCCGCTCGAGCGGCCGCGCGAGGCACACGCGGCGACCGCGGCGCCGCGGCGCGCACCTGCAAACAGCACCGTGCGCTGGCTGCCCCAGGCGCCGCCCATGATCCAGTCCGGCGGCCGCGGGGCGCTCCAGTCAATCTCTGGCTGCGCCAGCGCTGCGTCCAGCGTGCCCTGCGCGCGCGGGCGAAGCGCGCGGCGGCGATCCAGGCAGGGCCGCACACGCTGCGCTCGCTGCTGCGCCCGCCGCTGCCGCTCGGCCGGGCGCGCGCCTGCCGCCGGGCGCCCGGCGCACCGTGAGCATGTCTGCGCTGGCAGGCAGCACCTTGACCTGCGCCGCGCCGAGCGCGTCCAGCGTGGCCCGCGCGACCGCATACTCCTCAGCCCGGAAGCCAGCCATCACCAGCGCCTGCGCACCACGCGGCGGCGCGGGCGGCGCCGCTCGGGGCCTGCGCGGGGGGCTGCGCCGCCGCGCCGCGCGGCCGTGCCGTGCCGCCGCGTGCCGCGCCGCCGCGGCGCCCCACCTGGGGCCCGTACACCTCGAGCGACTCGATCGCCCGCCGCCACTCGCGCGGCAGCCCCGCCGCGTCGCCGTCAACGGTCGCGAGGTCGTCGAGGGGGCGCGCGTCGGGGTCGGCGCTGTAGAGCAGCTCCGCCTGCTGCGCCTCCGCCTGCGCGCGCGTCATGCCAATCTCCTCGTAGTAGGCGTCGTCCAGGACCAGCGAGTCAAAGTCGTCCGCGCCGCGCTGGGCCGGCCCGGCGCCGCCGCTGCCGGCGCTCGCCGCCGCCGCCGGCAGCGGCGCGGCGCCGCGGCGGCGCGCGGCGCGCCACGGCCGCGTCAGCCTGGGCGTCGCCGGGGGCTGGGCGAGGAGGGGCGCGCCGGCGCGACGCTGCGGGGCCGCGCCGCGCCGGCCGGCGGCCGCTGCTGTCGCGCAGCTGCGCGCGGCAGCGCCCCATGCGCCGCCCAGCTCCATGCAGCCCGATCGGCTCGCTGCGGGTGTCGAGCGCGCGGCTGGGCCGGCCCTGGGAGGCGCCGCCGTCGCTCCGCAGTGCGGGCTGGGCGGCGCGCGCGGCGCCCGAGCTGCGGCAGTGGCGCGCGCCGTCAATTTGGTGCGATGGTGGCAATGGAGCGGCGCCGGGGCGGCGCGCTTGACGTGCTCGCCAACAGGGCTCCGCGGAATGACGGCCGCACGAACGGGCGGCGCGCCGGCAAGCGGTGCGCCGCGCTGCCGCCCCGCCGCCACTCCGCCCGCCGCGGGACACCCTCACGTGAAGGCCCCGCTCCCTCCCGCGCGCCCCGCTGAGCACGTCGCGAGCGCGCCATGGCGGCTGCAGCGGAGGCGGCGGTGCTCGGCCTGATCACGCAGCACAACAAGCCCTTTGGGGTGCAGGGGCTGGTGGACAACCTGCAGAGCGCGGGCATCAAGAAGGCCGCGGTGGTGAAGGCCTGCGACGCGCTGACCGACGCGGGGCGCATCGTGTGCAAGGTGCGCTGGCGGCCGCAGCGGCGGCCCGCGCGCCCGGCGCCGCCGGCGCGGCCGGCGGCGAGCAGCTCCGCCGGCGGCGCAGGAGTTTGGCAAGACCAAGCTCTTCATTCCCAAGCAGGAGGGCTTGGAGGTGCTGTCAAAGGAGGTGCGGCACCCGTGCGCGCGGCGCACTGGGCACGGCGCGCGCGCGGGCGCCGGGGCGCACGCCATGCCGAGCGCGCGGGCGCGCGCTCGCAGGACACGGACGCGGCCAAGGCGGAGCTCAAGGCCCTGCATGAGGCGCTCGTGGCGGCCAACAAAGCGGTCAAGGAGACCGAGGCGGGCGCGTGGCGCGCGCGGGGCTGCTCTGCGCGCCGCGCGCGTGCGGCGCGGCGCCGCGCTGCGCCCGCCGGCCGCGCCGACGCGCGCCGCCGCCGTGCGCGCGCAGAGCTGCGCAGCTGGAGCAGCAGCATGACGGCGGAGCAGCTCGCGGCCAAGCTGGCCGACCTCACACAGCGCAGGTCGGCGGGCGGCGCCGGCGCGGCGCGGGCCGCGCGCGGCCGCCGCCCACCCGCCCGCGCGCCTGCGCCCGCGCTCCCGTGCTGCTGCGCGGCGCAGGGACGCTCAGCTGGGGAAGCTTGCGCAGCTGCGCAGCGGCGCGAAGCTGGTGCGGCCCGAGGAGCGGCGCGCGACGGAGGTGGCGTTCCGGCAGGCGATGGAGGTGTGGCGCAAGCGGCGCAGCGTCTTCCGAGGCATTTGGTGAGCGCCGCGCCGCGCCGCGCCCGCGCCCGCCCGGCGCGGCTGCGGCCGGGGCGCTGGCCGGCGGCGGCGGCGGCGGCGGCCGGCCGCCGCGCGGAGTGCGCCGAGCGCGGCGCGCCGCGCCGCGCGGCGCCGCGCAGGGACACGATCAGCGAGGGCATTGAGGGCAAGCAGGCGGACCTGTTTGAGGAGATCGGCGTCGACACCGACGAGGCGGCGGGCGTGACGTACGGCCAGCTGGAGGCGCTGCTCGCGCCGGCGCGGCCCGCGCTCGCGGGCGCCAAGCGGCCGCGCGGCTGAGCGGCGGCCGGCCAGCTGAACCCCTGTGTGTGCTGGGCCCCGTCGTATCCAGCGCCGCCGCCCCGATCACGCCACTGCCACGGGACAGCCAGCCAGGCGACCGCGGCGGCGCGCCATACGCCCCGCACACCCGCGGCGAGAGCAGCAGCGGCGCCGCGAGCCGGCGGCGGGCGCGATGCAGCGCAGCGCGGGCGTTCGGGCCGGCAGCGCGCCGTGTCGCCAGTGCGCGGCGCGGTCGATTGCCGGGCGCCGCGTGGCGGCGCGGGCGGGCTCGGGGCGCGTGGTGGCGGGCGGCAAGGTCTTCCTGGACCCCGTGCAGAGCGAGGCCACGGCCTTCGCGCCCGCCACGATCGCCAACCTGGGCCCCGGATTCGACTGGCTGGGCTGCGCCGTCGAGGTGCGGCGCAGGGCCGGCGCCGCGGGGCAGGCGCCGGCGGCAGCGGCGCGCGCTGCTGCCGCCGACCGGCGCCGCGGCGCGCGGCCGCGCTGCGGCTGGTGGCGCTCGCCCGGGTCCCGCCCCACCGGCTCACTGCCCCCGCGGCCGGCGGCAGGGCGACGGCGACACGGTGACGGCGCGGGTGCTGAAGGACCAGCCCGGCGCGGTCGTGATCGAGGCCATCCGCGGCGACGGCGGCCGGCTGAGCCTCGACCCCTCGGACAACTGCATCGGCATCGCCGCCAGTGAAACGCTCAAGCTGCTGGGCAGCCCCAGCTGCGGCGTGGCACTTACACTCGACAAGGTGCAGCGGCGGCTGCGACTGCGGCGGCGGCTGCGACGGCGGCGGCGGTGGCGCACGAGCGCGCGCGCATGCACGCAGCGCGCTGTGCAGGCCGGCCGCGGTCGGCGCGGCGCGAGCGTCCGCGCGCGCGCCCGCGCCCGCAGGGCCTGCCGCTGGGCAGCGGCATGGGCAGCAGCGCGGCGAGCGCCGCGGCGGCGGCGTGGGCGGTCAACGGCCTCTTTGGCTCGCCGCTGAGCAAGTCGGAGCTCGTCGTGGCGGGCCTGGCGAGCGAGGCGGCGGTCAGCGGGTACCACGCCGACAACGTGGGCCCCGCGCTGCTCGGTGGGTTCGTCCTCGTGCGGTGAGCCGACGCGGCGCGCGCACGGCGGCGCCGCGCCGCGCGCGGCGGGGACGGCGGCCGCGGCGCGGCGGCCGCGGCGGGCGCGACCCAATGAGCCGCCACGCCGCGCGCAGGAGCTGCGACCCGCTGGAGCTCGTGCCGCTGCCGTTTGCGGGCGCGAACAACGCGGCGCCGCTGTGGTTTGTGCTGGTCAACCCCTGCTTCGAGGCGCCGACGAAGCAGATGCGCGCGGTGCTGCCGCAAGAGGTGCGGCCCGGCGGCGCGCGCGGCGGCGAGGGGCCAGCGGCGCGGGCGGCGAGGCGCCGGCTGCCGCGGGCGCACGGCGGGGCGCCCCGCCCCAAGGCGCCGCCCGCCCCCCTGGGTCCCCGGCCAGGTGCCGTTCAAGTCCATGATCCACAACAGCTGCCAGGGCGGCGCGCTCGTGGCGGCCATCCTCGGCGGCGACGCGGAGCTGCTGGGCTCCGCGCTGGACAGCGACGTGATCGTGGAGCCCGTGCGCGCGCCGCTCATCCCGGGGCTGCTCGCGGTCAAGGCGGCCGCCAAGGCGGCGGGTGCGGCGGCGCGCGCACCGCGCGCGCCGCGCGGCGAGGGTGTCGCGCGGGCGCCCATGCATCGCGTGTGTCTCGGCCTGACCCTCCCCGCGCGGCGCGGCGCAGGCGCGTACGGCTGCACCATCAGCGGCGCGGGGCCGACCGCCGTCGCGGTCGTGCCCGACCCCGACACCGGCGCGCGCGTCGCCGAGGCGATGGGCGCCGCGTTCCGCGGCTCCGGCGGGCTGGAGGTCAACAGCGCCAAGGTGGTGGCGCTGGACCCGGAGGGCGCCAAGTTTGTGTGAGGGCGGGCGGAGGCCGTGGCGTGGCGGCGAACGCGCGGGGCTGCGCACGGCGGCCCGGCCTGGTGGGCCGCGGCCGTGGCGGTCGACGCGCCCGCCTGTGACCACACCGGACGCGCGCCCGCGCCGCGCCGACCGCCCGCGCGCGCTGGCGGGGCCGAACGGCGGCGGCTTTGCGTGGTGCCGGCGCCGGCGCGGGACCTGCGTCGGCCAACGCGACCGGCCGCGGCCGGCGCGCGTGCCACTCGACAGCCCAACGCGACCGCAGGATCACGCCGCGTCGCTGCCGCACACGCCGCGCTCCATCTAGCCCCCCTCTGCGCTGCCCGGGCGGCGTCGTAGCAGCCATGGCGGGCGCCGTGGTCAACTGGGGGCTCACGCAGTCCTCCACGCCGGCCGCGGTGGCCAGCGCGGACAGCGCAGAGGCCGTGGCGGCCGTCGTCCGCGATGCGCAGACGTTCCCGAGCCCCCTGCTGGCTGTGGGCTCGCTGCACTCGGTGAACGGCTGTGTGACCTGCCCGGGGGGGACCATCTTGCACCTCAAAGGTGAACAGGGTGAAACGCACACCGCTCACTGCGCCGCCGAGGGTCGCACTGCAGCGGCCGCCGCCGCCGCGGCCGCTGCGGCGCTTCCCGGGCGGCGCGCGCGCGTCGTGGGGCAGCGCCAGGCGCAGCGGCGCGGGTCGCGGCGCGCGCGCAGGCGCGTGGCACGACGCGCCGCCCGGCGCGCCGCCGGCAGCCGCTCGCCCCAACTGCCGCTGCGCGGCCGCGCCGCGCGCCCGCCGCGGCAGGCCTGAACAAGATCCTCGGCCTGGAGCCGGGGCCGTGCGTGCGCCTGCAGGCGGGCGTGACGCTCGCGGACGCGCACGACTTCCTCGCGCAGCACGTGCGCCGCCGCGCGGCGTGCTGGCCGTGGGGCGCCCTGCGGCCGCGCCGGCGCCGCGCTCGCGCCGCGCGCTCACACTGCCGCCGCGCAGGACCTGGAGCTGTCGTTTAGCCCGGAGATCGGCGACGCGACGGTTGGCAGCCTCGCGGTGTGCACCAGCAAGGACAGCAGCCTCGACGGTGCGCGGCGCGCGCGTGCGGCCGCCGCTGCCAGCCGCGCCCAGGCAGCCTGCGTGCCCGGCGTTGCCGAGACGCGCGTGCCGCCCCCGCTGCCGCGCCGCCCAGGCCCCGGCTACCTGTCGGCGCTGGTGTCGGAGCTGACCTACGTGGACGAGGTGCGGCGCGGCGAGGGCACGGGCCACGCGCGTGCGCGCGGCGCGCGGCGGCGCGGGCGAGCCGGCACCGCCGGGGCGGCGCCGCGCGCGCCGACCGCGCCGCGCTCGCGCCCCCGCGTGTGTCCGCAGTCGGGCCGCTTCGTCAAGCTGAGCAAGGCTGCCACGCCGGACGAGCTCGCGGCGTTCACCTGCAGCTACGGTGCGCCGCGCCGCCGCCCGCGCCGGCACCGGCGACGCCGCCGGCGACGCCGCGGCGTCCGCCGCCGCTACGGTCTCAGCGGCGCGCGCTCCCTCTCATGCAGGCATGATGGGCGTGGTTGTGGAGGTGGTGCTCGAGGCGCGGCGCCGCGTGGCGGTGACCAGCACGTCCTTCACGCTGCTCGCCGCCGACGGCGCGACCGCGGCCGCCAAGCTCGCCAAGCTCTACGCCAAGTGAGCCGCGCGGGCGGCGGCGGCGGCGCGCGGCTGCGGCGGCCTCTGCTGCTGCTCGCGCGTGCGCCGGCCGCCCCCTCAGCGCCGCGCGCTGCCACCGCGGGCGCTGCCGCCGCGGGCGCTGCCGCAGGAGCGACGCGCTGTTTGCGATCTTGGTGCCTGGCCGCAACTACGTCTACGTCGAGCAGCGCATGCGGGTGCGCCGCGCCACGCGCCACGCGGCGGCGGCGGCACGTCGCCAGCCGCCCGGCGGCCCGCGGGCCTGGCGCGGCGAGGCTCACCCCGCGCCGCGCGCGCGCGCGCGCGCCGCAGGCGCCCAAGCTGCTCGCGCCGCTCGCGCGCGGCCGCGCCGCCGCGGCGGTCGCGACCATCAGCGGCAGCGAGATCGCGTACGGCATCATGTTCAACACCAAGTACAAGTGAGGCGCGCGGGGGCAGCGCGCGGACGGCCTGCGCGCCAGCGCGGACGGCCTGCGCGCCAGCGCGGCGGGCCTGCGCGCGCCCGGGCGCGCCGCCGGCGGCGGCGGCCGCTCGCGCCACCGGCCCCGCGCCGCGTGCCCCGCGCCGCGTGCCCCGCGCCAGGTGCTTCCTGTACGGCAACCCGCCGGGGCGCAAGCTCTCCAAGCTCTTTGCCGGCAACCGCTACCCGCTGACCCACTTCCGCCGCGTCTTTGTCAACCGTTACCCCCGGTCAACCCCGGGTGCGGGCCCGCCCGCCGCGCCGCGCCCGCAGCGCCCGCGGCTGGCGCGCCCTCGCCCGCCGCGCCCAGCTGACGCCCCGCTCGCCCTGCCCCCCTCCGCCCCTCCGCCCCTCTGCCCCTCTGCCCCCCCTGCCCCCCTGCCCCGCAGGTCGCAGCGCCTCGACTTCAGCTTCATAGAGTTTGACCTCACCTCGCCACAGCGCTTCCAGGCACGGCCCCACCGCCCCATGCCGCGCCCGCAGCACGCCGCGGCGTGCGGCCGACCGCGCGCCGCGCGCGTCCGCCGACCGCGCGCGTCCGCCGCCGCCGCCGCCGCCGCCGCCGCCGCGCGCAGGTGGTCGTGGAGGGCTGCTGGGCCTTCCACGCCGCGTACGCCAAGGAGCACGGCTACGGCCCGCGCGGCTACGGCATCTACTTTGTCACGCGCGACTGGGGCGCGCCCGGCGCCGCGGCCGCCAAGGCCGCCGGCGACGCGCCGCCGCCCGCGCCGGACGCCGGCGGCCGCATCAGCCCGGCGGGCAGCGGCGACGCCGCGGTCACGGTCGTGAGCGCCGCCGGCGGCGCCGCGCTCGCGCCGCGCGCGCAGCACGTGCGCAAGCCGGTCGGCAACTTCTCTGGCGGCCCTGGCGTGAGCTTCATGCTCGACCCCATCACGGACAACCCCGATCACCCACACGTGCGCGCCGTGCGCCGCCGCGGCCCCGCGCTGCGCGCCGGCGCCGCCCGCACACGCGCCGCGCGCCAGCGCCGCCCGCACACGCCCGCCCGCCCGCCCGCCCCCGGCGCCGCGCCGCGCCGCGCCCCGCGCAGTGGCTTCCCTTCAACGCCGCGTACACCGCGTGGGCGGTCAGCCAGGGCGGCGCGCCGAGCCTGAGCCAGACCAAGGGCCTCGTGCCGGGCCAGGCCAGCCTGCCCGCGCGCCTCACGCGCCAGCGCTTCCTCACGCCCTATTTTGCCCAGTACGTGGAGTGAGGGCGTGGAGTGAGGGCGTGGAGTGAGGCGGCGGGGGCGGGCGCGAGCCCTCCACGCCGAGCCGGAGCCCCGGGGACCGACCCCGGGTCGCGGAGGGGGGGGGGGGGGGGGGGGGGCGGGCGCGAGCGCGCGCGGCCCCAGCCGCGCCGCGCCGGCGCCGCGCCGGCGTCGCATAAGCCGCGCAGGCCCGTGCCTGCGGCGGGGCGCCGCTGCTGGGCCCCTCGACGGCGCGCAGCGGCGGCGGGGGGATGGCCTGGGCGCCGGGCAAACGCATGCGCGCAGGCTGCACGCAGGTTGCACTTGAGTGAGGGCACCGTGTTGTTCGTCTTTCTCCTCCTAGCGCTGCTGCCGGCTGGGCATCATCACCACGCAATGGACGCTGAGCCGCCACACCTCGCGTGGTGCTCTCGTGGTGCTGCCCCGTGGCTGCGGCGCAGCGCGGCGTTCTCCGCTGGCAGAGCTGGCGCGGCGCGCGCGCGTGCAACCCTGAGCTCCAGGCCCGCCGGCGCGCCGATCTGATCCGCACGGTTGCATGCGACCTCGGTGCAGCTGGCCAGGCGCCGCAGGGCGCGCCTTCGCCCGCCGCGGCCGGCGTAACGGGCGAAAGCCGGTCGCCGCTGTTGACAGCCGCCCAAAAGGCCAACGCGCGCCACGCTGCCTGGCGCGTTCAACGTGAAATCTCCACATCAAAAGCCCTCGTACAGGCGTACGGCGTAGGGGCGTCAGGATTTGTTCACTAGCTTAACCAGCTCCGTTGCATCGGTAAGAGCGGCCCGGCAGCGGCGCCATTCCCCACTCCGCCACTCCGCTCGCCCGCCCACTCGCCGCCCAGCACCCCCGCGCACCCCCCAGCAGCCGCCATGAAGTCCTTCGTCGCCGTGGCGCTCTGCGCGATGCTGGTGTTCGCCGCCTCCACCGAGGCTGTGCGCCCCGATGAGTCCGTGACGGGCCGCCAGCTCCAGGTGCATGATCGCGCGGGCGGCAGGACGCTGGGCGCGGTGCTGCGCGGCAGGAGGGGGCGAGCATGGCCCCGGCGGCCGCGCCCGGCGCCCAGCGGCCGGCGCGCCCGGCGCGCATCGCCCATTTTGGTGCCAGTCCACCGCCAGCGCGCAGGGCGGTCCGCCTTGCCGTGCTGCGGTGGGTGTGACCGGTGGCCGGTGACTGTGCCGCTGCTCACCTCACCGCACCGCCCGCGCGCCGCCGCCCCGCCGCACACCCTCCCCGCCACAGGCCGCCCTGACCACCATCGCTGGCTGCGCGACCTACAGGACCTGGAACGCTGGCCGCCGCACCTGCACGGTGAGCGATCAACCGCGCGAGCGCCCAGCCAAAAACCCGGCCGCTCGCCGGGTGCCGCACCCGGCCCCTCGCCTGACCTGACCTCCCTCCCACCGCCACCCTCTCCCCGACAGGCCTGCACCGGCGGCCTGATCCCCGGCCCTGCCGGTGCGTGAGGCTCAACCGCCCCGCCGCACGCTGCCGCTGCGGATGCAAGCGCCGCTGCGCGTCCCGCTCAACAGCCGCCCTTGCGCGCGCTGCCGCCGCCCGCAGGCGATCGGTGCGTCAAGAAGACCACCACCGTGGTGCGCCCGATAGGCCACTGAGACAAGCAGGTTGCAGCGCGGCCGAACGCCACACCCTGATGCAGCACACGCGCATGCGTCCTGGCACCAAACCGACCATGCCTCACCACCCAAGGAACGCGTGTGGGTGCTGCGTGTGAGCGGGCCACAACGACACCCCGTGCGGCGGGCGCGGGTGGCCGGAGCGCGGCGGCGTGCTGTGCGCGCGTGCGCCTGCGGGCAGCACGCGTGTTGAACCGTGCCGTTGCCAGGGAGCCTGCGGCTGCCTCCCGAGCAGCTGCTGGGACCGATCCCGCCGTTGTTCAGAGCTGCTGGGGCCGAGCTGCGCGGCCAGCGTAGCCGCCGCCGCGCGGCCAGCGCAGCCGCCCGCCGCCAGCCGCCGCCGCTGGCGCTAGGTCCCGTACTGGCTGCCCCCAGCGTCAGGTCTGCGTCGAGATCTTACTAGAGCTTTTGCGCGGTCAGGGGACCCGCGGGGCGCCACGGTGGCGTCAGCGGGCGCCGCCATCAGCACGCTGTGTGCGCCGGCACAGCGCCCCCCCTTGCGCAGTCTGCTCGGCGCCCTGGCGAGTGTAGCGCGTCCGGCATCTATTGGCGTGCCACGCCGATGCGCACCGCACCGGAGCCGGGCAGGGGGCACGCGGGTGTGTCAAGGTCGCGTCCAGCTCCGTTGCGTATCGGTAAGAGCGGCCCGGCGGCGCCGCTCGCCACTCCCCCGCTCCGCGCGCCCGCCCACTCGCCGCCCAGCACCCCCGCGCACCCCCCAGCAGCCGCCATGAAGTCCTTCGTCGCCGTGGCGCTCTGCGCGATGCTGGTGTTCGCCGCCTCCACCGAGGCTGTGCGCCCCGATGAGTCCGTGACGGGCCGCCAGCTCCAGGTGCGTGATCGCGCGGGCGGCAGGACGCTGGGCGCGGTGCTGCGCGGCAGGAGGGGGCGAGCATGGCCCCGGCGGCCGCGCCCGGCGCCCAGCGGCCGGCGCGCCCGGCGCCCAGCGGCCGGCGCGCCCGGCGCGCATCGCCCATTTTGGTGGCAGTCCACCGCCAGCGCGCAGGGCGGTCCGCCTTGCCGTGCTGCGGTGGGTGTGACCGGTGGCCGGTGACTGTGCCGCTGCTCACCTCACCGCACCGCCCGCGCGCCGCCGCCCCGCCGCACGCCCTCCCCGCCACAGGCCGCCCTGACCACCATCGCTGGCTGCGCGACCTACAGGACCTGGGGCGCTGGCCGCCGCACCTGCACGGTGAGCGAGCAGGGGCCCTCCTGTGCGCGAGCGCTCGCGCGCCCGGCCCCGCCAGCGCCGCACCCGGCCGCTCGCCTGACCTGACCTCCCTGCCACCAACCGCCACCCTCTCCCCGACAGGCCTGCACCGGTGGTCTGATCCCCGGCCCTGTCGGTGAGGGGCGCGCCGTCCCCTGCGCTGCAGCTGGCTTCGCGCGATGCTGCCCGCACGCTCGGCCGTGCGCTGCCGCCCCACCCGTCGCGCGCCGCTGCCCACGCCCCCCCCCCCACACACACACACACACACACCCCTCTGCTGCTGCCGCCCGCCCGCAGGCGACCGCTGCATCCGGTCGACCACCACCGTCGTGGGGCGCCCGGGCGTGGGTGTGGTCGGCCGCCCGGCCGTGGTCGGCGGCGTCGGCGTCGTGCGCCCGGGTCTGGTGGGCCGCTAAGCCGCTCCTCCCGCCGGCTTGTCCCCTGCTGGCGCGCCGCGGCCGCGGCTGCTCCGTGCTGCACTTTTTTCCCCGCTGCCCGGGGTCCCTCTAATGAGCTCGGTCGTGCCCGGACTCGGGCGCACGCGCGTGCGCGGGCGCGCACGCTGCACAAGAACGCGGCTGGCGCTGGTGCCGGCGGGCAAGCCAAACTGCAGGGAGCGAGTGTCGGGGGCTGCCTTGGCAACCGCGGCGCGCTGCTCCTGAGAGGGCGTGCCACGCGGCGGCAGGGCGCGGGCAGGTCGTTGCGAGCCCGAGCTCGAGCACGGTGCAACTGTTCAAAACGTTTGTTGACCGCGAGCCAGGCCTCCGAGCCGCCCACCACCACTCCGCAGTGCTGCCGTCAGTGCGGCCGTCAGTCTGGCAGCCCAGCGCCTGTCCCTGCGCTCTCAGATGCCGGTCGCGCCAGTGCATGCGTTGCAGCAGCATTGTGCATTTCGGCAGCAACATGGTGCTCGCTCGGAGCCCGAGCGAGTGCAGTGGTGGTGTCAGTCAGCCCCCGTGGCCAGCCCCGCCCACCCGGCGACGCCTGCTGACGCGCTCGCGGCGACGCCACCACGAGCGCTCCGCCGGCTGCAGCTGCCCAGCGACGGGCGCGCCGGCGACCGCAGCGGGCGGGACGGCCGCCGGGTTAGGCCAGGCCGCCGCCCGCGTCGCCGCCGGCCGCCGCGGGGGAGCTGGGCCCAGAGCTCAGGGCGTCTGCGTCATACTCAAAGCGGTGGCTCTTGAGCTCCGTCAGCACCGCGCCGCCAGGCTTGGGCGCGTCCTGGTCAGTGTCACGGGCGGCGCCGACGTCGGGCACGGGGTCCGGCTCGTCCGCCGAGGGCCTGCGGAGGGGCGGGGTCGTGCGGCGTGCGCGCGTGCGCGTGAGCGCGCGCCGCCTGGAGCGCGGCGCTGTGCGGCGCGGCGCCACCCGCGGCGCGGCCCTCAGAGCTCACGTGTGCTTGGCATCGACGGGCGCTTCCGCTGCGGGTGAGCCGCCCTCCTGCCTGGCGCCCAGGCAGCAGGCAAACATCTGTGCCTGCGCCTGCTTCGCCGGCCCTGCGCGCGGGCGGCGCGGCGGCGCGGCTCAGAGCAGCGGCGGCACCGGCCGCAGCGGTGCGTGCGTGGCCGTGGCAGGCCCGGCGCCACGGCCTCGTGCTGAGGGCACGTGGCGCAGCTGTGGGCGCTGCTGGAGCGGTGCCGGGCGCGCGGGCCAGGCCGGGCGGCCGCTCGCCAGGCTCGCCGCGCGCGGCGCCCGCCCGTGCCGCCCGTCCGCGTCGCGTCGCGTCGCATGCACTATATGAATCGCGACGACGCGTGGTCCTGCCGCAGCGGGCTCACCGGTGGGGGCGCTTTGCGGGGCGCTGCGGGCGCGGGCACTGCCGCGCGCGCGACGAGGGCCTGCGTCGCCGCGGGATGCTTCCAGCGCGACCGGGAGGTGTGAACTGACGGCGTGGGAGAGCTCGCGGCGTGTACTTTGGCTGCGCCGGCTGCGGCGCCGCCGTGCCCCGCCCGCTGCACCGCGGGCCGCGGCGCCGGCCGCCGCGCAGTTGGCCTGGCCCGCGCCGGGTGCGCCGGGGGCGATGCCACGCGTCACCGTCACCGCCCCGCGCGCAGGCGTCACTCGTCGTCCTCGCTGAAGTCGCTGATCGCCGCGTCGCTGTCGCTGTCGCCGGCCTCGTCCCCGCTGTCGTCGCTGATCTCGACGTACGCCTTGGCGGGCGCGCGCGCCGCGCGCGCGCCGCGCGCCGCCGCCGGGCCCGCCGCCGCGCCCGCGGCCGGGACGAGCGCGGCCGCCGCGGACAGCTCCTCGTCGGAGTCGGCGTCCGAGTCGGAGCAGACCTTGGTCGGCGGCGCCTTCTTGCGCCCCGCGGGCGCGGCCGCGGCGGGCTTGGCCTTGGCGGCGGCGCCGCCGCCGGCGCGCGCCGCGGCGCCCGCCTTGAGCGCGCCCAGCGCGGGCAGCGGCGAGCCCGCGACCTTGCGCGCCTTCTGCGCTCGCGGGGGCGGGGCGGGGGCGCGTGCGCGCAGCGCGCGTGAGCGGCGGCTGGCGCCGCCCGGGTTCCGCAGCCCCCGGCGCCGCCCCCGCGCCGGCCGCGTGCGGCGCACCTGGCGCGCGACCGCGGGGCTGGGCGTGGGCGCCTCGTACGCGGCGCCGGCGAGGCCGCTCGCGCTGGGCAGGTCGTCGTCCGAGTCGACCACCTTGCCTGCGGCGGGCGCGGGCGGGCCAGGGGGGCTGAGCGGTGGCGCGGCGGCGCGGCGGCGCGCGCCAGCGGCGCGCCCCGCGTGCGCACCGCGCGGCTTGCGCTTGACCGCCGCCTTCTTGCCGGCCGCCGGGCTGGCCGGCAGCGTGCGCCCAAACGCGACCTTGGCGCCGGGGCTGGGGCTCGGGCTCGCGCGCCCGCCAAAGCCGGCAAAGCCGCCGCCGGGGCGGCTCGGCGCGGGCGCGCCGCCGGCGCCGGGCCTGGCCGCGCCGGTGCCGGCGCGGGGCTTCGCCGCGGCCCTCGCCGCCGCGGGCGCGGGCGAGAGCACCTCGTCGGCGTCGCTGCCGCCGTAGTCGGAGCCGCCGCTGCTGCTGCCCGTCGGCTCGTCCTCGGCCTCCTCCTCGCTGTCCGACGCGTACAGCGCCGGGGCCTTCTTCTTGGCGGCGCTGCGCCCCGCGCGCGCCGCGGGGGCCGCCTTGGCCGCGGCCGCCGCGGGCGCGCCGCCGCCGCCGCCGCTGCTGCTGCTGGTCTTGAGCGCCATCTTCTTCAGCCGCTCTGCGGGGGGCGCGAGGGCGCGGAGCGGCCGGCAGGGAGGCAGCGCGCGGGGGCGGGCGCGCGTGAGCGAGGGCGCGGCGCGGGCGCCAGGCGGCGCGCGGGCCGGCAGCGGCCACGCGGCGGCGGCGCACCCGCGAGGCTCATGGGCTCGCTCTCGGCCGGCGCCGCCGGCTCGGCCGCCACCGCCGCGGCCGCCGCCGGCGCGGGCGCCGCGGCGGCCGCCTTGGCCGCCTTGCTGCCGGGCTTGGGCGGCGCCGCGGTGGGGACCTTGTACGCCGGCGCCGCCGCCGCCGCGCCGGCCAGGGCGCTACCCGCGGGCGCGGGCGCGGGCGCCTTGGGCGCGGGCGGCTTGGGCGCGCGGGGCGCGCGCGGCGCGGCGGCCTTCTTGGGCTTGGGCGCCTGGGCGGGCGGGGCGGGCGGGGGGCGGGCGGGCGGGTGGCGGTCGGGTCGGGCTGCGCTGCGGCGCGGTGGCGAGGGCGGGGCCCACACAGGCGCACTCCACGCATGGGCAGCGACGCGGGCGCGCGCAGGCACAGGCACACACGATGAGCACACAGACACAGATAGGCACACAGACAACAACGACTGAGGCTCAGGCAGAATCAAGCAGGCGGCAGCCGCAGCCGTCTCACCACGAAGTCGTCCTCATCATCCTCCTCCATCATCATGCCGCCGCCGGCGTCGTCGTCCTCGCCGTCGCTCCAGGGGTTGGCCCGCGCCTTGCCCTTGGCGCCGGCCTTGGCACCGGCCTTGCCCTTGGCGCCCGCGCGCGCCTTGGCCGCCTTCTGCTGCCGCGCGAGCTGCGCCGCGGCGGCGGCCTCCTCCAGCTCCCACGCCTCGTACGCCTGCGGCGCGCGGCGGGGCCCCGCGTGAGCGCGCCGCCCGGCGGCCGCCCGCTGCGTGCGCGGCCCCGGCGCCCAGCGGGAGCGCCTGCGCACCCCTCCCCCCTCCCTGCCCCCCCCACCTCCTCGAACGCGTCCAGGTCGGCCGCCCACATCGACCGGATGTCGGCGCCCTCGAGGCGCGACACCTCGGCCGCCGCCGCGTCGGCCTCCTCCGTGAGCGCCTGGACCTTCTCCCAGGTGAGGCTGTAGATCGCCATGCCGAGCAGGTAGTCGTAGCTCTCCTTGGACGCGGCCGCCGCCGCCGCCGCGGCGCGCCCCGCCGCGTCGCCGTCGGCGTCGCCGTCCTCGCCCTCGCCCGCCGCGGCCGCGGCTGCCGCCGCGGCGCCGGCCTGCGCGGCGCGGCGCGGCGTGGCGCGCACGCCTCGGCGCGCCGCCCCGCGCCGCGCGCCCGCTCCGCGCCGCCGCCGGCCGCCCCTCCCCCGCGCGCGCGCGCTCACGTCCTTGCTCTTGGGCATGCGGTCGTAGCCCTGCGCCTCAAGGTCGGCCTCGATGTCGCCGCGCCGCCGGTTGGCGAGCGCGAGCTCGCCGCCGATGACGGCCCGGATGAAGCGGATCTTGTTGGACGCGCGGCGCAGCTCCCATTGCGCGTCCTGCGCAGCGCGCGCGCGGCGCGGCCGCGGCGGGTGACGGCGGGCGTGGGGGGCGGGTGCGAGCGTAAGGGACGAGGGCGGCAGCGCCGCGCGCGGCGCGTCGTGTCGCGGCGCGCGCCTGCAGCAGGCCGACGCGGCGGCGCTCGTAGTACTGGAGGCGCAGGTCAAAGAACTCTGTCAGCACGTCCTCGGGCGAGTCGTAGCGCTTGATGTTGCCCTCCGCGTCAAACAGCATCATGTTGCCTGCGCGCGCGCGCGCGCGTGTGTGTGTGTGTGTGTGTGTGTGTGTGTGTGTGTGTGTGTGTGTGTGTGTGTGTGTGTGTGTGTGTGTGTGTGTGTGTGTGTGTGTGTGTGTGTGTGCGTGTGCGTGTGTGTGTGTGTGTGTGTGTGTGTGTGTGTGTGTGTGTGTGTGTGTGTGTGTGTGTGTGTGTGTGTGTGTGTGTGTGTGTGTGTGTGTGTGTGTGTGTGTGTGTGTGTGTGTGTGTGTGTGCGCGCGTGTGTGCGCGTGCACGCGCCGGCGCGCACCGGTGCTGATCTTGGTGGTCAGCTTGAACTTGGCCTCCAGCCCGCCCGGCGCCGCGGAGACCTTGGCGAGCTTGCCGGGCACCAGGTCGGCCTCAAAGTGCACCGACACGTCGGTGTGGTGCTCCCGGTAGTCCGCCAGCAGCGGGCCCTCGCCCCCGCCCGCCGCGCCTGCGGGTGGGGGGCAGGGGCGGGCGAGAGAAGGACGGTGGAAAGGTGAGAGAAAGGGGTGGGCCGGCCGCGGCGGGGCGGGCGGCGCGCGCGCGCGAGCGAGGGCGGCGCGCGGGCGCGCGGCGCGCACCCGGCTCGGCGGCGTCGCCGGCGCCGGCCGCCTTCTTGGCGCGGCTCGCGGCGGTCGAGCCGGCCGCGCCCGGCGGCGCCGCGCCCTTGAGCAGCCCCTCCAGGAACTCCTTGTACGGCTGCGTCCACGTGCGCACCGGCAGCTCGGTGATGGCCACGCTGCTCTCGCCCGTCTGCGCGCGGCGCGGGCGTGTGTGGGCGCGGCGGCGGGGGGGGGGGGGGCGTGAGCACGCGCGGGCTGCGCGGCCCCTGGCGCGGCGCGGCGCCGGCAGGGCCAGCGGCGGCGGCTGTGCGTGCGCGCGCCTGGTTGATGATGCCGGTCACGCTGTAGCTGCGCCCCGCCTCCTTCTTGGTCGCCACCTCGGCGATGCTGCCCCTGCGCGGCACACGCAGCACGCGCGGCGCTCCGCGCTCCGCGCCGCCGCGCGGGAGCTCGGCCCGCGGGGGCCCTCGCGGCCGCCGCCGTGGCGCTGCGCCCCCCCCCCCTCCCCCCCCCCCCCCCCCCCGCGCCGTGCACGCACCTGAAGCCGCGGTACCAGGGCTGCATCGGCGTGAGCGGCTCGCCCGCGAGCAGGCGGCGCAGGTTGGCGGCGATGTCGCGGGGGCTGTAGTTGGGGATGTAGGTCGACCACCCCGTGCCGATGCCCTCCGCGCCGTTCACGAGCACCATCGGCAGGATCGGCATGTACCTGCCCCGGGCAGGTGGAGGGCGAGGAGGTTCGCGTGCAGGGCGCGGCGCGGCGCACACGCAGGGTCGGGCGGCCGCGCGCGCGGCGGCGGCCGCGCCGGGCCGGGCTGCGCCGTGCCGGGCGCGCGGGGGCCGGCGCGCCGCGCGGCGGCTGGCTGGCGCGGGGCGCGCACCACTCGGGCTCGATGCTCTGGCCCTCCTCGTTGAGGTAGGTCAGCAGCTTGTCGTCTGACTTGTTGAACACGTGCCGCGTGAGCCCCGCGAGCCGCGTGTAGATGTACCTGCGCCGCACCGGGCGTCCGGCGGGCGGGCGGCGGCGCGCGGTGACTCGCGGGCGGGCGCGCCCGGGGCGCGCACCGGGCGCGCCCGGGGCTCGCGCGGCCGCGCGCCGCGGCCACGCCTGGGGCTCGCCGCGTCCTTGCCGCCCTGCAGGCGCGTGCCGAACTGGCCGCTGGGGACGAGGAGGTTGATGTTGTTGGACCCCACAAAGTCCTGCGCGAGGCCGACGATCGTGCCCTGCAGGCTCGCCTCGCCGTGGTGGTACGCGCTGTGCTCGCTCACGTAGCCAGCAAGCTGCGCGACCTGTTTGGTGGTGGTGGTGGTTGTGTGTGTGTGTGTGGGGGGGGGGGGGGGGGGGGCGGCGCAAACCACCCCCGGGCGCGTCGCGGCGGGCGGCGGGCGGCGGGCGGCGCGTGGGCCCGCGCCCCAGCAGCGGCCTGCGCTCGCGCGCGACGCGGCCGCCGCGCCGCGCCGCGCGCCTTGATGTCGCGGCGCAGGTTGCGCTTGAACGCGCAGTACAGGATCTTGCGCTGCCCCGGCTTGAGCCCGTCGACGACGCTCGGGATGCTGCGCTCCAGGTCGGCGCGGCTGAACAGAATGAGCTCCTGCGGAGGGGCGCCCCACAGGCGCGCGGCGCGGCGCGGCCGGGTCAGGGGTCAGGGTCCCGCACTGTGCGTGCTGCGCGTGCTGCCGCGCGTGCTCCCGCGCGTGCTGCGCATGCTGCGCGTGCCGTGCCGCGCGTGCTGCGCGCGCGCCTTGTGCACAAAGTCCTTGTAGCGGATGTTGTCCACGCTCTGGTCGAGGAAGGTGCCGGGGCGGAAGGCCGACAGCCAGCGCTTGCGGTCCTCCACGCGCTTCTTGCTGAACGCCATCTCGATCGCCGCGCCGTCCTCCTCGTCTGCGGCGCGGCGGCGGCGGCGGGCAGCCTCGGGCGCGCGCGCGCGCGCGCAGGGGCAGCGCCCTCCTGGCCGCCGCGCGCGCGGCCAGGGTGCGCGCGCGCCGCACCCTCCCAGACAAAGTTCTTCTTGTGCTGGTCCATCGCGGCAAAGTACTCCTTGGCCTCTTTCGCAGAGCTGGTGCCCAGGCCTGGGGCGCGCGGGCGGGCAGGCGTCGGCGGCGCGGCCCTGTGCCTCGCCCCCCGCATTGCCATCCGCTCACACACCCACACCCACACACACACACACCCACACACCCACCCACACCCACACACCCCGCCCCCCTGCACCCCGCGCACCCTTGTAGTACTTGATGTCCCAGCTCGCCGCCTCGCGCGGCGTGAGGCCCTCGCGCCACGCCTCGTACTCGGGCAGCGTGTAGAAGCTGCGCGCGCGGCCGCCCTTCTTGGCCTGCGCGGCACGCGGCGACCGGCGACCGGCGCGCGCGCGGCGCGGGCGCGTCTCGGGGGCTGCCGCGCGGGGGCTCAGCTAGGCTCTGCTCTTCTCAGCGCAGCGCGCGGCGCGTGGGCTGCGGCTGCGCTCGGCGCGGCGTCGCGCCTTGATGATGGGCGTTATGAACTCCACCAGGAAGCCCGGGATCTTGAGCAGGCTGGGGTAGAAGGTGTGCAGGAAGTTCATGATCAGGCCCTTGATGTGGCTGCCGTCGTGGTCCTGCGCGGCGCGGCCGCGGCACGACCACGCGGCGGCCGCGGCGGCGCGCTCGGCGCGGCGCGGCGGCCCGGCAAGGCTGCAGTCTATGCAGCCACACGCGCAGCGCGCGGCGCGGCTGTGTGCGGCTGTAACGCCGCTTGTGTCGCGCCTGGTCAGTCATGATCATGAGGTGCCCGTAGCGCAGCGCCTTGGCGTCGTCGTACGCCTTGCCGTGCTGCAGGCCCAGGATCTGCTTGATGTGCTGGATCTCCGCGTTGTCGCCGATCTGCAGCGCCGTCGCGTCGCGCACGTTGAGCAGCTTGCCCCTGCGGCGGCGGCGCGAGGCGGCGCCGGCGGCGTCAGCTGGCGCGCGAGGTGTCGCCCCGGCGCCCACCCGAGGCGGCCAGCCAGCCCCCCTGCCTCCCTGTCCCTCCCTCCCTCCCTCCAGCCCAGCCCAGCCCAGCGCGGCGCGGCGCGGCTCGCGCCTGAGCGGGAAGACGCCCCAGTGGTCGTGCCCCACCACGCTCAGCCCGCTCATGGCGAGCGACTTGGCCGAGTCGCCCTCGGTGAGGATGAGCGTGCACAGGTGGCTGTTGCGCGTGCCCGCGTCGTTCGCGTCGCTCAGCTTGGTCACGCCTGCCGGCCGGCGGCGGGCGGGCGGGCGGGCGGCGGCGTCAGCGGCGCGCGGGCGCGCCGCCGGCGGCGGGCGCGCGGCGGGGCGGGGCTGCCCCGGAGGCGCGGCGCGACGCGCGGGCGTGGCCTGGGGCTACCTGTGAGCCTGCTGCGCTTGGCGCCGTCGCTCTTCTTGAGCTCCTTCTGGTTCTTGAACGCCGCAAAGCTGCGTTCAGGCGGCAAGGGCGCGGCGCGGCGCGGCGGGCTCACCTGCTGCCCCTCGGCGGCGCGGGCGCGGGCGCGGGTGCGGGCCGCGCAGGGGGCGCGCCTGAGGATGTTGTCCACCACGCCGCACTTGGCGACCTTGTCGATGAGCTGCGGCGTGAGCTCGCACTTGCTGCCAAAGCTGCTCGCCTTGAGCGTCAGCGTGTCCTTGGTCTGCGCGCGTGGGCGCGCGGCGGCGCGGGCGCGCGGCGCTCGACGCCGCGGCGGCGGCGGCGGCGCGGGGCGCGGGCCTGGCAGCGGCGGCGGTGAGTGGGCTGCCAGCGCGCGCGCGCCTGGCTGTCGAACGCGGGGTTTTCGATCTGCGCGTTGACAAAGACCCAGAGGTGGTTCTTGACCATGAAGGGCTTCACGTTGGCCGCCTTGCTCTTCTTGTTCAGCTTCTCGACCAGGCTCCTGCGCGCGCGCGGCGCGGCGGGCGCGGCGGCGCCGGGCGCGGCGCGTGCGTCAGCCGCAGCCGGGCGCGCGCGCTGCGCTTCCACCCCCGCTGGTGGAGCGGCTGGCCCCTGCGGCGTGGCCGCTGCGGCGCGCGGGCCGCACTTGGTGATCTGGTCAACCACGTAGTTGACGTGCGTGCCGCCCTTGGAGGTGCAGATGGAGTTGACAAAGCTCACCTGCAACCGCGGGGCAGGCGCGTCACAAGCGGGTCACAGGCGGGGCGACCAGGCGCGAGGCGGGGGCGCGCGGGCAGCGCGCAGCGCGGCGGCCGTGCGGTGCGCAGCGCGCCGCGCGCCTGCTGGAACTGGCCGTCGGTGGCCGAGATGACGAGCTCCCAGCGGTCGTTGATGCGCTCGTGGATGCGCGGCACGCCGCCCTGCGCGCGCAGCGGCGGCGCGCGGCGTCGGCGGCGGCCAGCGCCCGCACGCAGGCCGCGCCCGGGCGCATCCCCCGCGCGGCGCGCCCCCCCGCGGAACCCAGCGCGCCCAGCGTGGGGCACACCTCCTTGGGTCCGAGGTAGAGGTCGCAGTAGTCGGCAAAGCTCTTCATGCCGAGCCGCGCGCCGTTGAGGTAGACCTTGACGCCCTTGCCCAGCACGCCCGCGACATCGTACACGCGCTTCGCCATCAGCGCGACCGTGTCCTCCTCCAGCTCCTGCGCGGCGCCGGCGTGGGCGGCGCGCGCGCGGCGCGTGGGCGGCGGCGCGTGGGCCTGCGCCGGCCGCCGCCCGGCCCCGCGCGCCGCCACAGCGCCGCGACGCGGCCGCCCCCGCGCCTGCCCCGCGCCTGCCCGCCTGCGCGCCGCCGCGGCGCCCGCCCCCGCCCGCCTTTGCGCCTGCCCGCCTGCCCGCCAGCCCGCCAGCAGCGCCGGCGCACCGTCATGTCAAACTTGGCGAGGTCGGGCTCAAACGTGATGCACGTCCAGTTGTCGCTCGGCTTGCAGGCCGTGATCTTGGGCGCCGTCTTGGCGCTCATGTTGGCGCTGAACGTCTGCGCGAAGCGGCGCTGCCGCTTGCCGTCGCACGTCTCGACCGTGAAGCGCGTGCTGAAGATGTTGGCCAGCTTCGCGCCGTAGCCGTTGCGGCCGCCCGTGATCTGCGCGGCGCGGGCGCGCGGCGCGGACGCGCGCGGCTCGGCGCCGGGCGCGGCCGTGCGTGCGCTGCCGCCCGCGCGCTGGCCGGCGCCGCCGGCCAGCCCCGCCGCCGCCGCGGCGCGCGCGCGCCGCGCCTTCTTCTCGGCGTCGTCGTAGTTGGACGACGTGAGCAGGTGGCCAAAGATGAGCTCCGGCACGTACACGCCCTCCTCCTTGTGCACCTCCACGGGGATGCCGTCGCCGTTGTTCCACACGCGGATGGTGTTGCTCGCCTGGCGTGCGCGCGGCGGCCGCGGGGTGAGGCGAGGGGCGCGGCGCCGCGGCGCCGCGGCAGGCTGCGCGGGGGCGGCGGGCGCCGCTGCGCGCTGCCGCGCGGGCGCGGCGCGCGCACCGGGGCGATGTCGACGCGCAGCGTGTCCATCGTCGCGTCGCGGACCTTGTTGTCCGCCGCGTTGACCAGGATCTCGTCGAATATCTTGTACAGCCCGGGCGCGTAGCTCACGGAGCGGTACGCCATGCGCCCGCCCTCGTGCACCCAGAGCGTGGAGCTCTGCTTCTCGGTTGACCCGATGTACGTGTCGGGGCGCAGCAGGATGTGCTCGAGCTGCGACTTCTTCTGGTAGATCTCCTCGATCGCCTTGCCGCCGCCGGCGGCGCCGCCGGCGGGCACGTTGTGGCTCGTGCTCGGCGCGAGCGGCTTGGGGGCCGGCGCGCGCGGCTTGGGCGCGGCCTTGGCGGCGGGCGCGGCCTTGGCGGCGGGCTTGGCCGCGGCCGCCTTGCCCTGCCGGGTGGACGGGGCGAGGTGCCGCGAGGGCGGGCCGGCCGAGGGCGCGTGAGCGGCGGGCGGCCCCCCGGGGCGCGGGAGCAGCTGGCTCAGCTGCGCGCCGCTGGCCGCAGCAGCAGCAGCGGCAGCGGGGCTGGCGCGGCCGCGGGCCTGCTGCCTGGCGCGCTCGCCCGCTGCCCACCTTGGCCTTGGGCGCGGGGCTGTTCTCGGGCTCATAGTCGCTGCTCGCGGCGTCGCTGAAGTCGACGTCGCTGTCGTACGTGTCGACCTCCATCGCGCCGCCGCCGCCCGCGGGGGCCGCCTGGGCGCGCCGCGGCGCGCTGAGGGGCCGGGTATCGATCGCAGCTGGGCGTGGGCCGCCCGGCGCTGCGGGGGCGCGCTCGGGGGCGCGGCTGGCGGCGGCGACGGCCTCGCGCCGCTGCGGGGAGCGCGCGGCGCGCGGAGCTGCCAGACCACGCGCGGCGACTCTCGGGTTTGAATGCCGGGCGCGGGGCCGCGGCGCCGGGCGAGCGGGCGCGCGGCAGCGATGCGCCGCGGTTCGTAAATTAACGGCCGCGCCTGCTCGCCTGCCAACGCCTGCCACGCTCAACTCACAACGCTCCTGCCCACTCCTGCGCGCCCCCGTCCTGGGCGATCCCCTCGCGGACGGCCCCCACAATGCAGGGCGCCCCCCGACGCCCCCCGCGCGCTCACGGCCCGGCCGCGCTCCCAGCGCCGCCGGCAGCGGCGCCGTGCGGGGCCCGCGCCCGCGCCACCGCCGCGGCGCCGCCGCCCTCGGCGCCGGCGCCCTCGCCGCCGCGCCGCCGCCGCTGGCGCCGCCGCGCGTGCACGTTCAGCGCGCGCTCGCGGCCAAACGCGAGGAGGCACCAGAGCGCAAACATCAGCGCCGTCACAGCCGGCAACAGCACGAACGCGCCCGCTGGTTTCGCCTTCTGCCAGTCGAGGCGATATCTCCACACACCCGATGCGCCGCCGTAGGCCCACAGAAAGGCAGCGTACGCGGTCGCGTACCAGAGGACGAGCTGGAAGTGAACGGACACGAGCGGCAGGCGCACGAGCGCGACCTGCGCCGCCGCGACGACAACGTTGCCCGCGTGCGCCATGAACGTGCCCGCGCTCAGGTCGGAGGCGCTCCGCGCCACGCCCACGATGCCGACCTGTCGCCGGCGGCGCGGCGAGCGGCGCGTGCGGGCCGGCGGCGGCGGCGCGCGTGGGCCGGCGCGGGGGTCGGGCTGGCGCCGAGGCGCGCGCGCGCTCCCTCGCCCCTCGCCCCCTCGCCCCCCGCTCCCCCTGAGCTCACCCAGTACCAGAAGGACACAAAGAAGGCCGCGGTGGTGGCCACAGTCATGACCAGGGCATGCGCGCGGTCGAGCGCGTCCCACTGCTCGGCCGCGGCGGCGGCAGCGGCGGCGCGGCGGCGCGCACGCGCGTGAGAAGCGCCCGGTGCGCGCGGCCGCGCTGCCTCGCCGCGCGGCGCGGCCCCGGCTCGCGCGCGCCTGGTGCGCCAGCGCCGCGCCGCACGCGTCGGCCGCGCCGGGCCGCGGCGCGTCGCCGTCAACCAGCAGCACCACGCCGTCCGCCGCCGCGGCGCGGCCGCCCGCGGGGCCGCCGCTGTCGCGCGCGTGGCGTTGCTGGTCGTCCCAGTGCGCCAGCTGCAGCGCCTGCGCCGGCGCGCCCGGCTTGGGGCCGGCGCCGCGCGGCGCGCCGTCGCGCTGCGGCGCCGCGTCGCGCGGCGGCGAGCCCGCGGCGCCCGGGCCGCCCGCCGGCGCCGGGGCGCCGCTGGCGTCGCTGCCGCTGGCGTCGCTGCCGCGAGCGTCGCCGCTGCCGCCGGCGCCGCGCGCGCGCCGGCGCCGGCGCGCGTGGCGCGCGGTGTTTGCCAGCGCGAGCAGCGCGGCCGCGCCGAGGAGGCTGATGGAGATGTTGGTCAGGTAGGTCACCCACTGGCCGTACGCGCCGTGCCGCCGCCCGCAGCTGGGGCTGTCACACTGCACGCGGTAGTACTCTGCGCGCGCGGCGGGCGGTGTGAGCGCGCGCTGGGGAGCTCGGGGCGCTCGGGCGGCGGCGGCCGCGCGGCGGCTGCCCGCGCGCCGCTAGCGCCGCGCACCGAGCGCGACGTCCACGATCACGTACACGGCGACGTAGAGGAAGCTGGCGGCGTGCAGCACGAGCAGGCCGGCCGTCCCCAGCGGCGACGTGACGAGGTGCCCGGGGTCGAGCAGGTCAAAGGCCCAGTACGTGCGCGGCTTGGCGTGCGGGTCGTGGCCGGCGGCGCGATTGGAGCACCAGAACACCGCAGGCACGCCGCAGCGGCCCCAGGTGCAGCGGCCCCAGGTGCAGCGGTAGAGCCGTCCGTTGCCGTTGCCGGACCAGACGAGCAGGTTTGCGATCACCGTCACCAGCACCGCCACGATCGGGCCGGCCACAGGCGCGTCGTCCGGCCCGCTGCCCGCCGCCGCGGCCATCGCCGCGCGCTGCGCCGGAGCCCGGGCGGTGCGGGCGCCAGCAGGCCGGGAGAGGCAGCCTGAGAGGTCAGCAGGCCGAGCGGTGCGGGCGTGGGCGCAGGCGGGGAGGCCGGGCGGCGCGCGGCGAGCAGCGGTGAGCTGCAGCGACGGTCGCCGGCCGCCGCGCCCGCCACCAAAGGGCGGCCGACACGCGAACGGGGCGGCGAGCGACGAGTGTGGCGGTGACCGCGGGGGTGGGGAGGCGGTGCACAGCAGCGCGGCGACGTCAGTGACGCGGTTCAGGTTCAGCGAACCGCTGCCGGCGCCCGCCGCCCGGCTCGGCGCGCCGCCGCCTCCACCAGCCGCCGCCGCCGCCGACGACGACCGCTGCCGCCGCCGCGACGAGCTGCGGCACCAGACCCAGGCGCCCCGCAGCCGCCGCGCGCGTTCAGCCCGGCGGCGGCGCCCCGGGCTCCTCGCCGCCGCCCGCGTCCGACCCGTCGTCGTCCCAGCCGCCGCCGTCGGGCGTCGCGGCGTCGCCGGCCAGCACCAGGCCCATGTCCGCGACCATGGCGGCAAACGCCCCGGTCGACCCGCCGTCGCTGCTGGCCTCGCTGCGCTCCGCCTCGGGCGCGGCGCGCCCGTCCGCGGCCGCCTGCTGCGGCACCACCGCCGCCGCCTCCGCTGGCGGGCGGGCGGCGCCCAGGTCCCCGAGCACCTGCGCCCTGTTGCGCGCGGCGGCGGCCCGCATGTCCGCCCAGGCCTGGCGCTGGTGCGCGCGCAGCGCCTCATCCCGGGCGGCCTGCTCGGCCGCCAGCCGCTGCCGCCGCAGCTCCTGCGGGGTCGGGCCAGGTGCCGCGCCGTCCAAGTCGGGCTCGGCCAGCACCAGCGCGGCGCACTCTGCGCCGCCTGGGCCCAGGCGGCCCCGGGGCGCCCAGGAAGGCAGCCAGCCCTGGCTGCCCCGCCGCGGCGACCAGCTGCGCCTTGTTGCGCGCCGCCGCCGCGCGCAGCTCCTCCCACGCCTGGCGCCTGCGTGGAGCACCGCGGCAGCAGGGGGCAGCGTTGCAGCACAGCGGGGCCGCCGCACGTGCCGCATGCGCGCGCAGCCTGCCGCCCACCTCTGCTCCGCCGACAGCTCGCCAGCGCCGGCCACGTGCCGGCCCTGCCGGCAGCCCATCGGCTCGCCGTGGCCCGCCCGCGCGCCAGCCTCGCCGCCGCCCTGCTCGCCCGCCACCTCTAGGCGCAGCGTGGGCGGCGACCAGTCCCTGCGCGGCGGCGCCGCCCGGCGCGGCGCGGGCTGCTCCTCGGCACGCCAGCGGTTTGCCACCGCCTCACGCTGGCGCTGCATGCAGCGCCTGCGCAGGAACTCTCGCTTCTGCTGGTCCAGCTGCTCCCGCATCGCCAGGCGCGCGCGCTCGCCCGCCTCGCGGCGCCGCGCGCCCGCCGCCGCCTGCGCGCGCGCCTGGCCCTCCGCTGCCGCCCGCGCACGCGCCGCTGCCTCGTGCTGTGGCGACAGACAGAGCGGCAGGGGCAGGGGGCTGGCCTGGCTGCCTGGGCCGCGCGGGCGGCGGCGGGCCCGGCGCCGCGGCTGGCGCCGGAGGCTTGGACGGCGGCTGCAGCTGCGCCGCGTCGCCCGGCGGCACGAGCACGGCCACCAGCTGGCCCGCAGGCACGGGGCCGTGGATGACGGTGTGGCTGAGCTCGCTGCGCTGCAGCGTGGCACTGAGGAAGCGCGCGATGCGGCCGCGCACGAGCGGCGCCGCCAGCACCTCGTTGGCGCTCGGCCGGCGGCGCGGGTCCAGGGACAGCAGCGAGCCAACGAGCGCGCGCAGCTCCGGGCTGCGCCCAGGCGGCAGCGGCGCAAAGGTGCCACTGAGGATCTGCGGCCGCGGCGACGCACGCGGCTCGGCGCCTCCCGGCGCCGCGTGCCGGTCGCGAGGGCGTCGCCGCCCGGCGCGCGCGCGCGGCGCGGGCACCTTCTGCATGAGGCCATGTCCGACTGCGCGGCGGCCACGCGGCGCGCGTCGGCTGGAGGCCGGCCGCCCGCGCCGGCGCAGCTGGCGCGCTGCCACAGCCGCGCCCGCCCGGCTGCAGCCCAGCGCTGAGGTGGGCGCGCCTTGTGGTTGTGCATATGGTTGAGGCAGATCTCAGGTGACAAGTAATAGCTGTGCGCGCCCGGGGCGGCGCCGCGCGGCGTGGGCGTGGGCGTGGGGCAGAGCCGCTGCCGCGCCGCCAGCCGGCCCGGCCCGCGCGCGGCGCTCACGGCGTGCCGACCGCGGTCGACGCGAGCGCCTGCGTGCTGGCGAGGACCTTGGACACGCCAAAGTCGCCGAGCTTCAGGAGCCGGCCCGCCGACACAAAGATGTTCTGGGTCTGCTCGCGCGGCGCGCGCGCGCGCGGCTGAGCGCCGGCGCAGGGCTGGCGGCGCGCGCGCCGCAGCATGCGCCGCCAGCCCGCTCGTCGTCGTGTGCGCGCCTTGATGTCGCGGTGCAGGATCTTGCGGTCGTGCACGTGCTTGCGCCCCAGCGTGATCTGCACCGCCCAGTCAAGGACGGTCTCCTCCAGCAGCGGCGCGCCGCGCCGCCGCGCGAGCAGGGCGTGCAGGTCGCCCTCGGCGCAGTGCTCCATCACGATGCACAGGCGCGCCGGCTGCCCGACGACGAACGACTCGAGGCAGCCCACGACGTTGGGGTGGCGCAGCGCGAGCAGCAGCGCCGCCTCCTGGTGCGCCGCGTCGCGCTCCGCGGGCGCCATGTGGCTCACGTCCACCTCCTTTATCACGCACGCCTTGCCGTCGGCCAAGCGCGTGGCCGCGTACGCGGCCCCGAAGCTGCCCCGGCCGAGCAGCGCGCCGCGCGCGTAGCGCTCCATCGCTCGCGGCAATGGGAGCGCAGCGGCGGCGCGCGAGCGGCGGCTGCTTGACTGGCGCGCCGCGGCCCTGCGCGGCGGCGCTGGCGGCCGGGCGCGCTGTTGGCGGTGCGTGTGGGTCGGTGTAGCTCAGGGAAGAAGCGCGGGCGGGGCGCGGCGATCGGCGGCAGGCGCGCGGGCGGCGCGCCCCTGAGCCCCTGAGCCCTGGCGCGGCGCGCCCGCGGCGGCACGCCGCCGCTCGCCGCGTTCGAGCGCACACACATACTCACTCGCCCCCACCGCGCCCACACGCTCCAGCTCGCCCGCTGGCCGTCGCTGCCGCTGCGCCGCCGCTGCTCGCTGCGCCGCGGCCCCGCGGAGCCGCTTCTCTCTCCGCCGGCCGGCCACACCCACTCGCCCACTCATCCCCGTCTAGCCAGGGGGCCGGCGCGGCCGCGGCGGCACAGCGCGGCGCAGAGCAGCAGCGCTCGCGGCAGCGCGGCGCCGGCGCGCTCGCTGCCGCCGCCGCGGGCGCCGCGGGCGCCGCCATGGCGGACCTGGAGCAGCACTTTGTTCTGCGTGTGCAGAACCCGGCCCTCGCGGAGCGCCTGCGTGGCTGGCTGCGCGAGCAGGCGAGCATCGACGGCGCCGTGAAGCTGCTGTTCGAGCAGGGTGCGGCGCCCGCCCGCGCACACGTTGAGGGCCGGCGGCGGCAGAGCCAGGGCGGACGCCGCTGCCGCCGCCGCTGCCGGCACCTGGCTCAGCGCCGCCTGCCCGCCCGCAGCGCACCAGCGGCACGGCGTGCTGGAGGTCGACGGCCAGCAGCACACCGTCATCCTGCAGGCGCGCGCGCGCCGCCCGGCAACTCGCGCACGCGCGCCCGCGCGCCCACGCGCCCACGCGCCGCGCCGGCGCGCGGCCGCCGGCGCCGACCGCTGCGCCGGCCCGCCGACTGCGCCGCGCCGGCGGCCGGCCGCAGGACCTGCCCACGGTGGTGGAGTCGTACAAGACGCTCGACGATGCAAACCTGGTCAAGGTCGCAGACATCGGCCAGGTGCGGCCGCCGGGCGAGACGGGCGCGCGCAGACCACCTGCGCGCCCGCGAGGCGCCGCGCAGCCGTCGCGGCGGGGAGCGCGGCCGCCGGGGCGCGCGCGCGGGGCCCGCAGGGGGTGGGCGCCGCCCACACTGCGCGCGCTGCCGCCGCCGCGCCGCGCCGCAGGTGCTGCTGGTGGTCGACCCGGACCTGCCGCCGCCGACGAGCTACGACAGCCCCGACGGCGTGACGCCGCCGATGCGCAAGGCGCGCGCGCGGCACTTCCGGCCGCCGATCACGCTGCCGGAGGCCAACATGCGCGCGGCAGTGGACGACGTCGTGGAGATCCTCTCCGGCAGGCGCGCGCCGCGCCTGGGGGGGGGGGGGGGGGCGCTGCACGCGCGCCGGGGGCGGCGCGGCGCGCCGCTGTGCCCCCCCCCCGCTGCAGGCACCCGGGCAGCTCGCGGAGCGCGCGCGCCCGCCGTCCCGCGCGCGCGCTCTGTGCAGGGCGCCGGACGGCTACACGTTCCACGACGTCGAGGAGGAGTGGGTGGTCGACAGCAGCGGCTCGGGGCACTGGCGCGCGGTCAAGCCGAGCAAGGCGCCGCGCGGCGGCGGCGCCGCCGCCGCCGCGGCCGAGCCGGCGCCGGGCGGCACGCGCGGCGCGCCGCGCGCGGCCAAGGCCAAGGCGCGCGGCCGCGCTGCGGGCAGCGACGACGACGACGAGGCGGACTACATCACCGACAGCGACTGACGTGACGGCCCCCCGGGCGCGCCCGCGCCCGGGGCGCCCCCGCGCCCGGGCCCCGGCCGCTGCGAGCGCGGCGCCCGCCCGGCCCGCGAGCGGCGGCGCGGCGGGGCGGCAGCTGCTCGCCGGGCCAGCCACCGCTGCTCGCCCTGCTGCCGAGCGAGGCCGGGAGCGCGAGGCCTTGCCAACTGAGCCCTGACCCAGCAACCCGCCCAGCAACCCGGCTCGAGCTGCTGCCCGCGCAGGCGCTCCGCCGCGCCCCGCCGTGCGCCACAGCGGTCCCTCGCCTCGCCAGCATCCGGGTGGCCGCCAGCGCCGCGCCCCGGCTCCCCCGGCGCCGGCAGCAGCAGCAGCGCCCGCCCGCCACCGCCCGCCGCAGCCGCCGGGCGCGGCGCGCGTCCCGACATGAGCGTGGCCAGGCTCGCCGCCCTGCTGGCGGGCAGCGCCGGCCGGGCGCTGGCGGCGCAGCAGTCGCAGGTGAGGGGCAGCGCTGCGCCGCGGGCGTCGCGGCGTGGCGAGGCGGAGGGCGCCCCCGCGCCGCCGGGCCGAGATCATCGGCGCCCGCGACCCCCGGGCGGGGCGGCCCGGGCGCGGGGCGGGGCGCGACGTGTATTCGCGATCTGGGGCGCCCCCTCCCGGCGCCGCTGGGGGCCCGGGGCGCCCGGGGCGCCGCGTGCGGCCTCAGTTCGAGACGGAGCACGGCCCCGGCCCGCGCGGGGGCCGCTGCGGCGCGGCGACGCGTCGCGCCGGCCTCGAATCCTGCCCTCCCCGCCCGCCCCGCGCGCCGCAGGCCCTCCCCGCGGCCGCCACCGCGACCAGCAGCTGGCTGCGCGCCGGGCGCGGCGCCTTCACCACCAGCTCCGGCCGCTGGCAAGCGCAGCCGACCGCAGCGGGCGGTGCCGTCACGACGTGAGCTCGCGCGGCGCTGGCCGGGCGCGGGAACGGGCGCGGGCGACCGGGGCCCGGGATCGTGGCGCCCGGGGCCCGCCGGCGGCCGCGGTCGGCGCAATGGCGCGCGGCGGCCGTGGCAGCAGCGGCGGCAGCGGCAGCAGCAGCGGCGGCGGCAGCGGCGACAGCCGCAGCAGGCGGGCGCGCAGGCGGTGCTGGAGGGGGTGGCGGCGCCGGCGGGCGCTCCCCGTCGCGCGCGCGCAGCAGCGCCCACGCCGCGCGTCCGCCGTCCCCTCCGCGCGTGCAGGCCGCAGGAGAAGTACGCGCACCTCGCTGACAAGGACATTTGGGATGAGGCCTGGTGCGCGGCGGCGCACCAGGCAGTGCGCGCCGCCGGCTCGTGGCCTGCGCCGCGCCCGGCCGCGGCTGACGCGCGCCCGTGCGGCCCGGCCCCCGCGCGCAGGGCTTACGAGCCGCGCTTTGGCACCGAGGACAACCCGATCCAGGTGCGCGGCGCGCGGCGGCAGCGCCAGCAGCAGCGGCGGCAGCAGCGGCAGCGGCGGCGGCGAGGCGCGGGCGGCGCCGGCAGCAGCGGCGTCGGGACTGCCGGCAGCAGCGGCGGCGGCACCCGATGCAGGGCGCGGGGGCGCGGGCAGCGGCGCCCGCGCCGGCGGTGCGGCGGCGCGGCGCGGCCGCCCACGCGCGCTCTGCCCGCGCCGCCCGCGCTGCCTGTTGCCCAGGTGCCGGCGCTGCTGAGCGAGCGCATCATCGGCGTGACCGACCCCGACGACGACACGCTCGTCATCTGGGGCATCATCCGCGAGGGCGAGCCACCCAAGCAGGTGCGCCGGGGCGGGCCGGCCGGCCGGCGCGCGAGCGGGCGCGTGTCTGCCGCGCGGCGGCGGGGACGTGCGCGGGCGGCGACGGCAGCGCGCTGAGGCGTGGTCCCGGCGACCGCGGGCGCCCGCGCCCCCGCCGCGAGCGAGCGTCTTGCAGCCCCCCCCCTCCCCCCCGACGCGCGCCGCCTCGCGCCGCCCCCGCGCCGCCGCCGCAGCTGGTCGCGGGCGGCGAGTTTTTCACGCTGAAGCGCGTCGACCGCGTGGACAAGGTCGGCGACAAGCTCAACATCCCCCTCACGCCCGGCGGCGGCCACTGATGACCGCAGGAGAGGGCGGGGGGCGGGCGGCGCGGCAGAGGGCGGCAGAGGGCGGGGGCGGGAGGTGGGCGGGGCCGGGGCGGCGCGCCGGGGGCCGCGGCCCGCGCGCTGCAGCCGCAGCGGCGGGCGCGCGGCCCCGCTCGGAGCATTGAACGCGGGCGGGCGCGCGGCGCGCGCGGCGCGTCGCTGCATATGGGCGGCGCGGGGCGGCGCGTCGGTCGTGATCCGCGCGCGTGCACGCACGGCTGCCGCTGCAGGCGCAGCGGCAGCACAGCGCCCGCCGGCGGCGGCAGCTGGCACCTATTGTGCGGCGGCGGCGTAGCGCATGCAAACTCTCGACGGCGGCGGCTGCTGCATGGTGGGGGGCTGCTGCGGCGCGCGCAGTTGTGTGTAAGGATGGCGACTCTTCTTACCGCAAGCACCGCGCTCCGCTCCGCCCTCCGCTCGCTCGGCAAAACTGAGTCTCACAGCCGCGCAGCAGCGGCGCCCCCCGCACAGCGACAGGCGGCGCGATCGAGCGACCGCCGGCGATGGTGGTACAAAAGCCCCAGTCTCCCCGCCCCCCCCCCCCCCCCCCACGGGTCCGCGGTTCCAACGCACGCAGTCTCCCACACCGCCGCCGCCGCCAGCAGCCCCCCCCTCTCCAGCTCGCTGCGCTAATCCATCCGCGCGCTCAGCGCCGGGCGTAGATTTGCGTGTAGCTCGCGCTCTGCCCGCCGACGGTGATCGTCGTCGCGACGCGCAGCCGCCCCGCCTCGTCCAGCGAAAACTCGTCCACGCCGCGCCCCGCGTGCGGCGCGCCCCACTCGTACTGCAGCACCACGCTGCCCCACCGCGTGAGCCGCGCGGCGCCGGTCGAGCCGCCTGCGCGCGCGGCGCGCGGCGCGCGGTGGGCGCGGGGCCGCCGAGGGCGCGCGGCCGGGCGGTCGGGCCGCGGCGCCGCGCGCCGCACCGCGCCGCAGGTCGCGCCGCCGCAGCCGGCTGGGCGCGCCGCCGAGGGCGTAGCGCTCGTGCACCGTGAACCAGCGGATGACGCTGAACACTGCGGGCGGCGGCGGCGGCGGCGGCGGCGGCGGCGGCGGCGGCGGCTCGGCGCTTGCGCGTGCGCGCCTGGTGCGCGTGCGCGCGCACGTTCGACATACCGGGCCCGCCACCGCCACCGCTGCGCGGCGCCCGCGTGCCAGCGTCCGCGGCGCACCCGCAAAGTCGAAGTGGCCCTCATCGAGCTGGATGCGCACGCCCTTGATGAGCCGCACCGCGGTGCGCATGACGCCGTTGAGGCGGATCAGGCCCATCGCCGCGTCCATGCTGTCGCTGGCCGCGCCGTCCTGCGCGCGCGCGCGCGCGTCGCGGCCGCGTCGGCGGCGGCGCGGGCGGCCCGCCCGCCCGGCGGCGCCAGCGCGCGGGAGCGGCGCGGCGCGCGGGCGCGGCGCGCAGCAAACACACACCTTGATCCAGGTGCCGGCGATGTCGGGCAGCTTGGGCGGCAGCTCGAGCTCGCCGCCGCCGATCTCCACCAGCGCGTCCGCCTCGCCGAGGCTGCCGCCGGAGCGGCGGCGGGCGACCAGGGGCACGTCCCGGCGCGCCAGCACCTGGCCGCCCGCGGCGAGCGCCCACGCCGCCGCCAGCGCGCCCGCGAGCGCCAGCTGCTGGCCCGCCACCAGCAAGCCGGCGACGCCGAGGAGGAGCAGGGTGGCCGCCGCGGCGGCCGCCGCTGCCGCCGTGAGGCGCGCCGCTGCCGGCGGCGCTGCCGCTGCTTGCGGCGCCGCGCCGAGCGCCGGCAGCGGCGACGGCTCGGCCCACGCGTGCACCGTCGCACGCATGGTCGGAGGGGCCGCGCGGTCCCGCTCCGCGCGACGCCTGCGGCGCAGGGCGACGGCCGCGATGGCCGCGAGGCCCAGCGCCGCGACGGCGTGATGCCGCGCCATGCCCGGCGCCATCTGGATCGTCCGCGCCGCCGACGAGCGCCCGCCGCCGCGCCGGGCGCGCGGCGCCGCTGCGCGCAGTGGCGGGCCGCGCGATGGGCCTGCCCCGGCACGCGCGCCGCCGTCGGTTGGTCGCGTGGGCCGGCCACTGGCGCCGAGCCCGCCCCGCGCTGTGCGCGCGGCGGCGCTCGGGCGGGCTCGCGTCGCGGCGGCGGCGGCAAGGGCGGGGCGAAACCGCTGCTGCCTGCTGACGGGGCGGCGCCGCGAGCGCACGAGCTCCCAGCGGGCGCCCGGTGCGCCCCATGAGCGCACGCGGCTGCCGAGGAGGCCGCGCCGACAGCTGGGGCGTGCAACCAGCGCGCGCCCGCCGTGGCCCCGGCGCACGCCGACCGACGGTCAGCGCGGCGGCGGCCGGAGCACGCGGTGCACAGCTGACGCGCCGGGCGCCCCGAGCTGCGGAGCAGCCAAGCGCGGCACAAGGGACAAGCACGCCCGCGGCAGCGCGCGCAGCGGCCGTCCCCGGCCCGTGGCGGCGGCGCCCCGGCAGCGCGCCAGTACGCGCGGGCGGCGGGGCGAGGCATTTTGGCCGCTCCCGTACCGCGCCGGGCCGCCAGCCCTGGGCGGGGGCCGCGGGCGCGCTGCGCCGGCCGGCATGCGCGCAGAGAGGGGGCTCCGCGGCCGGCGCGCGCACTGCCGCGGCGCGCCGCGCCGTGCGTTCCGGCGCCGCGGCAGCGGTCTGCACGGCGCGCCGCCGCCGGCGTGCGGCGCGGGTCCGGCGGGGTGTGCGTGCGGGATTTTTAGGATAGGTTCCTTGCGCCTACCACTCGCCCACCCCGCGCGCGCCCGCCCACGCCGGGCACACCCAAGGCCGCCGGCCGCCACCGCGGCGCCTCAAGTTGACCGTCGCTGACCGTCGTCGCTCAGCGACCCCACACTCCGCGGCTTGCGGAGGCGTAACCGCTGCTCTCGCACGGCCAGGACAGGCGGCGGCCCGCGCTCAGCTGCGCTGTCCGCACCGTGCGAGCAGCGGCCGCGCCGGCAACAGTGCGCGGCGCCGCAGCGGCGTCGGCAGCCGCCGCTCAGCCTGCCACGGCCGCAGCGCGTGCATGTGTGCCGCGGGGCCGCGCTCAGATGCCGCGGCTCGGATTGGGCAGCGAGGAGGGGCGGGCGCAGCGGCGCGAGTGCGGCTCTCCGGCGCGGCCGTCGCAGGCGGCACTAGAGCTGCGGTCGCACGTGCTGGCGATCAGAAGCCTTACCGAGGAGCTGGTGGGCGAGCGAAAGAAGGCGTGGCGCGCGCTGCGCAGGGCGCTCGACGCCGAGGCGTCAGCCGCGGCGGCGCGCGATGAGGCGCACGAGCTGCGCTACACCAACGGCAAGCTGCAGCAGCAGCTGCACAGCGCGCAGGAGGCGCTCGCCGCGGAGCGCCGCGCCCGCAGCCAGCGCGCCGGCACGACCGCCGCGCAGGCGCGCCCACCAGCTGAAGCCAGCGCGGCGGCTGGGCAGGGGCACGTGGCGCAGCTGCTGGCGCCCGCGCAGCAGCTGCGCGCGGCGCTGGCAGAGGGCGGCGGCTCGCCCCTGCCACGGCACGGCGCCAGCGCCGCGGAGGCGGCGTCACAGCGCCTGCAGGCGGAGCTGGCGCGCCGCGAGGCGCAGCTGGCGCAGGTAGCGCAGCTGCAGGAGGAGGCGCACGCGCTGCGAGCGAGCGCGTCCGCGGCAGAGCGGCGCCAACGGGCGACGGACGACCGGCTGGCGCGCGCCGACGCCGAGGCGCAGCGCCTGCGCGAGCGGGTGGCGGCGCTCGAGTCCGCGCTGAGGCAGCACCAGCGCGACGCCGCGTGCGCGCTGCGCCTCGCGTCCGCCGGCGCGCACGGGCGGCGCGCAGGCGGGCAGGGCAGCTGCGCCGGTCCTGACCAGTCACGGGCGACGGCGGCCGACGCCGACTGCCGCGCCGCGCCGCCGTCGCCACCGGCGCCCGCCGGCTGGTGCAGCAGCCCAGGCGCCCCTGGGGCGCCGCCGCCGCGGCCGCGAGCCGCGGCGACCGAGCCCGCGGGCGACGCGGCCGCCGCCGGCGCGGCAGTCGCGGGCCTTGCCCGGGGGGCCGACTGCGACTGCGGCACATCAGCGGCGCGCCGCCGCCTGGTCGCGGTGGCCGACGCCGCGCTCGCGCTCATCGCGGCGGCGCGCGGCCGCGGTTTTGGCGCCGCGTGAGCCCCGGGTTCAGGGCCATCGCTTGTGACAGGAGCCCGCCCTTGCAGCCGCTGGCGGCCCTGGCAGTGAGCTGTTCGTCACCCGTCGCGCCGAGCCCGCGCAAACGCACCGGCTGGCCGTGCGCACCAGCGCCGCCGCCTCGCGCCGCCGCCGCCTGACCCTCGCGCCAGTGCGCCAGGGCCGTCCCGAGATCCTCGCCTCGCCGCTCTCCCGCCGGGCCCGGCGTCAGGCGCGGCAGCAGCGGGCGGCGCCGCGGCGGCAGCGGCCGCTGCTGCGCGATGTCTGCGGCGCGTGAGGGCGCCGCCGGCGCGCAGCAGCGGTGCAGGCGCCGCTTCCTCTTCATCAGCGTGCCGGGTGCGTCCGCTGCGCCCGGCTGGGCCGCGCCGCGCGCGGCAGGAGCTGCGCCGCCGCTGCGCGCTGGCGGCGGCCGCCGCCGCGCCCCGTGCCCACACACACCTCACACCTTGCCTCACGCCCGCCTCGCCAGACCACGGCCACGCCGGGCCGCTGCTGGGCGTCGCGCTCGCGCTGGTGGGCGCGGGGCACGAGGTCGACTTTGCCTCGCTCGACGACGCCGCACCGCGCCTCGAGCCGCGCCTCGCCGCCGCCGGCGCGCGCTGGGTCGGCCTGGGCCCCGACCCGCGCGGCGCGGAGGAGCTGCGCGCGCTGCACGAGGCGGTGTTCAACCCCTCCACGCCGCCGCGCGAGGCGCTCGCGGCGACGCGGGAGACGTTTGAGGGCTACGCGACCTACATGGCGC
Source organism: Scenedesmus sp. PABB004 (assembly GCA_014905635.1). Lineage (NCBI taxonomy): Eukaryota > Viridiplantae > Chlorophyta > Chlorophyceae > Sphaeropleales > Scenedesmaceae > Scenedesmus > Scenedesmus sp. PABB004. The sequence continues at coordinate 130,174 of JABVCE010000034.1, read as the reverse complement.
CGCGCCTGCTCGACCTCGCGGACAGCGGGTCGCTGCCGCGCCCCGACTGCGTCGTCATCGACATCATCACCTTTGTGAGCTGGGCGGCGCGGGGGGTGCCGGGCCCGCGGCGGGCCTGCGCCGTGCGCTGGGCGGCCGCCGCGCCGCGCCGCCCACACGCCGCGCCGCCCACGCGCCGCGCCGCCCACACGCCGCGCACCCAGGCGGGCTACGACGTCGCGGAGAAGTTCGGCGCGCCGCTGGTGGTCATGGGCAGCCTGCCGCTCAACTTCGTGCTGCAGGCGACCGGGCACGACGCGTACAACCGCCCCCAGCACGTGCCGTACGAGTCGCTCAGCATCTGCCTGCCCGAGCGCATGAGCGCGCTGCAGCGGTGCGGCGCGCGCGCGCGGGGCAGTCGCCGCGCGCGCCGACCCCGCCGCCGCGGCGCGGGCCGGGCCGCCGCAAAGCCGCCGCCGCCGCCGCCGCCGCCGCGGGTGCCGCCGCAGGCACGTGGTCAACCCGCTGCTCAAGCGCCTTATGCCCGACTTTGCGAGCGCAGCGTTCCGCCCCGGCCGCGCCGCGCAGCGCGCCGCGCTGGGCCTGCCGCCGCTGCCCGCGCACTGGCCGGTGTGCGCCGCCCCGCCGGGCGTGCGCGCGGTCTACCTTGCGGGCGTGTCGTTCGCGACCGACACGGCGCGCCCGCTGCCGGCAAACTTCCACGTCGTCGGGCCCACCGGCACCGACTTCAGCGCCGCGTCCGGCTTCCCGCCGCCGCTGCCGCCCGGGCGCGTGGCCGACTTTGTCGCCGCCGGGCGCGGGACGCCGCTCGTTTACGTGGCGTTTGGCACGATGGTGCGCCTGTCGCCGCCCCAGGTGTCCACGCTCGCGGCGGGGCTGGGCGGCCTGCTGCCGCATGCTCGGCTCATCTGGAGCCTCAAGCCCGACGCCGCGGCGCACCTGCCGCCCGGCTGGGCGGAGCAGGCGGGCGTGCTCGTGTCGGACTGGCTGCCGCAGCCCGCGCTGCTGGGCCAGCCGGGCGCCGTGTCGCTTTTCGTGTCGCACGGCGGGCAGAACAGCATCAACGAGGGCTTTGCCGCGGGCAAGCCGATCCTGTGCATGCCGTTTGGGGGCGATCAGTTTGTCAACGCACAGCACGTGGTCAACAAGGGCATGGGCCTCGCGCTGCGCCTCACGCCGGGCCTGCCGCCGGCCGCGATCACGGCCGCCGCGCTGCGCGTGCTGCGCGAGCCCGCGTTTGCGGCGACCGCGGCCGCGGTGGGCGAGGCGATGCGGGGGGCGTCGGGCCCCGCGACCGCGGTGGCGCGCATCGAGGAGTTCCTGGCCGCCGCGGGCGATGACGGCGAGAGCGCGGCGCCCGACGGGTGACCATGCGCGTGAACGCCCGCCCGCCGCCGCGCCGGGCGCGTGGCGCCGCTGCGCGCAGTGGCGGGCCGCGCGATGGGCCTGCCCCGGCACGCGCGCCGCCGTCGGTTGGTCGCGTGGGCCGGCCACTGGCGCCGAGCCCGCCCCGCGCTGTGCGCGCGGCGGCGCTCGGGCGGGCTCGCGTCGCGGCGGCGGCGGCAAGGGCGGGGCGAAACCGCTGCTGCCTGCTGACGGGGCGGCGCCGCGAGCGCACGAGCTCCCAGCGGGCGCCCGGTGCGCCCCATGAGCGCACGAGGCTGCCGAGGAGGCCGCGCCGACAGCTGGGGCGTGCAACCAGCGCGCGCCCGCCGTGGCCCCGGCGCACGCCGACCGACGGTCAGCGCGGCGGCGGCCGGAGCACGCGGTGCACAGCTGACGCGCCGGGCGCCCCGAGCTGCGGAGCAGCCAAGCGCGGCACAAGGGACAAGCACGCCCGCGGCAGCGCGCGCAGCGGCCGTCCCCGGCCCGCGGCGGCGCCCCGGCAGCGCGCCAGTACGCGCGGGCGGCGGGGCGAGGCATTTTGGCCGCTCCCGTACCGCGCCGGGCCGCCAGCCCTGGGCGGGGGCCGCGGGCGCGCTGCGCCGGCCGGCATGCGCGCAGAGAGGGGGCTCCGCGGCCGGCGCGCGCACTGCCGCGGCGCGCCGCGCCGTGCGTTCCGGCGCCGCGGCAGCGGTCTGCACGGCGCGCCGCCGCCGGCGTGCGGCGCGGGTCCGGCGGGGTGTGCGTGCGGGATTTTTAGGATAGGTTCCTTGCGCCTACCACTCGCCCACCCCTCGCGCGCCCGCCCACGCCGGGCACACCCAAGGCCGCCGGCCGCCACCGCGGCGCCTCAACTCCGCACGCCTGCCGCACCCACACGCGGGCAGCGCACCCGCAGCGCGCCTGCTGCTCGCCGGCCGCGCGCGCCCGTTTCCGTCCCGGAACGCGCACTGCCGCGCCCCATCGCGCGCCCGTGACGCCCACGCGCGACACGCGGGCGGGCGGCGCCGCACGCACGCCGTGCGCTGAACTTGGGCGGTGCTGCCTCGGCTGTCGCCTCGCCCCCTCGCGTGCGCGCGCCATGCTCGCGGGAGGTGCCTTCCATGCGGCGACCCGGCAGCCCTGCGTGCCCAGCGGCAGCGGCCGGGCCCTGGCCGCGCCCCGCGGCGCCCATGCTGCTGCCGCCCAGGGGCGGGCGGCCCGGCGCGTTGGGCGCCCGTGCCGCGCCGCCGCGGGCGGCCACCTAGCGGCGCCGATATTCGACCCCGCCGACGTGGCCGCCGCCACGAGCGCCGCCTGGGCGCCGCCGGCGTGGCACCCGCGCCTGGCGGGCGCGCGGGAGGGCCTCGAGCGCGCCGTGGCCGCCTACTACGAGGACGTCTGGAACGACGGCGCACTGGAGCTGCTGGAGGGCCTCGTCACGCCCGGCGTCGTCCACAGCGACGTGCTGTGGGCTGTCGACGACCTTGACCTCTTCGGGCGCGGGAGCCTGCGCGCGATGATCGCCGACTTCCAGGCCGGCCACCCGCTGCTGCGCTTTGAGCTGGTGAGGCGCGACACAGCAGCGCGGCGTGACACAGCGCAGCGCGGCACAGCGCGGCGCGGCGCAGCGCGGCGCGGCGCAGCGCAGCGCAGCGCGGCGCAGCGCTGCGCGGCACGGCGCAGCGCTGCGCGGCACAGCGCAGCACACCGCGCCGCCGACTCGCCGCGCCTCACCCCGCGCCGCGCCCCGCGCCCCGCCCGCCCCCGCCCGCAGGAGCGCGTCGCCGTGGACGAGCGCAGCCGCGTGGCGGTCGCGCACTACACCGCGACCGCGGCGCACCTGCTGCCGGGCGCCGACGGCGCGCCCGCGACGGGCGCCGTGTCGAGCGTCGCGGGGCTCGACAAGTTTTGCTTCGACGCGCTCGGCCGTGTGAGCAGCATCGAGTCGTACCGCCCCCGCTTCGCGGACGAGGAGGAGCTGGCGCTGCTCGGCCGCGGCCAGGGCGGCCGCTGAGCGCGCGGCGCGCTGCCGCCGCGCGGCGTGCTGGCTGCCAGCTGCCGCGCGGGCGACGGCTCGGGAGTGAGGGGCGCCGCGCGGGCGCCGCGAGTGACGGGGGCGCAGCGGCACCTGTACCACTAGTACCTCGGGCGGGAGGGCGGCTCGGGCCGCCGGTCGACTGCGTTTGCTGCGTTTGCTTGCAGGTCGGGGCTTGCCGGTCACTGCTTTCCATCAGGTCAGGGGGCGCACCCAACAAAACACACACACACTAGTCTCACTTTTTGCACCGCGCCGCCACGCCTCGTGCACATGCGACACGCCGCTTCCTCGCGCGCGGCGGCGCGCGCCCCACGGTCGGGGCCGCGCGCCGCCGCGCCGCCCGGTCGGTCGGCCGCGCGGCCGGCCTCGCTCGGCAGGCGCCCTGCGCGCGCGCTGCACGGCAGGGCCGGCTGGCGGCCGCCCGCACCGCACCGCCCACCCAAGGCGAGCGCACGCGCGCACGTGCGCGCGCGCCGCCGCGAAGAGCTTGTGCGCGGCCGACTAGCCCACGGCCGGTCGGTCGCGCGTCTGTTTTTGGTTGGACTTGAACGCGCGCGCAGTGTCGCGCTGCGGCTCGCGTGCACGTGCCTGCCGCAGCAGCGCCCAAGCGGGGCGCGACTCTCGGAGAACGGCGGGCCGGCGGCGACGATCCCTGCGTCGGTCTGCGCGCCTCTGACACTCCAATCTGTCCGAGCGCGGCCGGCCTGAGCGCCGAGGGAGGGGTCGGAGGAGGGAGGGGTCGGTGACGGGGAGCTCCCCTCGGAGCTGCCCGGGCCTCGGATTGCTTGGCCTGCCTTGGCAGGACGCGCGCGTGGTGCTCGCTGAGACGCGGGCGCGCTGGAGCGAGCGAGGCCCCCGCGGGCCGCTGGAACCAACGGCGCCTGTGCCTCGACCTCGGTTGCCCTCACCTGCCGACCAGCGCCCGCGCGTCACTTGCCCTCCGCCGGCGGCGGCGGCTGCTGCCCGCGCTGCTGCTGCTGCGCCTGCGCTTGCGCCTGCCCCGGCGGCGGCTGCGCCGCCACGAAGAGCTGCGCGGCGGCGGGCCGCCCCGCGGTGAGCGGGCCGAGCCGCACGATGACCTCGCCCGTCGCCGCGGGCTCGCCGCTGTCGCTGCCGTAGAGCCGCGGCACGCCGCCGCCGCGCGGCGAGCCGGGCAAGCCGGGCGCGTGCTGCTTGTCGCCGCCGGGCCCGCCCTTCCCGCCCGGCGCGAGGTGCAGCGCGGGCGGGGCCTTGGGGCCGTGCCCGTCCAGCACGTAGTCGGCCCGGCGCCCCGCGCGCGCGCAGTCGGGCGCGGCGACCAGCTTGCCCGCCGCGTCATACTGATAGACCTGCGGCCCGCCGGGCGTGCGGCGCACGACGGTGATGCCCGACGCGGGCACGCCCTACGCCGCGCGGGCGGGGGGGGGGGGGGGGGGGGGGGGGGCGTCAGGCGCGGCCGGCCGCGCAGCGGCGGCGCGCGGGGCATGGCGCGGCGCGCGCCGCGCAGCGCGCCGGCAAGCTGCGGCGCCGGCGCCGCGCCGCGGCGCGCGCCTGGCGGGGGTCGTGCGGCGCCGGCGGGCCGCGCGCGCAGCCGCTGAAGAAGAGCAGGCTGGGGAGCGTGCCGAGGAGCACGAAGCCGCCGATGACCATCATGGCCACTGGGCCCACCGCGCACGCTCCCGCGGCGTGGACGCGGACGGGCAGGCTGGCGCAGACGTCGAGCTTGGCGCCGCCCGCGATCAGCAGCAGCCCGCCCGCCGCCGCCGCGAGCGCGAAGAGCCCCCAGGCGCAGCGGTTGCGCGGCGTGGAGCAGCCCCAGTAGACCATGGCGTTCCGCACTGGCCCGCGCAGGCGCCCGCGGGGGGGGGGGTGGCGGCCGCGCGTCCCGCCCGCTGCTGCTGCGCTGGCCGCCCTGGCCCGGCCGCTGCCGGCGCGCCGGAGCTGCGCCGCGCTGCCCCGGAGCTGCTGCGCGGGGCGATGAGCTCGCGAGAGCTGCTTGGACGAGCTGCCCGACCCCGGGCGCGCGGCTGGCTGGCCGCGAATGCAGAGTGAAGCTGGTGCCGGCGGGAAAGGGGCTCCGCGGGCGCTGCTGGAGCGCCGTAAGCTGAAACGAGCTGGTCTGGGGTGCCGGGCTGGGGCGAGGCGCAGCCCGCGGGCCAGCGCCAAAGGCAGGCGGGGTACAGCGGCGGCGCGTCTGTTGCTGTCGTCCGCCCTCGCTTCCGCAGCCCCCCGGCGTGTGGACGTGCACCCCAGCAAGCTCACGCGCACTCCAGGCCGCAGGGCGGGGCCAGCGCGCCTGGTCAGCGGAGTTGACCGCGCTCGGTCAGCGCGCCGTCAGTCGGCCGCAGCATGGAGCAGGCCGCCGAGGACGGGTCACCCGCACCGCCGCCGCCGGCGGAGGAGCAGTCCGAGGAGCAGCAGCCCGCGGCGGCGGCGCCGCCGCCCGCGGAGCAGCCCGCGACGCCGCCGGCGCCCGTGCAGCCCGCGGCGCCCGCGCCTGCGCCGGCGCCAGGCGGCCCCGCCGCCGCCGATGCCGGCGCCGGCGCCGGCGGCGGCGAGCGGCGCGTGGCGCGGTCGCTGCCGGCCAAGCGCGGCGGCGCTGCGCGGCCCTGGGCGTGGCCGGGGCTGCAGGCGAGCAGCAGCTTCCGCGAGCTGACCACCGTCGGCGCTGCGCACTGCTACACAATCAGCGGGTGGGTGCACCGCGCCGCGCCGCGCTGCCGCCGCCGCGGCGCGCGCCGCCCGCCACCGACGCCCGCGCGCGCGCAGCTTCGCGCTCTGCCGCTCGCTGGGCCCCGGCACGCGCGTGTGCTCAGACGCGTTTGACGCGGGCGGCCAGTCGTTCCGGCTGGAGGTCTGGCCCGCGGGCGTGGCGGCAGACAGCGCGGGGCACGTCTCGGTCTTCCTCACCGCCTGCGGCCCCGACGGCGCCGCCGCCGCGACAGCGCCGTGCCACGTGCTGCATGAGATCGCCATCCTGGACCAGGTGCGCGCCCGCCGCCTTGCAGGAGGGCCGTCCGCGCCCATGCCCACGCGCTGTCGAGGGCGCCGGCGCGGCCGCCGCCGCACCCCGACTGCCGCCACGCCCGCGCCTGCGCGCGCAGTCGGGGCGCGGGCGCCACCTCACGCGCGCGTCAAAGCCGGGGGCGTCGCCCGGCGGCGGCCCCCGCGCGGCGTGGCCCGGCGGCGCGGGCGTGGTGGCTGGGTACCCCGCCTTTGTGCGCGCCGCGCTGCTGGAGCAGCACGCGGGGCGCTACCTCGCGGGCGACTGCCTCGTCGTGCGGTGCGCCGCGCGCGCGCCGCCCTGGCGGCGGCAGGCGCGGGCCTGCACGCTGCTGCGCAGCGGCCGGGGCTGGCGGCGCGCCGCGAACTCGCCGCACCCCACACCGCCCCCGCGCCCCCGGGGCGCAGGGCCACGGTCGAGGTGGTGCGCAGCTGGAGCGCGGCGCCGCACGAGCTCGCGCAGCCGGGCGCGCTCGGCCGCGCCCCCGGGCAGCTGCCGGCGCCCTGCGGCGGCGGCCGCGGCGCGGCCCACTCGGGCTGGGGGAGCCCCGAGCCCAGCTGGCCCGCTGACCTTGACCCTGAGCCCGGCGGCTCGCCGGCTGCGGCCACGGCTGCGCGCGGTGCCGCGAGCCCCGCGCCGCAGCAGCACAGCAGCCCCAGCGCGCTCGCCGCGCGGCTGGCGGGCGCCAGCATCGGCGCCGGCGGCAGCCCGGGCCCGTGCGGCTGGCGCCCGCACCAGCACGCGCCGCAGCAGCCGCCGCGCAGCCCCGCGCCGGCGCCAGCGCGCGGAGCGTGCGGCTGCTGCGCCGCCAGCCCGCAGCGCGCCGCACCAGCGCCGGCGCCTGCGGAGCCGGCCTGCGGCTGCCCCACGTGCTCGGGCGGCGCTGGCCATGGCGGGGGCTGGAGCGCTGCGCCGGCGGCAGGCGGCGCCCCGCCCCACCAGTGCGGCTGGGGCGCCGCCTGCGCTGCGCCGTGTGCGCCGCTGCCACGCAGCCCGGCCGCCGGGCCCGCCTGCCAAGGCGGGCTGAGCTGGGCGGCGCCCGCGCAGGCGCCGCACTGCTGCGCGCGCGGCTGGGCGCCTGGATGCGTCGCGCACGCCGCGCACGCCGTCGTGGCGGAGCAGCAGCACAGCTGGGCGGCGGCAGCGGCGGCGTGCGGCTGCCACCGCCACCACGCGTGCGCGCTCGCGCGGCCGCCGGCGCTGTGCCCCGGCGGCTGCGGCGCCTGCGCGTGCGCGTGCGCCGCCCCGCCGTGCGCGGGGCTGGCGGTGCCGCTGTGCCGGCACCACCCTGGCCGCGTGCTGTTCATGTGACGGGGGCGCCGAGGCCGGTCGGGGCGCGGCGCACGGACGGCGGCGGCGGCGGCGGCGGCGGCGCGCACGTGCAAGTCGTTCACAGGCCCGCTCCCCTCCACTGAGCCCCCCCCCCCGGCCCCGCGCCCGCTGGAGCCGCGCCCCCGCCGCAGCCCGGCGGCCCGACGCGCGCGCGGCGCGCTGCGCCTGCAGCAGCGCCGCGCCGCCGCCGCGCCACCGCGCGCGGCCTAGCCCATGAAAAGCAGCTGCCCCACGGTCGGCCGCGGCTTGGTGAGCAGCATGCCCGCCAGGATGATGGCGGGGATGAAGCCGTAGTGCACCAGCGGCTGCGCGACGCGTCGCGGCGCCCGGGGCCGGGGGAGCAGCGGGCGGCAGGGCGGCCGGGCGGCGGCGGGCGGCGGCGTCGGAGCTCGCGCGGCAGCGGCCGCACGTGCTGGCGGGCGGCGCCGGCAGAGGGGGAGGGGGCGGCTGTGGGGCACGCTGCTGCTGGCGCCGCCGCCGCCGCCGGCGGCGGCGTTCGCCCGCTGCTGCTGCTCTCGCTGCCGCTGCCCGCGTGCGCGCCATTCGCCCATCCCAGCGCTCCCCGCTGGCCCACCTTGCCGTACTCGGCCACCAGCCGCTGCGCCTCGTCCAGGTAGCGCCGCAGCTGCTGCCCGCCCGCCATCTTGCTGCTGCCGCCGCTCTGCTGCTGTTGCTGGCGCGCGCGGCCGACGAGAGCGCCTGACGTGATGGGGCGGATGGAGGAGTTACCGGGGACCTCGGCGCGGCGCAAACCCAAGCCGCCGCCGTCGCTGCACCGCCGCCGCCTCTGCAGCTGCCGGCCGCAGTGCGCCGGCCCTGGGCAGCGACCGCCAGCCCCCCACGACGCACCAGGAAGCTAAAGACCAGCGCTGGGCGGTCCGCCGCAGCCCCCGCTCGCGTAGGCGGCGGGCCAGGCTGGTCAGGCTCGCGCCGCCGCCGATCGCGGGCCGCCGCGCGCACGCCACACTCGGGGCGCAGGCCACACAATAACGTGGTGCCGCCGCTCCCCTCACACACAAGCAGCCATTGGGTTGGTTGGGTCAAGCAAGTGTGGTTGTACAACAATCAACGGTCACGCACTCTGCAGCGCACACGGGTCGCGTGCACACGGCCCGGCCATCATCCATCACGCGGGGCCGGCCCGCCGGAGCGGGCCGCGCATCGCTGCGTCACAGTTGGGTTTGTGTTGTGTGTGTGTCGGCAGTGTCGCAGGTCGGGGTCAAACAGAGAGTCATGCACGCGGACGCGCGACACGGGGGAGTGAGAGGCGCGTCAGTCACGCGACAGTCGTGGCACACAGGCGGCGTGCCGGGCGCACAGCGCGGCGCCGCAGGGCGCCATCGCCGCCGCCGCCGTGGCCGCAGCGCCTGTCATCTTGTCTGTGTGCTCGCGGCAGCGCCGGTCGCGGGTCGCTGCCGAATGAAATAGCCCTGGCCCCCACTCCACACACGCCAGCCAGCACACCCACCGCCCCGCCCCGCCCTCCGCCCCGCCCTCCGCCCCGCCCTCCGCCCCGCCCTCCGCCCCGCCCTCCGCCCCGCCCTCCGCCCCCGCCCCGCCCTCCCCCGCGCCGCCAGCCTTGCCCCACCCTCCGCTCACGTCACGGGCAGGCGGCGGCAGCAGAAGGGCGTCGCGCGCAGGAAGCAGGGCCCTGTCGTGGCATTGGTCGAATAGTAGCTCGCGCCGCAGTCGACCATGCTGCCAAAGCCGTCGGACTCGCTGAACCGCACCGTGCCGGGGACGACTATATTTCGTGTCAGCATCACGCGCTCGTAGTCGGCCGCATTGATGCATAGCAGCTCGCACCCGCCGCCGACGAGCGTCGCGTTGTCGCCGCACGCGCCCGGCATCTTTGCGACTGCAAAGTAGGGGCTCGTGTTGGGCTGGTTTCGTCCGACCGCGAGGTCGGTCTGGTTCACGGTGCCCCGGAACATCGCGTGGCACCGCACCCCTGCGCGCGCGCGGGTGGGGGCGGGCGCGGTCGGCCGCGGCGCGCGGGCGCACGGGCGCGCGGCGCGCGGGCGCACGGGCGCGCGGCGCGGCGGGGCGCGCGGGCTCGCGGCGACGGCGGTGCCCCGGGCGCGCACCGAAGACCGTCGGTAGGCTGCTGTTGTCTATGAGCGTCGTATTTGGGCCGAGTATGATGGTGGTGTTGGTGGTGTTTAGCGTGCTCGCGTTGATGGTTATGTTGGTCGCATTGGCGGTCATGTTGGTCGCATTGAGCGTGAGATTGGACGTGCCATTGATGTAGATGAGCGCGCTGCCGTTGATGGTCACGTTGGTCGCGTTCGCGTCCACCCAGCTGCGCGGGCGGCGGGCGCGCAGCGGTCGGCGGCCGGCGGGAGCGCGCGCCGATTGCCGGCGCGCGGAGCGAGCGCGGGGCCGCCGCGGCGCCCCGCGCGCACCTGGCGTTGAGCGTGAAGTTGGTCGCGTTGGCGCTGACCGTGCTGCGCGGCGGCGCGGCGGCGGTTGGCGCGGGCCTGCCGACGCGCGCGCGGGCGGCGTGCGCAGCCCGCGCGCTGGGCCGCGCCTCGCGGAGGGCGCACCTGGCGTTGAGCGTGATGTTGGTCGCATTGAGCGTGGCGTTGGTCGCATTCAGCGTCATGTTTGTAGCATTGAGCGTGATGGTGGTCGCGTTGAGCGTGACATTCGTCGCGTTGGCGCCGACCACGCTGCGCGGAGGCGGCGGGGCGGGGGGTCGGCGGCGCGGTTCGGCGCGGCCGGGCGGGGGCGCACCGCCGCCGCGGCAGCGCCCGTGTGCGCGCCTGGCGCTGAGCGTGATGGTTGCCCCTTGGAAGGACTGGTTGCCGCCTGCGCGCGGCGGCGCGGGGCGCGGGGCGCGGGGCGCGGGGCGCAGGGCGCGGGGCGCGGGCGTCGGCGGCCTGCACGGCAGGCCCGTGCGCGCGCGTGTGCACGGCGGCAGCAGCGGCGGCAGTGTCTGCCCACCTGGCAGGGGCTGGAGGTTTGTGCCGTTGTTGGTCAGGTTCAGCAGCGTGGCGACAACCGTGGCGGTGATGTTGGCAGGGTCGCACGCACCCGGCGCGCACGTGCCCTCCGTGCCTGCGCGCGGCGTGGCGGAGCAGCACCGGGCGGGGCGCGGGTGAGGCCGGCCGGCGACGCGCGATGCGGGCGGCGCGGCCGTGCGAGCGCGGCGGCGTGCGCGCGGGCTGTGACAAGCTCACCTTGGGGGCCGGCCGGGCCGGTTGGGCCGGCGGGGCCGGTGGGGCCGGTCGGGCCCGCCGGGCCCCGGCTGCCCGTCTCTCCCTGCGGGCCGGCGGGGCCTGCGCAGCGAGCGGAACGGGGGCGGGCGGTCAGGCCGCTGCCGCAGGCTGGCCTCCGCGCCCGCCGCCCACGCCGGTGCGCCGCCCCCGCGCACCTGGCGGCCCTCCTGCCGGGCCCTTCTCTCCCTGCGGGCCGGCGGGTCCCCGGGGCCCTGCGGCCCCTGCGGGCCCTGCCCCGGAGGCCTGCGCGCGCGGGCGGCGGGCGCGGCGCGTGAGCGGCAGCTCAGGGGACCCCCTGCCCCGCCCGCGCCGCGCGCCCTGCAGCGAGTGCGCGGCTCGCGAGCACGCACCCGCGTGGTCCCTCAGGCCCCGGCCTTCCGCGCGGCCCCGTCTCGCCTGCGCGGCGGGCGGCGTGGCGTCGGCGGCGCGCGCGGCGCGCGCGGCGCGCGCGGCGCTGCCCCCACTGCCGCCCACCCCGGCCTCGAGCCGCCCGCACCTGGCGGCCCGGTCGCGCCGATGGGGCCCCTGGGACCCGCCGGGCACTCGCACGACGGCCGCGACCCGGAGCGGGGCGCTGCGGCAGCACGCGGCGCGGGGCAGACAGGTCAGTCGCGGCGCGCCCGCCTGGCGGCCGGCCGCTGCCGCGCCGGCCAGCGCGGGGCTGCCGCGCCGCGCCGCGCACCTGCTGGGTAGGTGAGGCCAGACCTGCTGGCCGCGTCGGCGGCGCCCGCCGGCGGCGGGGCGGGCGAGCTCGCCTGCTGCTGCAGGCGTCGCCGCAGCCAGGCCCCCGCCGGCCCCGGCTCGCCGCTGCCGTAGTGCGGCTGCTCCGAGCTGCGCGCCGCGGCCACGCCGTGGTGCAGCTCGCAGCCCAGCAGCAGCAGGAGCAGCCAGGCCACGCGCGGGCCGCGTTCCCTCGCGGTCGCCGCTGCCGGCGCGCCCGCAGCGGCGGCGCGCCGCGCCGCGCGCAGCGCCGCGTGGGACGCCATGGGGAGCTCCCTGGTCCCCTGGGCCGGCGCGGCGGGCGCGGCGGGTGCTGTGTTGTGAGCAGCTTACGAAACTCACGCTTTGGCGGGCGTGTGCTGCAGCGCGTGCGCTCTCCCGAACTGCCGTGATCGCAGACGGGCACACGGAGCTGGCGCGCCGTGCCCGGACGTGGTTTTGACGGCGGCGGCGGACCGCTGGCGGTGCAACGCTCGCAGACCCCGGCACTGCCAGCGGGCGCGCCAGCCGCCGCCCGGCGCCCGCTGGGAAGCCTACTGACGCCCATGGAGGCACCCCCGTCTGCTCGCAGCCGGCCCGTGGCCGGCGTCACCACGGTTCACTGGGCTTGTCGCTGCTCCGCGCGCGCTCGCTAGTCGCCGCCGCCGTCCACGCCGCCGGCGCGGGGCACGAGGATGTACCGCACGCCCCCGCCGCCGCCGCCGGGCGCCAGCAGCGCCGGCGCATCGGTCCAGCCGGCGGCGCCGCCGCGGGGCGCCTCGCCCGCGGGCGCCGCGAGCAGCAGGTGCTTGCGCGCCGCGTGCACGCCGCGGCACAGCGCGGCAAACGCGGCCGGCGCCCACCCGCCCGGCCCGGCGGGGCCGGCGAGGCGCACCACAAACTGCGCGTGGAAGAGGTGGGGGTCCCCGGGATAGGCCAGCCAGTCGCCGCCAAACTTGGACCCGCAGCTGAGCGTGTAGCCGCGGCCATGCAGGTCGGCAAACACCGCCGCGCGCGCGCCCGCGCCGCGCCGCGCCGGCCAGGGCCAGTCGGCCGGCGGCAGCGGGCGCAGCGCGCCGCCGCCGCCGGCGCCGCCTGCGGTTGAGGGCAGGGGGCGGAGGCCGTGAGGGGCCGTGAGCGGGCGCAGCCGTGGCCGGGGCGCAGTGCCGCCCCGCGCCGCGGCGCCCCGCACCCGGCGCCTCGGGCTGCTGTTGCACCGTGAGCGGCACCTCGAACGCCTGCCCGCCCGCCAGCGCCGCCAGCCAGGGCGCCCGCTCCTGCTGCGCCTGCTGCTGCAACTGCGGCTGCTCCTGCTGCGGCTGCTCCTGCTGCTGCACCTGCTGCGCCTGCTGCTGCGGCGGCGGGAGGCCGTAGTATGCTGCATAGTACTCGTCATAACACTCCTCCTCGTCCTGCTGCTGCTGCTCCTGCTCGCCCGCAGCGCCCGCAGCGCCGAGCGTCGCGCCGCCAAGTGTCAGCGCCCGCTGCGCCTCTGCCGCCGCGGCCGCCGCGGCCGCGCCGCGCGCGGTCGGCACGTCGACGGCCGCGGTGTGGAGCCGCACCCAGCCTGCCGGGCGGCCGGGCGGCGGGGTGGCGGGGCACGGGGTCGGGGCCGTCGGCGCGCGCCGGCCCGCGCGGCGACCGCGGGCCCCCAGCTCCGCGCCGCACCGTGCGCCAGCGCCAGCGCCACCTCCTCCGGTGCGAGCTGCAGCGGCAGCCCGCCCACCGCCACCTGCTGCGTGAAGCCTGCCGGCGTGCGGCGGGCCGCGGCGGCGGCGGCGGCGGCGCTCGGCCGCCGCGCGGCGGCCGCCGCTCGGCCGCTGCAGCGCGCGCCCAAGCGCACCTGCGACGGCGCCGACCATGCTGCCCACCAGGCGGTGCTGCGTGCGCAGTCTGAGCACGTCTGCGGCGGTCGGTGCGATAAACAGAGGCCTGACTGAGTGCCGGCGGCCGGCGGCAGCGCGGCTTGCTGCGCGTTCGCCGCCGCCGCTGGTGCCGCGGCCGCCACCGCTGCCTGCTGCTGCCGCCCACCTTCCACGCGCCACACAAGGCCGTGATCCCCCACGACCTGCACGTCGATGGGGCCCTCCTCGCCGCCGCCGGCCATCCGGCGCCGCTGCTGCTGCCGCGCGCGCGCCGCTCGCTGCTCGTGCGCCGGCCGGCGGGTGCGCTGGGGCGCAGAAAGAGAGAGCCCCAGGGGCTTCTGGGCTGAAGCGGCAGGGGGAAGGAGTCTGCGCGCTGCACCGAGCGGCGAGCCGGCGTGCGACGCGCTGCACCGCCGACTGAGCCCCGCCGCCGGCGCGGTCCGAAACGCCCCGAGCTTGCTCCAGAGCTGCCTCCGCTCACACCGCTCGCCAGGAACCAATCGGCGGGACAGAATGGAGGCGTGGGCGAAAGCGCTGGTCGTGGTGGGCAGCGTCGTCGGCGGCGCGGCCGTGCTCTGGCCTGTCGGCATCTGGTGTGTGCGCGCCTGACCCAATTGCGCCCCTGGCCGCGACTGCCGCGGCTCGGCGTTGCTGCGCGGCGCGGTCGCTCGGCGGCGCCGCGCGCTGTCGCCGCGCGCTGCTGCTGTCGCGCCGCCCACGGCCCCCCACCGCGGCCTGGCCTGCCGCAACCTGGCCGCCCCGACCAGGTGGGAAGTCTCCAAGTGCGAGAAGCCCAAGTATTCTGTCATTCGGCCGCTCGGCAGCAAGCGCAGGCGCGCGCGCCGGCCGCGCGCGGGCGTGGCGCCGCCGCGCCGCCCCCCTCGCGCCGACCGCCGCCGCACCGCCGCCGCCGCAGCTGGTGGAGCGGGCAGTCGCCGGCGGAGCTGCGGCAGTATGCACCGATGCTCATCGCGGAGGTCGCCGTGAGCGGCACGATGCGCGAGGCGTCGTCGGCGGGCTTCAGGCGCGCCGCGACGCGCGCGGCGGCGTGCGCGCGCGTGCACGCCGCCAGCACGCGCGCGCGCGGGGTGAGCCGTGCGGCGGCCGCCGCGCTGCACCACCGCCGCCGCCGCCACCCGCAGGGCCATCGCGAACTTCATCTTTGGAAACAACTCCCCGCCCGGCGCCGCGCCCGGCGCCAGCGGTGAGAAGATTGCCATGACCAGCCCCGTGGTGATGCAGGTGTGCGTGTGTGTGCGTGGGGGGCGGCCGCGGGCGGGGCGGCGCGGGGTGGCCGCGGCGGGGGCGGGGCGGCGCGGGCGAGGCGGCCGACGGCGGCGGCGCGGGCGGGGCGGCCGACGGCGGCGGCGCGGGCGGGGCGGCCGACGGCGGCGCCGCGCCGCTGCAGGCGGGCGGCGGCAAGGGCCGCAAGGCGCCGGGCAGCCAGGCGATCGCGATGACGTCGCCGGTGGTCATGGACATGGTGCGCCGCGCCGCGCCGCGCTGCCGGGGGCGCGCGGGTGCGGCGCCGCGCGCACGCCTGAGCGGCCGCCGCCGCGCGGCCGTCGCTCCCGCAGGCGGGCACGGAGGCGCTGCCCGCCGACGCGGCGGGCGACGTGCGCATGAGCTTTGTGATGCCCAGCAAGTGAGCGGGAGGCGGGGCGCGGCCAGCGGGCCGCAGCGGCCGGGGGTGGGAGACGGGCGCAGCGCGGCCGGCCCACGCGCCGCCGACGCCGCCGCCGCCGGTGCAGGTTCACCGCGGCGACGCTGCCCAAGCCCAACAACCCCGACGTGCGCGTGCGCGAGGTGCCGGGGCACACCGCGGCGGTGCTGCGCTGGCGCGGCCACGTGCGCGACCGCCGCGTCGTCGAGGAGAAGAAGCGCGAGCTGCTGGCGCTGCTGGCGGTGCGCGCGCCGCGGCGGCCCCGGCCGCGCCGCCGCCGCGCGCCCAAGCGCCCGCCTGCTGACCGGCCGCCGCCGCGGTGCGTCGCGCGCGCGCGTGGCAGGCGGAGGGCCTGTCCCCGGCGGGCGAGCTGCGCCTGTACCAGTACTTCCCGCCCTTCAGTGAGAGACGCGCTGCCGCGCAGCAGCCGGGCGGACTGCCGCACTGCCCGCGCCGCGCCGGCCGCCTCGCCGCGCGCTCACGCCGTCGCCGCCGCCGCCACGCGCAGCCTACGGCTGGCAGCGCGTGAACGAGGTGGTGTTCGAGGTCAAGGCGTGAGGCGGCGGGGCGCGTCTGTGCGTTGTGCGAGCTAGGGCGCTTGCTCGTGCGTGCGATGTTGCAACACTCGACGTTGCGCGCGCGCCCCGCCCCCTCGCGCGCCGCCAGCTGGCCATGTCGCAGCCGCCGGCAGCCTGCCGGGCTGTGCTGCCGCTCCCCTCGCTGCGCCCGGGCTCGAGCTCAGAAGCGCTGCTGGCGCGGCTGCGCGTCGCTGACCACGCGCGTCTCGAGCAGCCGGTAGCGCAGGACCACCCCCTCCAGCGCGCCGCCAAAGGCCCACACCGCCCACCAGGTGGCCACAAACTGCACCCAGCCCCACTTGAGCATCTCGGACGGCCCCGGCCTGCACGCCACGGCGGCGGCGGCGGCTGGGCCGGCGGGCCGCCCGCCCAGCGCGCGCGTGCCGGCGGCGCGTCCGCCGGGCCCCCCCCCCCCCCCCCCCCCCCCCCCCACAGCGCGCGTGCATCGCCGCCGCACCTGTACGTGATCACCTGGCTGGGCAGCCGCACCGTCGCATCCACCACAAAGTCCTGCCCCGAGCCCGCCTGCCCGCGGCGGCACCGCCGGCGGGTGAGCGTGGCCAGCCGAGCACCGCGCCTGGTGCGCCCAGGTGGACGCCCCGCCCGCGCCGGGCGCCGCGCTGCCGCACCTTCCACACGCCGTAGTGGTTGGCAAAGACCGTGGTGGCGTTGCGCGCCTGGTATGACCGCAGCAGCGCGGCCAGGTCCAGCGCCGCCTCGCCGCCGAGCGCGCCGGGGCCGCCGGCACCGTCTGGCAGCGGCTTGTCCGGCGCGACCAGCACCGCCCCCGCCGGCAGCGGCGACGCCTGCTGCAGCAGCAGCTGCGGGGCGGCGCGGCGCGGGCGCGGCGCGGCGGGCGTCGGCAGCCGCCGCGGTCGGCGCGTCGGCCGCGCTGCGCGCCGCGCGCCTGGCCGTCTGCCGAGAACCCGGCGCCCGGCAGGGGCGAGGCCGCGGACAGGTAGGCGAGGCCGTGCATGCGCAGCCGCGCCGCGCCCTGCGCGGCGGGCGGGCCGGGCGGTCAGCGCGCGCGCGGCGTTCGGAGCACGCGCTGCACGAGGCGGCGGCGGCGCGCCTGCAGCGCGTAGGTGAACTGCAGCAGCAGCTTGCAGGAGTGCACGGGCACGGGGCTGCGCACGCGCGCGGTGAAGCGGATGAGGTCGGGCTTGCCGTCGTGGTTGCCGTCCTCCTCCCCCACCTGCGCGCCGCCGGCGCGGCAGCAGGGCAGGGCAGGGGCAGCACAGGGCTGGGCGGCGGCGCTCGCCGGGCGGCGCCGCGGGGCGCAGCGGGGGCGCGGCGCGCGCGCTGTCGCGGAGGGCGCGCACCTGCACGGCCGCGGAGAGCGTGTTGGCCGGCAGCGCGGCGGCCAGCGCCGGCGACGTGGTCCACACGAGCTCCTGGCCGGGCATCAGGCTCTGCGGCGGCGGCAGCAGGCAGCGGCGGCCGCGGCGGCGTCCAGGCCGGTCTGCCGGCCCGCCGCGCCGCCGCCGGCCGCCGGCCAGCGCGCGCGCACCTCGAGCACGAGCAGCGCGTCGCCGCTGTAGTGCACCGTCGGCTGCGCCACCTCGTGTCGGACCTTGACCCAGAACCCGCCGGTGCTGAAGGCCACCAGGAAGGCCACCACGACCGCCGCGGCGCGCGCGCCGACGCGGAACGCCGCCGCCGCCGACAGCGCGCCTGCGTGGTGCCGCCGGCACAGCGGCTCCGCGTACACCTGCGGCCGCGCCGGCCTGGGGTGGGGCTGGCATCCAGGACGCCTGTCCGGCGGCCGCGGCGGCCGGCGGCGCCCGCACCTGCACCATCGCGCCGCCGGCGCGCGCGCGCCGCTGCTGTGCCCGCGCTGGCGCGCTCGGGCCGCTGCCGCCGCCCCGGGCGCGCGGGAAGGACGGCGGACTTGCTAGAAGGCGCGGTACGGCGCGGGAGGTGAGATCGGGCGGCGCGCTGGCGCGCGGCCGGGCCGCGGGAGGTCGGGCGAGCGCGGCTCGGCTGAACGGGGCCTGATGCTGGGCCTGCGGCGTCTGTGCGGCGTCTGTGCGGGGCGCGGGCCGACGACGGCTACCTACCAGGGCGCTCCCACGGCGAGCCGGCACAGGAGCACTTGTTACTTTGACCACACCGCGACACCGCGCTTGTGCAGCGCGCGTGCGGCGCGACGACGATGACCACGACCACCACGGACCGGGACCGAACGACCAGCCGGCGCGCGCGGGCCCCACCGCGACGCCGCCGCCGCCGCGGCCGTGAGAGATGCTGACGGCCGCGGCGGGCGCCGCGCGCCGGCCCGCGCCGCGCGCGCGCCTGCGTGCAG
Organism: Scenedesmus sp. PABB004; assembly: GCA_014905635.1. NCBI lineage: Eukaryota > Viridiplantae > Chlorophyta > Chlorophyceae > Sphaeropleales > Scenedesmaceae > Scenedesmus > Scenedesmus sp. PABB004. Next base: position 112,125 of record JABVCE010000034.1, on the reverse strand, counting down.
GCGCGGTCGCGCGGCGACGACAGCCGGCGCCGGAGCGCGCGCGGGCCCGCGCGCGCGAAGAGAGACCGGGGCCACGGGAGTGCAGTGCCGTGCGGGGGCGCGCCCAAAAAGGCCCGCATGGACGGCAGGCGGGTTGGCAGGTTGGCAGGCGGCACGGGAGCAGCAGCAGCAGCTAGCTAGCGCGGGCGCGGGCGCGCGCCGGCGGGGGGCGGGCGGCGCGGGCGCGGCGCGACGGCACGCGTCGACGGCCGCCCCGCCCGCCGCGCCCGCCGGCGGCGGCCGGGCAGGGGCGCCGCGCGCGCGCCCGGGGCGGGCGCCGCCGCCGCGGTTCGACGCGTGGCGGCGGCGCCGCGGGCGCCCGGGCGCGTGCGCGGGCCCCTGCCGCGGCGGCCCTGGGAGCAAGAAGGACAATCCCGCGCGCCCCCGCACAACGCGTGCGGGCGCGCCCCCCCAATCAATTGTTGTCGCCGCCGCCAGAGTGTGTGTGTACAAGCAGGGCCACGGCGCGCGGGGCGGGGCGCAGCGCGCCGCCGCCGCCGCCGCCGCAGCTGCCCCCCCCCCCCCCCAACCGCCGCGCCGGCGCGCCCACGTGGGCGGCGCCGCCGCAGCGGCAGACCTGGCCTAGCTAGCTACCTGCGCAATGCGGGAGCCCCTTTCATTCGCCCCGCCCCGCCGTGGCGTGCCGGCGGCCCAATGCCGTGGGCGCCGGCGCTGCTGCGCTGCGAGAGGGGGGCGGCCCCTGCCGCTGCGTGCTGCCGGCTTGGGCCGGCCAGCGCGCTGCCGACCCGCCCCAGCCTGCCCGCGTCAACGTGTCGCGGCCTGGGATCGCGGGCCCCGCGTGCGGGGCCGTCGTGCGTGCGTGCGTGCGCGGCCCTGCGTGCAGCATCAAGACGCGTCGTCAAGCGTGCAGTGGCGGCAGCGCGCGAGCGCGCCGCGGGTCAGCCCGCGTCAGTGCGGGGTGAGGTGTGTTGTGTGTGAGTGTGTTGTACAGACGGCGGGCGGGCGCCGCGCGCCGCGCCAACGAGCATGCCGGGAGTCAGCGTCGCAGTCGCCGGCGCGCCGCGCCCCCGGCCGCGCGGGCCGGGGGCGCGGCGGCCCCCACCCGCCCTCTACCTGACGCCACCGCCCGCCTGCTTGCCCGGTGCAGCCGCGCCGCGCCGCGACGCGCGCGACCGCCGCCGCCGCCCAGCGCAGCTGGCGTGGGCGTGCGGCGGCGGCCGCGGCAGCAGCAGCGACGGGCGGCACCGGCGCGCCGGCCCCGGCGCCGGGCGCCGGGGCGGCCGCCACGGGCGCTTTGTTGCCGCCGCGCCGCCCCCTCCCCGCCCGCGGGCCTGGCAGCCGCGCGTCGGGGGCGGGCGCAGCAGTGGTGTGTGCGCGCGCGCGCGGGCGCGGCGCCCCTGCCCCGCCGCCGCTGCAGGCCCCGCTAGCTGCGACCACCCGACTGCTGGAACGGATCGCCCGCCTGCCCGCGCCTAGGCCGCCCGCCCGCCCGCCCGCCCGCGCGCCCGGCTGCCGCCGCCGCCCCGCAGCTCAGCAGGGCGGGGCGGGCGCCGGCCGGCCGGCGGGCGCTCACTCGGAGGGGAACTGCGGGTGCACCTTCTCCAGCACCGTGTACACGATGCGCGCCCACTCGGCGACGTCGTGCGGCGGCGCCGACAGGTCCTGCTGCACCGACAGCTCCAGCTGCAGCCGCTCGACCGGGAACCAGGCCATGCGGCGGTTGAAGTAGCCGTCCACGATCATCGTCACAAAGCCAGACCACTGGCTCAGCGTGTCGTCGGTCACGGGGTTGTCTGCGTGCGCAGAGGGCGCGCGCGCGGGGCGCGAGCGTGTGAGCGCGGGACTGTGAGCGCAGGGGCGCGCGCGCGGCGGCCCCGCGCGGCCCCGGGCGGCCCCCGGCCGCCGCGCTCACATGCGGCCCAGCGGCGCACGCTGCGCGTCTCCATGAGCGTGATCCACACGATCTTGGCGCCCAGCATGCAGCCCTCGTCGTTCAGCGCCTGCGCGCGCAGGGCGGCACAGTGCGGCGTGAGGCGGTGGGGCCCCGCGAGGGCGCGCCGCGGTCGGCGGGGCGCGCGCCGCCGCCGCGCGCGCCCTCGCGCCCGCGCGCACCATGCCGGGCGGCGCGAGCGACTGCTCGAGCGAGGCCTTGTAGACCTTGAGCTCGTGCCGCAGGCTGTCCTCGTTCATGCCGCACTCGTACGCCAGGATGGCGGCGTCGACAAAGCGCTGCGCGGCGCGGCGGGCGGGGCCGGCGCGGCGCGCGCGCGGCCGCGTCAGCAGCGGCGGCGGCTGCTGCCGCCGCGCGCCCGCGGCGCCCGATCGCGGCCGCCCGCCCAGCCGCCCCCGGCCCCGCCCCCGGGCGGCTGAGGGCCATGGGGGGAAGCCGGGGCGGCGGCGCGGCCCGTAGGACGCGCGCACGGCCCTAAACTAGCGCCATCAATCGGCGCTCAACAACCGCGCCCGCGGCCCGCGGCGCACCAGGAGGGCGTCGGAGTAGGAGGTGTTGAACAGGGCGGGGTCCTGGACGACGTAGAAGGTCTCCGCGACCTGCGTGGCGCGCCCCAGCGGGGAGCGCGTCAGCAGCGTGATGTTTCGGAGGCGCCCCCCCCGCGCGCCGCGGCGCCACGCGACCCCGCGCCGCCGCGCGGCGGCCTGATCAGGCCCCGCCGCACCTGTGTGGGCAGCTCCCGCACCACGGGCGACGCGGGCAGCGCGCGGGCGGCCGTGCCTCGCCGGCGGGGCGCCTGCAGGGCGCGGCGCGGCCCGGGCGCCTGAGCGGGCGCGGCACCGCGGCGCGGGGCGAGCCCGGGACGCCCCCGCCCGCGCGCCTCACCGCGCAGGCGCCGCGGAGCGGCGCCAGGGGCGCCGGGCAGGGCCGGGCAGTGCTGCCGCCGGCGACGCGCGCGCGGCTCGCCAGCGCCATGGCTGCGGCTTCCGACAGCGCCTGGGCGACCTCCCGGAGCGCGGGGCGGGCCGGCGGGGGGCCGCGGGCGCGGGGCGGGGGCGCGCGGGGCGGTCAAGACAGCGCCGGGTCGGTTAGGGCGGCGTCGGGCGTCGGCGCGGTCGCGGGACTGGCCAGACAGAGCGGGCGTGGGGTGAGGGCTGCTGGCGGGGAGTGGTAGGCTGTGTACTGCGCCTGGCAGCAGCAGGCCCGGCAGGCGAAACCCCGTAACGCGCGTCAGCTGCGCCCGCGCCCCCGGGAGGTGCGCCAGCGCAGCGCGACGACGGCGGCGACGCGCGCCCCGCCCCAGCGCGGCAGGCGGCGGCCGCGCCGGCGCAGCGCGACGTCAACGCAGCGCGGGGCGCGGCCGCCGCGCGTCGCCCCCGCGTGGTTGGGGGCGCCTGTTCTTGGCCGAGCCGGTGCCGCTGTGGAGGCACGGCCTGCGGCGAGCCCGCGCCAGCACGCGACGCCGCCGGACCTCGCGTCGTTGCCGGGCCCCGGCGCCGTGCCGCCGGCGCCGCCGCCCGCCCGCCCCTTCGCCCCGCAGCCTCCTCGCCCCTCAGCGCCCTCACTTCAGCCTCAGCCGAACGCCCCCGCGCCCCTGGGCTGCCCCGCGCGTGCGCTCGATCTCCTCGGGGCGCCCCGCCCCTCCATGGCGCTGCGCCAGGGCGGCCGGGCGCTGGCCCGGGGCCTGGCGCAGGCGCGCGGCCTGCCGCAGCGCGGCGGGGGCGGCGGGCCCATCAAGTACGCGGCCCCGCAGGAGAAGCCGGTGAGCTGCATTGGCCCGCGCCCGCCCTGGGGCCACCGCCGAGCGCGGGCGCACCCCGCTCGCGGGACGGGGTCCGGCGGGGCGCGCCCCGCCGGCCAGGCGGCGGCGGCGCCGCTGCGGCTGCCGCCTCGGCTGCCGGCGGAGCAGCGGCGCCGCTGCTCTCCGCGCGCGCGCGCGACCGCTGCCGCCCACGCGCCGCAGGTGCCGCTTTGGGACGAGCTCTGGTGGCACGACGGCCTGCTGCACTCGCAGCCGGTGCTGGACGGCACGCTGGAGCCGCAGCTGCAGTCGCCGGTGCGCTCTCGCGCAGGCGGCAGCGGCAGCGGCAGCAGCAGCGGCGCGCACGCGCACGCGGCGGAGCGGGACGGCGGCAGCGGGCGCGCCCGCGCCCCGGCCCCCGCCGCCCCCGCCGCCGCCGCCGCGACACGCCCGCGCGCGCGCGCCCACCCCCGCGCGCGCCGCCCCGCGCAGGGCACGACGCTGCGGCAGCTCGCGATCGTGCTCACCGGCCTGGCGGGCAGCATCTGGGCGATGAACGCGAGCTGGAGCGAGCGCAAGGACGTCTACGTGAGCACCCGCGGCCGCGGCCGCAGCCGCAGCAGCTGCTTGTCGCGCCTCGCCGCGGCCGCGCCGCGCGCGCGCGCGCCAACGCGCCTGCGCCGTGCGCCGCGGCCGCCCGCCCGCTGCGCGCGCCGCGCAGGTTCCGTCGCAGTACCCGCCGGAGGTGCTGAAGACCTACACCGACCGCGGCAAGGTCGAGTGGGCGCGCCCGCCGCTGCGCGAGCTGCCGGCGAAGCAGGCCTGAGCGCGTGCCCGGGGGCCCGGGCGGGGCGCGTCCGCCGGGGGTGTGCAATAGCGGGATGCGGCCGGGAGGGGCGACAGAGGGAGGGAGGGAGGCGCGGCTGCTGGGGCGGCGGTGGCGTTTCGGAACGCGCGGGCGGCGGCGCCGCTGTGGTGTAACTTACACCACAATGCCGCTAGCGGCGTTAACGCCGCTCTGCGTGGCGCGGCGCGAGCCCGGCAGCCCGGGCGGGCGCGCGCGCGTGCACGCGCGGGCCGGCACGTGCCGGCCCGCGCCGCAGCCGTCACAAAGGCACAGCCAGGCCGACTAGCTCCCCGCCCTCCCGCCAGGTCAGGGGCGCCGCGCAGAACTGAGCCATGAACGCCGACCGGGTGTGCCGGCTTGCGTTCGGGCCGGAGCAGTGCCAGAGTTGGTCGTCAAACAGGACCTGCGCCGCGCGGCGGGCAGCGGCGCGCGTCGGCGGCCGCGGCGCCCCGCCGGCGCGGCCGGCGCGCCAGGCCCCGGCGCGCGCGCACCGCGCTGCCGGCGGGCATCAGCAGGCCGACGGGCCCCGGCCCGCCGTCGCCGTCATCCACGGGCAGCTGCGCGCCCGCCGCGCCGCCGACGTGCACGTAGCGCACCGGCCGCCGCGTGGCCGCCGGCGGCCCGCCGTCGTCGCCGCCGCCGCCGCAGCTGCAGCCGCCGGCGCCGCAGCCGCGCCCGCGGGGCAGCACGACCAGGGCGCCGTTGTCGGGCGTCGTGTCGTGCAGCGCGACCCACAGCGAGAGGTACCTCCTCTCAGGCCCCGCCTCGCGGCACGCGTCGCCGTCGCGGTGCCACACAAACGCCGTCGCCTCCGCCGCTGCGGCGCGGCCGCCGAGCTTGATGATGTGCTGCTCGTTAAACAGCAGCGGCGCCGCGCCCAGCGCGGCCGCGAGCAGGGCGCGCAGGCGCGCGCCGCGCAGCCACGCGCCGACGCGAGGCGCGCAGGGCCACGCGGACCGCGCGGCCCAGTACGCCCGCGCGTCTCGGCGCGCCGGGTGGCCCGCGCACGTCAGCTCCGGCAGCACCTGGAACACGCAGCCCCTGCGCGGCGGCGGCGCGCGGGGGCTCGTGGGCGAGCGCGCAGCGCCCGCCGCCAGTGCCAGCGCCGGCGCACCGCTGCGCCGCCGCGCGCGCCGCAGCGCCCTCCAGCTCCTCCGCGCCGCCGCCGCTCAGCGCCGCTGCCTCGGCGGCCTCCAGCAGGCCGGCGGCCTCGGCGCGCGCCGCGTCGAGCGTGGCGTCGTCAAACGCGGACGGCAGCAGCGCGACGCCGTGCGCCGCGAGCGCCGCGAGCACCGCGGGTGTGTCGGCCCAGGGGTCTGGCGGCGTGGACGGGCACATCTGGCGCGGCGGCGGTGTGGGGCGCGGCGCGGCGCGCGCACGCCAAAGCAGCGCCGTTTTTTCGTTCGCGTGCGCGGCGCCGCCGTGGTTCAGCGGCGGTGCACCGTCGTGGTCTGGGCGCTGGTGTCGAGGCGGGAGGCGCGCAGCCCGGACCACCAGAGCTGTCTCCCGATCCCCCCAGCCCACGCCGGTTGCGGCGCCCTCCTCATCACCGCTGCTGCTGCCCCTCGTGGCCAGCGCTGCGGCACGGCAAAGGCGGCAGCGCCGATCGTCCAGGCGCCCTTGCAGCTCACCGGGGCGAGCGCCGGACGCGCGCGGGCGCCACGCGTGGCAGCGCGCAGGTGCGGGCGACAGCAGCGCCGCCCGGCGGCGCGCCGCGCGCCAGCGGCCGCCCCGCCCGCCCGGTCGCGGTGGTGGCGTGGCGAGCGATGCGGGCGTGTGCGTGGGGAGGCGCATGCATGCGCTGGCACAGCGCGCGCAGCAGCAGGGGATGACCGCTGCCGCCCGCGCCGCGCGCCGTCGCGGCGGGGGCGGCGGCGGACGGATACTGCAGACCTGGCCATGCACGCGGCCGAGCGTGGGCCCGGCGGCGGCTGCGCCTCGCCGCGCGCAGCGCGAGCTGTCGCGGCGCGGCGCCCGCGCGGGCGCCCGCGCGCCGGCGCGTGGTGTTGGCCGAGTGGTGACCACACAAAGCCGATCTGATGCTGCTGCGCGTGCAGCGTTGTTGCGTGTTGCGTGCCGTGGTGGCGCGGCCGCGCGGCGAGTGGCGGCGCGCAGTGCGCGAGGCCCGCCCGACCGACCCTGACGCGGGGCGCCCCCGCCGCCGCGCTGCCCGCAGGCGCCGCCCCGGAAGGGCAGGGCCGCCGTCGCAGCCGGCAGCAGCGCGCCCGCTCCCCGCGCCCGCCAGCGGCGGCGCCGGCGGCGGGCGGCCGGGCCTGCGCGCGGAGCGGGGCGGGGCGCCGGGCGCGGCGGCAGCATGCTCATCCGGCTGCGCTCCAGGGATGGCCTGGAGCGGATCCAGGTGGACGACGGCGCGACCGTGGGCGAGCTGCAGCAGGCGATCCAGGCACAGCTGGGCGTGCCGGTGGAGCAGCAGCGGCTCAGCACCGACCCGGCGCTGCTGACGGCCAAGGACGGCGGCGCCGGCGTCAGGTGCGCGCGCGCGGGCGCGGCGGAGGCCCCGGCGGCCGGCGCGCCAGGCCGGCCAGCGCGGGCGGCGCCGCCCCCGCGCGCCCACGCCGCGCCGGGCGCGCCGCGGCGCCGCAGCCTGCTGAGCGGCGACGCCGCCGTGCGCCTGAGCGCGCTGGGCGTGGCGCACGGGGCGCTCCTGTTCCTGTCGTACGACATGGAGCGCCAGGTGGAGCCGGTGTACAAGCCCGGCCCGCTCGACAGCAACCGCCCGTTCGGGTCGTACGTCACGGTGCGCCGCGGCGGCGGGCGGCGGCGCCGCGCCCCACACCGTGCTGCGCGCCGCGCGCCGGCGACGGCCGCGCCGCGCGCGGCCGACCACCTCGCGCGCCGCGCCCCGCGCCGCGCCGCGCCGCGCCGCGCCGCGCCGCGCCCCGCCGCGCGCCGCCAGGTGGCGCAGATCGTCGCGAAGCAGCGCCGCATCGAGCGCCAGGACAAGGCGCGCGTCGAGGCGGTGAGCTTTGACCGCGGCGCGGCCAACGCGTTCCAGACCTACCTCAACCAGGCGCTCGCCTTCTCCATACAGCGCGGCGGCATCCTCTACGGCACCGGTGCGGCGCGCGGCGCCGAGCGCGGCGCCGCCTGGGTGGGGTCGCGACGCGCGACCCGCGCCGCGCGAGCGCCGACCGCGCGTGCGGCGCCGACCGCGCGTGCGCCGCCCGCGCGTGCGGCGCCGACCGCGCGTGCGCCGACCGCGCGCCGCAGTGGGCGAGGACAGCGTGGTGCGCGTGGAGTTTGTTTACGAGCCGCCGCAGAGCGGTGGGCCCGACGAGCTCGCTATGGAGCGCGGCACGCCGCAGGAGGCGCAGGCGCGCCGCGCCGCGCCACGCCGCCTGCCGAGCCGCCCCGCCCCGCGCGTGGCGCTGGGCCGCCCCAACTCACATCGGCGCTCTCCCCCCTCTCCCCCGCCGTGCGCAGTGCGACTTCCTGGCTGGCATCCTGGGGCTGAAGAAGGTCGGCTGGGTGTTCAGCCAGAGCACCAAGGAGCGCGACTTCATCGTCAGCAGCAGCGAGGTAAGCGCGCGAGCACCGCCGCGCCGCGCCGCGGTTCGGCCTGTGAGGTGCTGCGCACCGTGCCGGCCGCGCCTGCGCCGACGCTCGCTCGCCTCGCTCGCGGCGCCGCCACGCCGCCGCCAGGTCCAGGCGATGGCGGCGATGGCGGCCGAGTTTGGGCCGCAGAGCGTGACGGTGCTGGTGACGTGGGACGCGAACGACCACGGCGGCAACGTGCACTTTGAGGCGTTCCAGGTCAGCGAGCAGGCGGTGGAGCTCGCGCGCGACGGCTGGTTCCTGCCCGAGGCCGAGCCGAGCGGCATCAGCCGGCTCGCCAACCCCAAGGAGCCGGGCCTGGAGCAGGCCATCATCGTCGCGGGTGCGCGCCTCCGCCGCCGCGCCGCCGCCTCCGCCGCCGCCGCCGCCGCTGCGGCGCCGCCGCGCCGCCGCCGCGCCGCCTCTGCCGCCGCCGCCACGCTGCCGCCGCTCAGCGTGCCGCCGCCGCTCAGCGTGCCGCCGCTCATCGCGCCGCCCTCCGGCGCGCGCGCACGGCAGGCAAGGACGCGGACAGCGTCGACAACGACTGGTTCCTCGTCGCCCTGGCCATCCAGGACCACGCCGGCCCGCTGCTCACCAGCTTCCCCGTGGAGAACCGGCTGCTGCCGCAGGCGCGTTTGGCTTTCCGAGCGGGGCTCGCGCGCCCGCGTGCGCCCGCGCACACGCACGCGCTCACCTGCCCGCCCGGCGCCGCGCCGCGCGCGCAGAACGCGGCGGCGCTGCGCGAGCACCTGCGCAAGCACGCGTCGGCGCCGTACGCGGCGCGCCTCGCCGACCTGCACCTGCTGTTGTGGCTCGCGGGCCAGCCGAGCATGGACCCCGCCGACATGCAGGCCATCGTCGAGGCGGTGCGGGAGCGGGGCGACCTGCTGGAGGGCTATCGGGTCATCATCGACTCCCTCGCCGGCGTGTGAGCGCGGCGGCGCGTGAGCGCGGGCCGCCACCGACGCGCCCGCGGGCGCGTGCGCGGGGGCGCGTCCGAGTGTGTTGCGCGCGCGCTCGCCGGCGCGGGCGGCGCGGGCGGGGGCGCACGAGAGCGCGAGCGGGGCGGCGGCGCGGTGGGTGGGCGATCGCGCAGAGTGGCGGCGCGCGCGCCGCGAGGGCGCATCCCAGCTGCGCTGCACAGAAGAAGAGTGCACGGGCGTTGCAGTTGCTCTCGGGCTGGACCGCACCACGCGCGCCGCCGCGCACGACCCCTGGCAACTGAGTCAGCGCCGCGCCTCACGCGCCGGCGGCCTCGTCTGCGGCGCCGCCGGTGCCCCCGCTCGCCACCTCCTCGGCCGCCTCGTCCCACAGCGCCTCCACCTGTGCGACAAAGGCTGCCGGCACGCGAGCGGGTCGGCGCGGCGTGGGCGGCGTGAGCTGCGCGGCGGCGCAGCGCGCACAGCACCGCGCGCGCTCGATCACCCTGGAACGACGGGTCCTGCAGGCAGCTCTGCGCGGCGGCGGCGGCGCGCGGCGGCGGCGGTCGGCGACGGCCGCGCACAGCGCGCGCGCGTGCATCGGGCCGGGCCGCGCGCGCTCAGCGCGGCTGCAGGCCCTCGCGCCCCTGCCACCCCACCTTGATCAGGGCCTTGATCGCAGCGGGGTCCGCGGGTGGGTCCGCCGGCGGCGCCCGCAGCTGCTCTGCTGCGGGCGCCGCCGCCGCGCCGCCAGGCCCCGGCCGCGCTGCGCGCCGCCCGGCGCCCGCGCGCGCCCGCACCAGCGCGGCCAGCGCGGCCACAAAGCTGGCGCGGTCGGCGGCGTCGTAGAAGCGGAAGGCAAAGGCCACGCGCGCCTCGCCGGGGGCCTGCGCCGCCGCGGGCGTGAGCGCGAGCACGTCGCCCGGGAGCAGCTCGAGCGCGGCGTCGCCCAGGTCGCCCGCCAGGAGCAGCCGGTCGCCCAGGTGCAGCTGCAGAGCCGGGGCGCCGTCGTCGCCGCCAGCGAGGCGCAGCCGCGCGGCCGCGGCGGCCTTGAGCCAGCCGCCGCGCCCCGCGCCGCTGCTGCGCCCGACGCCCTTCACGGGCGCGCCCAGCAGCGGCTGCGCGGGGCTGGTGGCGTACAGAGCGAGCGAGCCCGTCCAGTTGTGCTGCAGGAACATCGCGGCGGCGGCGGCGGCCGTCTCGGCGGCGGCCTCGCGAGCAATCGTTGGCGGCGGTCGCCCGCTGCGCTGCGGGCGCGCGGGGAGAGCACTACGGGTGCTGTGCTGATCGTGGGCGAGCCGGGGGGCGAGCGTGCCGGGGCGGCGCTGAAAGTGTTACGACGCGGGGGCTTGCGAGCGCCGCGCAAAACCCTGCAAAGCCCCACCCGTCCGGATTCGGTTTGTTGGCGCGCCTGTGCACGTGGTACCAATCAGCCCCGCAGCAATGCAGTGGGAAAAAATCAATGCCATTGAGTGCGGCAATAGTACGTTCATTCCGTGCGCCGTTCGTTCGCGGCAAGCGGATCCGGCCCGCGCTCACGGCTTGACCTCAAACGTCAGCTTCCCCGCGCCGGCCCGCCCCCGCAGCCACGCCTTGAACGACTCAGGCACCGGCACGCCGCGCACCTCCTGCTGCAGCCAGGCGAGCATCGTCGCCGCGGTGATGCTGGTCGCCTCCTGCGCACGGGCGGTCGGCGGGGCGGGGGCCGTTGCCGCTCGCCCGACGCGCGCCTCCCCGCGCCGCCCCGCGCCGCCCCGCCCCGCGCCGCACGCGCGCCGCGCCGCCGCACCCGCGCGCTCAGCGCGCCCTTGCCGCAGATGGGGAGGCTGCCGAAGCCCGCGCCGGCAAACGCGAGGTGCGTCGCGTTGGGCAGCACCTCGAGCCAGCTCCCGGGCGCGAGCGCATCGACGAAGCGAGGGTAGTTGGCGTCCGCGGGGTTGCACAGGCTCACCACGCCCGCGCCGCTCACGCCCGCCCTGCGGCGCGGCTGCGCCGCCGCGAGCGCCTTGGCCGCGCTCGGGTACTGCTCCGACTCGGGGCTGAACATCGTGTTGTCCTGCGCGCGCGGCGCGCGCGCGAGCCCGCCGCCGCGCCGTGAGGGCGGCGCGGGTGCGAGGGGACGGCCGGCGCGGCGACGGCGGAGCCCGCCCACCGCCGCCCCCGCCCGTCCCGCCGGCGCGCTCCCCTGCCGCTCCGCCGCCGCAGCCGCTGCCGCCGCCCCGCGCTCCCCCGGCGCACCACGGGGTCCACCAGATAGGCCGCCCGTACGCTGGGGTTGGTCGCCAGCTGCAGCGCCGCGAGCTTGCCGCCCCTGCGCGCCCGGGGCCGGTCGGGGCGGGCGGGCGGCGCGGCGGCGTGTGGGCGGGCTGCGCAGCGAGCGCCTCGCGCGGCGCGCCCCCCTGCTCCCGCGCCGGCAGCCCGCACGCACGCCGCCCGCCCGCGCCGCGCGCCTGCTGTGCCCGGCGACCGCGAGCTGGTCGAGCGCGACGCGGCGGGGGCGACACTGCCGCGGAGCGCCTCGAGCAGCGGCGCCAGGAAGCGGAGCTCCGTCGCGTCGGGGGTGATCGTCAGCGGCGCCGCGTCGTACTGCAGGACAGCGTAGCCGTGCGAGGCGAGGCGGCTGGCATAGTCGCGGTACGCCGCGCTCGGGGACTGCGCGCACACGGCGGCGGCGGCGGCGGCGGCGGCGGCGGCGGTCAGCTGGCGTGCCGGTGGCCAGCGGCCAGCGGCCGCAGCGCTTGCATGGCGCGCGAGCGGCGCGGCTGCGGCGGGGAGGGTCACCTGGAAGCCGTTGAACATGACGACGATGGGCACCGGCCCTTCGGGGCAGTCGGGCGACGCCTCCGACGCGTTGGCGCGCGGCAGCGTGAGCGTGGTCGACAGGGCGCACTGCCCGGGGCCCTTGCAGCCCGTGTTCTCCGGCATGACCACGGGGCGCTTGACGCGCTCCCACGAGCAGGGCCCGGGCGCGGTGTAGGGCGCGGCGGCGGCAGCAGCAGCGGCGGCAGCAGCGAGCGTCGCAGCTTGCGACGCGAGCAGGCTTGTGGCCAGCAGCAGGCCGCTCCAGCGTCGCAGCATGGTGGGGTGCAGTGGGGTGCACTCACGCTTGCCGCGCCGCGCAGACGGACGGGCGGGCAGACCGATGCGCGCAACGGCTCGCCGCGTGCCCGGAAGGCTGCCGCGCGGGTCCGGCGGTCGAGATTATCCGTAAGTCGGGCCTGGGAGCGGCCGCGGCGCCGGGGGAGCCCGGCTGACCCCGCGCTGGAAGCGGCGGCGAACAGGCGCTTGTGGCAAGCGAACCGCGGCGGCGGGGCGTCAGCTCGCACGCGGGAGGCGACGGCGGCCTGCACCGAGTGCGTGGAGGCTGGGGCGAGCCCGCCGCAAGCCGCCGCCCCACGCGCGCGCGCGCTGGGCGCCCCGCGCGCCGCCCGACGCGTCCGCGGGCGGCGCCCGTGTTGCCCGCGCGGCGCCCTTGACATGCGGGCGCGGCGTCGTTTCACTGCTGCTGCTCCTCCATCGTAGGCTCTCTGGGCAGCCCGCGCCTGCGCCGTGACAGCATCACGGCGGCGAGGCCCAACACTCTATTGCCGCTGCGGCGGCAGCGAGCCGCTGCGGCAGCGCGTCGAGGCCGCGGGTACCGTCACAGCCGGCCACCGCGGCCACAGTCTTGCGCAGTGGCCACCCCTGATGCCTCCCCGCCAAGCGCGAGGCCTGCAGCGGCGCTGCAGTGCGCCGCCGCGGGCACGTGGACCTGGCAGCAGCTGCGCTGCCGGCGGCACCGCCGCGGCACCGGCGCCGGACCGCGTGGCCGCGCCGCGCGGGCCGGTGCAAAGCCTGCAGCTCTCCCGTGCGGAGCGAGGCATCAGAGCCGGCCCGCGTCGCATATTAGCGCGCGTTGGTCCTGCTGCTGATGGCCGGCGGCGCGCCCCCGCCCAGCCGCGCGGCTGGGCAGCCAGCGCAATGTAAGCCTAGGTATCGTTGTACGTGGTCCATGCGCGGCGCCGCTCCCGCCAGAGATGCGCGCCCGGGCGGCGCCGGGCGTTTTCCGCGCGCCGGTCGGCCGCCTGGCCGCGCGGCGGCGTGGTGGCCTCGCGCTGGCGCGCGTGACCAACCGGCGTTGGGTTGGCGGAGCTGCTGAGCGGGCGAGCGTTAGGGTCGCGCGGCTGTACGCGCGACCCGGGGCCGGGCAACCCTAAGCCCTGCCGTAGCACTGCCCCTGCACTCGCCCGCCGCTTGTGTCAGCCCAGGGATGCCGTGCACCGCAGGGCGTCCAGCGGGGACGAGTGCAGCGGCGTGCGCCCCGGACCGCCCGTTCCCTCCGGGCGTGGCTCTCGGCCGCAAACGCGGCGAGCCAGTCGTCGTCGGAGGCGTGCCCGAGCCTCCCAAGGGCTCTTTACCAGCCCCCATTCGACGTCACCAGCTACATGCGGTGCCTCACGCTTCTCATGGACCGCTGCTCGTGCGGCGGCCGGCGGCGGCGGCAGCATGGTCGCCGGCTGGAGCCGCGGCGGCGCGCAGCGCGCGCCTGGTATGCGCGCATACCATCAGGTGCGACCGGCCCCGTGCCGTGCCAGCTCGACGCGCCGCGTCCCCCCCCCCCCCCCCCCCCCCCCCCGCTGCAGGCCAACGCGGAGCTGCGCGCCGAACGCGCGCGTGCAGTTGAGTGGTCGCCGCGGAGGACCAGCGGCGGCTCTAGCCGCTGGAGCCGCCGTCCCGCAGAGACTATGAGTTCTGCGGCCGATAGCCACGCGCGGCTGCCGAGCCTGAACAACGTCGAGACCGCCAACGCGCTGTGGGTGTTTGCCAAGTGGGGCGCGCCGCCGGCGCCGTGGCTGGCCGCGTACGTCGCGCACTTGCCGGGGCAGCTGCTCGCGCTGCAGCCGCCGGAGCTGTGCAGCGTCGTGTGGGCGGCGGCGATGCTGCAGCTGCAGCTGCCGGCCGCCGTGCTCGACTCGCTGCTGCTCGATGCGCAGGCGCGCGCGCGGGCGGCGCGGCCGCGCGCCGCCCCGCAGCGGGCCGCCGCCGCCCTCAGCACCGCCCTCAACTTGACCGGCCGCCCCGCCCGGCGCCGCGCGCGCCCCTCCTCGCAGGTCAAGTTTGGCTCCTTCTCGGGGCAGGGCTTCGGCACGCTCGCGTGGGCGCTCGCGCGCATGGACGTGCGGCCCAAGCGCATCTGGCTGCAGGCGCGGCGCCGCAGCCGGCGCGCGCGTGCCCGCCCGCCCGCGCGGCGCCGCGCGACGCGCGCCGTCGCTGCCGCGCGCGCCGCGCGCGCGGCGCGCAGGACTTTGTGCGCCACGCCGGCGCCGCGCTGCCGGGGCTGTCGGGCGGCGCGCGGGACCAGCCCTTCACCAACATCATCTGGGCGCTGGGCTGCTGGGAGCACGCGCCGCCGCCGGGCTGGCTGCAGGAGTACTGCCGGTGTGCGGGGCGGGCTGCTTGGCAGGGGGCGCGCCGCGCAGGCGCCCGCCGCGCCCCGGAGCCCGCGCCGCCGCGCCGCCGTCGGCCGGGCGCGCCGCGCGCGCGCTCGGGGGCGGCAGCCGCGGCCCACCGCCGCCGCCGCCGCCGCCGCCGCCGCCGCCGCAGGTGCGTCGTGCCGCAGCTGCAGCACATGCCGCCGCAGGGCCTGGCCATCGTCGCGGTCGGCCTCGCGGAGCTGGGCCACCGCCCGCCGGCGCCGTTCAGCTGCTACGTGCTGGAGCTCTTCCACCAGCAGCTGGGCGCCGCGAGCCCCGCGCAGGCCGCGTCGCTGGTCTGGGCGCTGCCGCGCCTGCTGCCGGCGGGCGGCGACGGCGCGGCCACGGTGTGGCTGCGACGCTATTGCTGGCTGCTGTAGGTGGGGACGGCGCGGGCGCGGGGCGCGGCGGCGGCGGCGCGCGCTGCAGGCGCCCGCGCGCAGCGCCACCCACCCCGCCGCCGCGCGCCGCGCGCCGCCGCCGGCGGCGCAGGACCTGGCCGACTGCATCCTCCCCGGCCTCCCCGCGCTGCCGCACACGGCGCTCGTTGACGCGGCGGCGGGGTTTGCAGACCTGGGTTTCTTCCCCGGCGCCCTGGATGGACGCGCACGAGGCGCACCTCAACCGCCAGCTGGACCAGCTCTCGGCGGCCCAGATCGGCATCGTGCGACATGCGTACGCGGCCGCCCGCGAGCTGAGCAGGGAGCGCTGCGCTGCAGCCGCCGCCGGCGCCGCTGCCGCCGCCGAAGCTAGGGCCCGAGGTGGCCGCAGCTCAACGAGCCAAGAGCTTCTGTCGGGGCAGCACCGCGTCGCGAGGCGGCGAGGCAGAGGCAGAGGCAGATGAAGGCCCAGCTCCACCTAGACGACTGGCTGGCCCGCGCGCCGCCACTCTCCGCCCTGCAGCCGCGGCCGGCGCCGCCCGCAGGTCAACGGGCGGCCCTTGGTGCAGGCGGCGGCCAGTCGATGAGTGTCGCCTTGCAAACGTGCTCACGGCCGGCCGGCGAGCGAGCCTGTGACGTGCCGTGGCAGCAACCACGCGCGGCGGCGGCGGCGGCGGGCGCGCGGCGGGGGGCTCAGCGACGCCCGCTGCTGCGCCCCTGCCGCGGCGCCCGTCGCTCAGGGGTGAGAAATCGCGCCTTGGCGCGCTCGCAGGCGCACGCCGAGACGACCGCGCGCGCAGGATCGAACTCGTCGAGCAGCTCGGCCCCTCGCGTTGCGTGCCTGGCGCGCGGCTGGCGGCAGAGGCCCGCTCACGCACGCCATCTACCAGCATGCGAGCCGTGTGATCGCGCGACTTGGGATCGATGCGCACACGAGCAGGTGCGGGCAGCGATGGGATGGCAGGCGCGCCCCCGGCTCCCGAGCGCGCCTGCGCCCCCGTGCGCCCGGCGCGTTCGCCGCGAATGACACGCGCCGTTTTGAAGAGCGCTGGAGGCCGGCCGCGCCGCGCGGTCGCGGCGCGGCAGCCGCAGCAGCGGCCGCTGCTGCGCGCGCCGCGTGCTCACGCCCGCCGCCCGCCGGCCGCCGCGCTGCAGACAAAAGCGACGGGGCTGCCACGGGCGCGGCAGTGGCGCGGGCCGGAAAGGTGCGCGACGTACGCGGCGGCGGCCAGCCCATGCCCTCAACGTCCGCCACGGGGCGAGCCGCGCTGCGACGGCTAGCTGCGCCCACGGCGCCCGCACCGCCCGCCTGCCGCCCCGCCGCAGCTGGGCTGAGGCCCTGAGGCCCGCAATGTCGGGCTACCCGACGGCGCAGGGCGCCCAGGGCGGGCGCTGGCGCGCTGACAAAAAAGCCAGAGCCATGGCGCTGCAGTTCCAGGGGTGCGGCGCCGCCATCGCCGCCGCGCAGGCTGCGCCGCGTGCACAGCAGCTGATTCAATGCGCGCCCACGCTCGCAGGCATCCGCTCGACTCGGGCCAGCGCGAGGTCAGGGGCACCAACCGCGCACCGGTCGATCGCGTCACCTGCTACGCCGTCCACAACGCGCTCAGCCAACACGCGGAGCACGACATGGTGTCCAGCTTCAACGCCGCCGCTGAGGGCATGGGCTCATCCCTCGTCGCTGTGCTCAGGTGAGCGCGCCGTGCCGTGCCGCGCCGCGCCGCGCGCGGCCGCGTGGCAACACGCGCCGCCGCCGCCGCCGTCCGCCGCCTGCCTGCCCCCCTACAGGCCTACGCCGGGCATGTGCTTTGACCTGGCCGTGCGCGACGGCAGCGGCCACCTGTACCCTGTGCTCGTGCAGATGAGCACAGGCCTGCAGTTCAGCGAGAGCTGCGGCATCGTGCCGCGGCCGCGGGCGGTGTACTACACGTTCCAGCCAGCGGCGGCAGGCATCGAGGGCATCCTTGCGCTCTGGACGGTGCACGAGGGCGTGTGGTGCACGAGCGCCGCCGAGCTGCTGAACGCGGGCGTGAAGCCGGGTGCGCGAGCCCGCCGCGCGCCGCCCCGCCGCGCGCAGCCAGGCCGCGCGCGCGGCCACGCGCCGCCACAGCGCGCGGCGCTGGCTGAGCGCGCCCCCTGGCACCCGGCGCAGGCGCCTCGTTCCTGCCGCGCGAGTGCCTCGGAGACGGGCAGCTCTGCGTGAGCTGGGAGCAGGTGGTCGAGCGCATGACCGACATCATCGCGACCGGCAAGGTGAGGATCCAGCCGGCTGCTGGTCGCGCGCACGCGCTCGCCGAGCGGGAGCCCGCCGCGCACGCCGGCTGAGCGTGCCGCACTGCATCCGCGCGGGCGCCAGGTCAAGCCGCTGGTGCCTGACGACGACCAAGGCCTGGACGCCGCGCTGCTGCCGCTGAAGCGCTACATCCTCCACGACGGCCACCAGCAGCACGACAGCCAAGAGTTTCTCGCCTTCCTGCTGGACGGCCTGCACGAGGACATCAACCGAATCCACGTCAAACCCTACATCGAGGTGACTGCTGCTGCGACGGCACGGGCCCCGCGGCGGCTGCTGTGGCGGCGGCGGGCGCGCCTGCGCGGCCGCGCGCCGCCTGCGCGCCGCCGCCCACGGCCGCACGCCGCCGTGTGGCCGGCCGGCGCGCGCAGGAGCCGGACAGCGAGGGTGTGTCCGACGCGGAGCTCGCGGCGCGCGCGTGGGCCAACTACCGCGCCCGCAACGACTCACACATCGTGGACCACTTTCAGGTGTGTGCGCGCCCGTGCGCCGCCGCCGCCCCGCGCGCGCAGCCGCATCCGCATCCGCCCCGCCCCGCCCCGCGTGCACGCCGCCCGGCGCACGTGCCGGGCACCACGCTCGCCCCGCGCTGCGCCTCTCCGCGCCGCGCGCCCCCCGCGGCGCCAGGGTCTGTACAAGTCGACGCTCGTGTGCCCCGGGTGCGGGTACAGCAGCGTCAAGCTCGACCCCTTCATGTACCTCAGCCTCCCGCTGCCGGAGAGCCGCGTGCGCCATGTCGAGGCGATCCTGATGCACGCCGACGGCGTAGCGCCGCCGCGCGAGTTCGGGCTGGAGGTGCCGCACAGCGGTGCGGCGCGACGCGGCGCGGCGCGGCGCGGAGGCGGCCGCGGCGCTGCCGCGTCCGCCGCGCGCCCGCGCCTCACCCGGCGCCGCGCGCCCGCCGCCGCGCCCGCCGCGCCCGCCGCCGCGGCCAGGCACGCTGCGTGAGCTGTACGCCGCGCTCGCGCGCGCCGCGGGCCTGGCGCTGGAGCGGCCGGAGGAGCACATGGTCGCGGCGCGGCCGAGCAGCAGCCCGACGTCGAGCTACGCGCTCGTGGTGCACGAGGACGCGCGCGCGCGCATGAGCGAGCTGCAGCCGCACAGCGTCAGCCCGCCCGGCGCGCTGCTGGTCTACTACTACGCAGACCCCGCCGCCGGCCCGGCGGGCGAGGGCAGCCAGAAGGTGCGGCGTGCCGCGCGACAGCACACGCTGCCCGCGCCGCCACTGCCCCCACCGCCGCTCACGCCGCGTCCGCTCGCGGCGCGCCCGGCAGGTCGTGGTGTACCACCGGCGCGGGGGGCAGCGGCGCGGAGGCGGCGGCAACGACAAGTTCAGCGCGCCGCTGCTGCTGTGGCTGCCGCCGAGCGAGACGTACGAGCCGGGCCACGTCGCGCCTGCGGGGCTGAGCGCCAACGGGCAGCAGGAGTATGCGCTGTGCCACGCCGCGCCGCTGTGGCGCCACGTGCGCCGCATGCTGCGGCCCTTCCTGGCGGTGTCCGCGCTGCGCCAGCGCGCGCCACTGAGCTGCGGCGGCGGCGGCGGCGACGGCGGCGCCGCGTGCGCACCGGGCGCGGCGCAGCCGGCGGGCTCGGCGGGCGCGCCGGACGTGTCGATGGCGGCGGCGTCGGCCCTGCCCGGCAGCCCCGACCCCAGCCCCAGCCCCGACCCCTGCTGCACCTCGCGCCAAGCGGCGGGCGCGGCGCCGCGCGGCGCCGCGCCGCCCGCCGCGAGCGAGGCGGGCGACAACAACTCGTGGGGCAGCCACGGCAGCGGCAGCGGCGCCGCCAGCGGCGCCGCCAGCGACATGGACCTGGGCGGCCTGGCGGACCTGCAGCCGGCGGCGCCGGGCGGCGGCGGCTCCCCGAGCGAGGGCGAGGCCGACCCGGCAGCCGCGCTCGCCGCGGCGGAGCTCGGCGGCGCCGCGGCCGGCAGCGCCGCAGGCGTGCTGGGCAGCGGCGGCGTGCCGGTCACGCCGCTGGATCTCTGGGCGGCGCAGCCGGCGCCCGCCGCGCCCGCGGCGGGCACGCCCGGCGCCGGCACACCGGGCGGCGCTGCCTGGCCGCCATACCTGCTCAAGCTCGCGCGTGACACGGCGGACTGCAGCACGAGCGTGGCGTCGTGGTGCGCGTCGCACTTCCACCCCCACGTCCACCACAGCACGTTCGTGCTGGACTGGCAGGCCGGCTGCGGCGCGGCGCACAGCGCGGAGGCCTACCTCGCAGCGGCGGCCGCGGCGGCGGTGGAGCGGCAGCAGCAGGACCAGCAGCAGCTGGACCAGGGCAGCGTAGCGCGGCAGCAGCAGCAGCAGCAGCAGCAGCCGGGGCAGCAGCAGCAGCAGCCGGGCGCGGCGGGGGCGCCGCCGCCGGCCCTGCAGGCGCAGGGCGACGACGACGACGGGCAGCCCGCGCCGGCGCTCGCGCCGCCCGGCCCGAGCGCCGACCCGCACTTCTGGGCGCCGCCCGGGCCCGGCAGCGGCCCGCTCGTCGGCTGCGCGCCGGCGGCCGCGCCCGGCGGCGACGTGGTGGTCGTGGGCGACTACGTGCTGGACGCGCTGGAGCAGCCCGAGTTTGACGCGAGCCTGGGGGCCATCCGCGCGGCGCGCGCCGACCCGCGCGGGCGCAGCGTCGGCCTCGAGGCGTGCGTGGAGACGTTCCTGCAGCCCGAGCAGCTCAGTGAGGCGGACGAGTGGTACTGCCCCAAGTGCAAGTCGCACATGCAGGCGCGCACCTGGGCGCCGCCGCCGCCGCCGCCGGGTGCCGCCAGGCGCCGGCCTCGCGCGCACGCCGCCGCGCTCACACGCCGCAGTCGCGCGCCGCTGACCCCGGCGCCGCCGCACATCGCCGCCGCCGCCCCGCGCGCGCGCCTGCAGGCCGAGAAGAAGCTCGACTTTTGGAGCATGCCCGAGGTGCTGGTCGTGCACCTCAAGCGCTTCAGCTACACGAGCTGGGGCCGCGACAAGCTCGACACGCTGGTCGACTTTCCGCTGGAGGGCCTCGACCTCTCGCGCTACGTGCTCGGCCCGCAGGCGGCGCAACCGCTGCTGTACGACTGCTACGCGGTCAGCAACCACTACGGCGGCCTCGGCGGCGGGCACTACACCGCGGCGGCGCAGATGCCCGGCGACCGGCGCTGGCACTGCTTCGACGACAGACGCGTCGAGGAGATCAGCCCAGAGGCGGTGCGCGCCGCGCGTAGCGCCCGCTCGCGGCGCCCGCTCGCGCCGCCGCCCCGCCGCCGCTGACGCGCCGCCGCCCGCGCCGGCCCGCACAGGTCCAGAGCCGCGCCGCGTACGTGCTGTGCTATCGGCGCCGCGCGGAGGCGGGCGCCGACCCGCCCGGCCTGGTGCAGGACCTTGTCGCGCACGCGCGCGTCGCGGCTGAGGCTGAGGCGCAGCGCCAGGCCGTCGACGCCGCGGCCGTCGCGGCGGCCACGACCGCGGCGGCGCCGGCGCCCGGCGGCGCTGCGATGGAGGAGGACGGGCCACAGCTGTTCGGCGCGCCGACGGGCGACGGCGACGCGGGCGAGTGGGGCTCGCCCGCTGCGCCCGCTCCGCTCAGGCCGGCTGCCACCGACGGCCCGCCCGTAGAGGCTGCCCTCGCCGTGCTCGCCCGCCTCGCCCGCGCGGGCGCCGCTGACGCCGACGGGGCAGGCGAGCACGAGCTCACATGGCTGCCGGCGGCGGGCCTCGCCGCGCGGCCCGAGCAGCAGCAGCCCCAGCACGCGCCGGCGGCGGCGCCGGGCGCGGCCGCCGGCCTGCGCGGCTCAGCCGGCCGCGGCGAGCTGGCGCCGGGCACCGCGCCGCTGTTCGAGTGGGCGGCGGCGCCGGGCGCGGCGGCGGCGCCGGGCGTGGCACCGCTCACGCTGGCGCCGAGCCTTAGCGCGCCGCCCACACAGCAGCAGCCCAGCGGCCGCGGCGGCCGCAGAAAGGTGGTCGTTGACCTCGGGCAGCAGCTGCTGGGAGAGGCCTGGGAGCCCCCCTCCCCAGCCTTTGAGGTGGAGCTCAAGCCAAGGATCAAGAACGTCAACTGCAGCTCCGAGTACTGGTGCGCGCCGGCGTACGGCCGCGGGAGGCGGGCAGTGCCGCCGCGCGCACGACGGGCCTGCACCCCCCCCTCCCAGGTGGGACCCGGCCCGCCCGACGCCGCGCCCTCGCCCCCGCGCCCCGCGCGCGCGCTCGCGCCCGCCGCCGCCCCGCAGTGGCGTCAGCCGTTACAAGGCGACCAGGCGCTGGCAAGCGCAGATGAGCATCGCCGGCAAGAAGAAGCACCTAGGCTACTATGGCGACGAGGTCGCCGCGGCGCGCGCGTACGACCGCGGCGCCATCCGCCGCGACGGCAAGGGCGCGAAGCTCAACTTTCCGTATGAGGGTGAGCGCCACGCGCCGCGCTGGCGCGCTGCCGGGCCCGCGCGAGCCTCGCCTCGCCCCGCCCCGCCTCGCCGCGCCCGCCGACCTCTGCTCCCTGCCGTCCCGCCCCGTCGCCGCCAACCCCCAGACTATGTGCGCACGGGCGACGAGCTCGTCGAGGAGGGCGGGGCGCCCAGCAGCTCTTGCCGGTGCGCGCGACGACCAACGCGCCAGCGGCAGCGCCGCAGCGGCGGTGGCGCGGCGGCGGCACGCGACGCAGCAGCAGCAGCGGCGGCGGCGGCGCGGCAGCGGGGCGGTCGCGCCGCAGCGACGGTCGCGCGGCGGCGGCACCGGCGGCGGCGTGCGTGGCAGCGGCACGCGCCCACCGCGCGCTGCGCGCCCCGCCGCGCCGCCCGCAGGGACGACTCCGGCGACGACGGCGAGGCCGATACGCGCGCCGTCAAGGCCACGGCGGCCGCCGCCGACCACCCCGCCGCGCGGCGGCCCAAGCGCAAGGCGGCCGCGTCCAGCGGCGCGGACAGCCCGCGCGGGCGCCGCCGCTAGCGCGTGCTGGAGGGCGCGGCCGAGGCCATGGACTGGGCGGCGAGCCCCGCCGGCGTGGCGAGCGCTGCCGGGCGGCAGCCCCAGCTCGAGGCCGCGGGCCGAGCGTCACCCGCGCCGGCTCGAGGCCGCGGCCGGCGCTGGTGGGGATTGGTCGGCGCCGTCGGCGACTTCTGTTCTTCTGTTCTTCCCCGCCGCCCCGCGCGCTTAAGAATGCCAACCAGCGTCCAATTTCCTTTTCTTTCGACCAACCAGCGTCCAATTTCCCCCGGGTGGCGGGTTCAGCGCCGCGGTACTTCCTGAAGGCGGGGTGCAGGTCAGAAGTGACAATCACGACTTCGCTTGGTCGCGACGGGCGCTATTTAGGTCGAACGCCCATGCGCAGCCGCCAACAGCGCTCGACTTTAGCCTGCGCGCACCCTGCGGCCGTCAACGACGCTGACCGCACACACACCGAGCCGAGAACAGCAGACAGGTGGGCCATCACTGCTGCGCCGCCCCGCGCTGCCCGCGTGCGCGCCGCGCCCTGCGCTGGCAACAGTTCGCTTGCACGCGCCCTTGCCAGCGCTCAGAGCTGGTACTGTCGGCCCCAGCGCGATCGCGCCGCACGCCGGCGGCCGGCATCCCGGCCTCAGCCCCCGCCCGGCACTTCGCGCGCTGGGGGCGCCGCAGCTGTGCACGCGCCGCGCGTGTGGCCGATCCTGGGGCAGGGGAAGCGCTTGGGCTTGCACGCCGGCCTCCGCGGCGCGTTGGTCGCGGACTCACTCGTTCTTCTGCCCCGCCGCTCCCCTCCTCCCTCCCCGCAGGCGCGGCCGCCGAGCCCGCGAGTACTCCTGCGACACCCTCCGACCTCGACGAGACCACCAGAGCAGGCCACCACCATGCGGTGCCTCCCGCTCCTGGCGCTGGTGCTCCTCGCCGGCGCGTCGCTCGCGTCGGCGCGCTCCCTGCGCGCCACGCCCGAGGGTGCCTGGGACCCGACGCGCCGCCAGTTCCTGCAGTACGCCCTGACCTTCACGGGCACCTGCTCCGACGACGCGCTGGTCAACTTTGCCAACCTCGTCCGCAACGCCGCTGTGGCCGACATGAAGACCGCAGTCTCCGCCGCGGGCGCCACCGCCGTCGACAGCGTGCGCGGCCCGCCCGCGACCTGCGAGGTCATCAAGATCAACGGCGCCAACCACGCCGCGTGGCGCTCCAACGTCAACTGGCTTGGCGAGAGCACCACCGAGACGCGCGACCGCATGTGGGACGCCATGCGCCAGGGCATCTGCCGCGGCAACATGGACCGCGTCGCCTGGGCCTCGATCGGTGCCCTCATCGACTCCCGCAGCCTTGACCTGAAGTACAACAGTGAGCGGCGCCCACGCACGCGCACGCACACGCCCGCACGACCGCACACGCCCGCGCCGCCCGCGCCGCGTGCCCTCCACATGCGCGTGCCTGGGGCTGCCGCCTGACGCCCGCCCGCCCGCGCCCGCCGCCGCGCAGACGCGTCCAAGCTCAACCCTGCTGGCAAGGGCGGCGCCAACACCATGCCCTACGTGCCCGCCGCCGGCACGTGCGGCACGCCCGCCCCCAGCCCTGCGCCGCCGACGCCCAGCCCGAGCCCGAGTCCCGCGAGCCCGAGCCCCGCGCCGACCCCGTCGCCGTCGCCCGAGCCGGTGCCCTCTCCCAGCCCCGTGCCGGAGAGCCCGTCGCCGTCGCCCGTGCCCAGCCCGAGCCCGAGCCCCGCCCCCGTGAAGGTGCGTTCGCACGCCTGCGCGCCGCGCGCCGCGCCTGCCTGCCGGGCATGCGCGCCGCGCCGCGGCAGCCCGCGCGCGCGCCCCCGCCCACCCGCCACGCCCGCCCGCATCCCCGCGCCGCGCCCCGCAGAACTGCTCCGCGCTGGTGCCCAACAGCGAGTACGACGCGGCGACCGACTCGTGCCTGTGCACCAAGGCCGGCTTCACGGTCCAGGCCATCAACGGCACCAAGCTCCAGGCCTGCCTCGCCAACGCCGACGTGGGCACCGCCTGCCCGGCGCCCTACCCGGTCGAGGCCAAGACCCTCTCCGGCACCATCGTCAAGTGCCTCACCGCCGGCTCGCCCTGCCCCGCGAACGAGCCGTTTGGCTTCTGGTCCGGCAGCCCGAGCGCGGTCGACGAGTGCCGCCCGCCCCTGCCGAGCTGCAACCTGCCGCCCTATGACATGCCCATCCGCAACGCCAGCAACATCATCATCGGCTGCATCGTCTCCGCGGACAATGCCTGCCCCTACGTCGCCTACCGCGCGTCGCCCGGCTACGCGATGACCGCGTGCCGCGACATCACGGCCTGCCCCGCGTACGTCCCGGGCGGCGCGTCCAACGACAACACCGTGCCCGCGGAGACCCTCGCCGGCGCGCTCGTGGCCTGCCTCACGCTGCCGACCAACAACGCGTGCCCGTCCGCGGCGCCCGTGAACTTCCCGCTTGAGGTCCTGACCGCGAGCCCCGACAACTGCGGCGGCGCGACGACCTGCGTCTTCACCAACGGCGCGACGCGCACGATCAAGTGCCTGGAGGCCACCGCGCCCTGCCCGCTGGCCGAGAACTTCATGCTCATGTCCGGCGCGACCCCCGCCACCACGCCCACCGTGAGCGCGCGCCGCCGCGCGCAGCCTCTGGCCGGGGCAGCTGCGCCGCGCCGCGCCGCCGGCGCCGCCCGCGGCGGCTGCTGGCTGCGTTCCCTGCTGCCCTGCGCCCGGCCGCCCTGACCCCGCCCGCCGCCGCCGCCGCCGCAGACCGTCGAGTGCCGCCCCGGCCGCACCACCTGCGACCTGACCGCCGCCGGCATGGGCTCCACGACCAACGACGTCAACGCCGATTCGTACACCATTCCCATCATCGGCAGCCAGAACTTTGTGCGCGGCTGCATCAAGACCGGCGCCACCGCCTGCCCGTCCGACTTCAACGCCGCGACGATCGTCAACAACGTGCTCGTCAGCTGCGGCCCCAACGGCACCGAGCCCGTGCCGCCGCCGGTCGTCTGCAACACGACTGCCGCGCCCGCTCCTGTGATCAACGTGAACGGCACCACCACCAGCTGCATCGCGCGCACTGCCAACTGCCCCACCGGCTACGTGACCGTGCGCACCAACCTCGGCCAGGTCCAGGAGTGCAGGCAGCTCGGCCCCAACACCACCTGCCCCCTGGTCGACTACACTCTGCCCTTCTACGCCGAGGTCACCGCCGGCCAGCCCGCCGTGCTGACCAACTGCTGGAGGCCCGCCGACGTCGACCCCGGCTGCCAGATGACCATCGCCAACGGCCCCGCCGGCACGACCGGGCTCTACTCCATCCCCATCGTCAGCGGCGCGACGCGCGTGGGCTGCATGCTCAGCACCACCACCATCTGCCCCGACGCGTACCCCTTCACCACGGTGCGCGCCCGGGTGGTGGCCCCCTTCGCGCCCGCGGCGCGCCCGCGGCGCAGCCCCCGCCGCGCCGGCAGCGCAGCCCGCGCCCGCCCCGCCGCGGCCCCGCTCACCGCGCCGCCGCGCGCCCGCCCGCCCGCGCCGCCGCGTGCGCCGCGCAGAGCAAGGTCAACGTCAGCACCACGCTCGAGAGCTGCTCGGCGACCGGCAGCTGCGCCGCGCCCGCGGTGCCGCTCAAGGACAAGGGCGCGACCGAGGGCTGCGTCGTCGCGGTGACCGGCTGCCCCGCGTCCTACCCCGTGCGCGTCGGCGACTCCACGACCTCGCCCGTGCTCGAGTGCATGACCCGCGACTCCACGTGCGCCCAGGCGGCGCGGCCGTTCACGCTGTACGGCGCGTCGGGCCTCGACTACTGCACCAACAACGTGCTCGGCACCTCCACCTGCGCGGGCGTGACCGGCTACACCGGCATCGAGATCTACAACCCCGCCGGCAACGCCCTCATCGGCTGCATGGCCGCGTCGCTCACCGTCTGCCCGGCGAGCTTCCCGGTGTCGATGCAGACCGGCGCGACCGTGGACCAGTGCCGCCAGAGCGTGGCGTCCTGCCCCACCGTGCCTAGCCCCGACACGGCCTACCCCGTGGCGGTGTTCAACGGCACCGCCGGCTCGGCCATCCTGCGCTGCCTGACCGCGGGCAGCGCCTGCGTCGCCGGCACCACGCCCGTGGCCGACACCGCGACGAGCAGCCCGCTCTCCTGCATCAACGGCGCCGCGACGACCTGCACCGACGCGGGCTACACCTTCCCGCTGTACGCCCTCGACGGCGCGCTCGAGGCGGCGCTGCAGCGCTGCATCAAGACCCAGGCGGCCAACGTGACCAGCTGCGACGCGTCGGCGACGTTTGGCGCCTACACGACCGAGCTCAAGTCGGCCGACGGCCAGACGCTGCAGGGCTGCCTCAACAGCGCGCGCTGCCCCATCGGCTCGGTGCCCAAGGCCTGGACCTTCCCGCTCTACGCCCGCACCTCGGTCAACGCCCCCGCCGCGGCGCTCGTGGAGTGCCGCGAGGGCGTGTCCCTCACCGTCAGCCAGGGCTGCGCCGCGCTCGTCAACGCGACCGCGTACACCGCCGAGATCAGCGCGACGGGCGGCGCGAGCACCACGCTGCTCGGCTGCATGGCCGGCAACGCCGCGTGCCCCACGAGCTACCCCAAGTTTGTGGCCAACGTGACGGGCGAGGTCCTCTCCTGCGTCGGCAGCCTCGCGAGCTGCGCCGCGGGCCAGACCGTCGCGTGCGACACCGCGCCCGGCGCCGCCGCGGCGACCTGCGCGGGCACGACCGCGGGCTGCATCATCGCCGGCGCGACGCGCTGCCCGGTCGCCGACAACGTGGCCTTCCCCTTCTTTGTGGCGGGCGTCACCTCCAGCCCCGCCGCGCTCAAGGCGTGCTACCCCGCCGGCATGACCAGCTGCGCCGCCCCCTACACCTCCGCGGCGCGCGCCGGCACGCTCGTCACCGACACGCTCTCGGGCTGCACGGACGGCTCCACCGCGCAGTGCACGGCCTACTGGCAGACCTACCCCGGCGCCGGCGCCTTCCAGTGCTTCTAGGCAGCAGCAGCCCCCCTGGCTGGTGGCTCTGAGGCTGTGAGGCGGAGGCGGAACGAGGGCGCGGGCCGCGCGCCAGCGCGCGCCCGCCTCGCCTGTCTGGCGCACTGCCGCCCGCGCGTGCGCGCGCGGGCTCGGTGCACTCTCAGGCTAGGCGCCGCCGGCCGCGCGGCCGCGCCCCGCTGAACGACCCCCACGCGCGCTGCAGCGTGCGCCGGCGGGCGGGCGCCGACCGAGCCCGCACCCGCGTGCTGCTCGGCGGCCCCGCCCGGCCTGGCAGCGCGGCGGCACACGACGTGACGTGTGCGTGTGTGCTTGAGTGCGTCTTAGTAGCGCGACGCGTGCGTTGGCTCGCCAGACTGCTGGCTACACAGCCCGGGATGAGGTCGCGCCCCCCGCGGCAACGCGGCGGCGGCGCGACCAATAACACCCCCACCCGCGGCAAACGCGGACGCGCGCGCGCATCACATGTGCGCGCGCGCGCCTGACCCTTCTCGCTTTGCGGTCGTCTCTTGACCCTGGATCCCTCGACCTACGACGCGGCGGGCTTGTCTGTCGTGTCTCCACCCTGACCGACCCAGCACTTTCACGCGGCCCGCGCACGCGGCCGCGGCTAAATTTGAGTTGACCTGCACAGGAGGCACCTCTCGCTAGCCTCAAATGACTTTGCGGCACCGCCCTGGCCCGAGTCTGCAAAGACTTGGGAGGGCGCCCGCGCGCCGAAAGGCGCCCCTGCGCGCCGACGCCGGCGGCCGCGGCACCTGTGTGCTGCCGCCCGCCGGCGCGCGCGCAGCAGAGATGGAACGAAGAGGAGTGCAGGCAGCGTCGCCGTTGCTGTGCGCCCTATTGATTGGTTCCCGCTCGCGTCGTGGTCGGTAACACCCACGGCACCCACACACCGGTCCGCCCGCCGCAGCAGCACCCTCGTGACGGCGGCGGCGACCCGTGCCGGGTCGCGCGCACGCCTGAGCGCTCGGGGCCGGCCGCAGCCGGCGGCCGTGTGGTCCGCGCCCGGGCCGGTGACGCCGCGGCGCCCTGCTGCTTGATCTGACCGGCGGTCCTGCAAGGAGTGAGTGGAGGCTGGGGCGAGCCCGCCACAAGCCGCCGCTGGACCCCAAGCTGGGGTCTAGTGCGTCCGAATTGTAATTCACCGCTGCGGGTGGAGAGCACTCCGGCGCGGCCAACGGGTCTCCTAGGCTGATCCTCTGCGTGATCCTAGGCTCACTTTCTTCGCGGTCAACGTAACAGCATGTCGCGCTGATTTGGGCGCTCTATATATAGCTCGAACGCCCCGGGCGCGGCACCCAAAAAAAGCGCTCGCGCTTAGCCTGCGCTCACCCCTGCGGCCTTGGACCGACGCTGCACCGCCACACGCCGAGTGAGCCAGCACGAAAGGTGGGATCACTGCTGCTGCGCCGCCCCGCGCCCCCCCGCGTGCGCGCCACGGCTCGCGCTGGCAACAGTTCGCTGGCACGTACCTGTACCAGCGCTTTGCGCGAGTACTGGCGGTCACAGCGCCGCGATCGCGGGGGCACCGCCGCCGGCATCCCGGCTCAGCGCCCGCCCGGCACTGCGCGCGCTGGGGACGCCGCAGCTGTGCACGCGCCCACAGCGGTCTGACCTTGGCAAAATCAGCGCTTGGGCGTGCGCGCTGGCGCTGGCGCCCGCGCGTTGGCCGCTCACCATTGCGCTGACCCGCCTCCCTCTTTTTTCCCGCGCCGCCCCGCAGGCGCGACAACCGAGCCCGGCAGTGCCCTGAGACACCTCGACGAGCCCACCCACCACCATGCGGTGCCTCCCGCTCCTGGCGCTGGCGCTCCTCGCCGGCGCGTCGCTCGCGTCGGCGCGCTCCCTGCGCGCCACGCCCGAGGGTGCCTGGGACCCGACGCGCCGCCAGTTCCTGCAGTACGCCCTGACCTTCACGGGCACCTGCTCCGACGACGCGCTGGTCAACTTTGCCAACCTCGTCCGCAACGCCGCCGTGGCCGACATCAAGACCGCGGTCTCCGCCGCGGGCACCACCGCCGTCGACAGCGTGCGCGGCCCGCCCGCGACCTGCGAGGTCATCAAGATCAACGGCGTCGACCACGCCGCGTGGCGCTCCAACGTCAACTGGCTCGGCGAGAACACCACCGAGACGCGCGACCGCGTGTGGGACGCCATGCGCCAGGGCATCTGCCGCGGCAACATGGACCGCGTCGCCTGGGCCTCGGTCGGTGCCCTCATCGACTCCCGCAGCCTTGACCTGAAGTACAACAGTGAGCGGCGCCCACGCACGCGCACGCACACGCCCGCACGACCGCACACGCCCGCGCCGCCCGCGCCGCGTGCCCTCCACATGCGCGTGCCTGGGGCTGCCGCCTGACGCCCGCCCGCCCGCGCCCGCCGCCGCGCAGACGCGTCCAAGCTCAACCCTGCTGGCAATGGCGGCGCCAACACCATGCCCTACGCGCCCGCCGCCGGCGCGTGCGGCACGCCCGCCCCCAGCCCTGCGCCGCCGACGCCCAGCCCGAGCCCGAGTCCCGAGAGCCCGAGCCCCGCGCCGACCCCGTCGCCGTCGCCCGAGCCGGTGCCCTCTCCCAGCCCGGCGCCGGAGCCCTCTCCCAGCCCGGCGCCGGAGCCCGAGCCCAGCCCGGCGCCGGAGCCCTCTCCCAGCCCGGCGCCGGAGCCCGAGCCCAGCCCGGCGCCGGAGCCCGAGCCCAGCCCGGCGCCGGAGCCCTCTCCCAGCCCGGCGCCGGAGCCCGAGCCCAGCCCGGCGCCGGAGCCCGAGCCCAGCCCGGCGCCGGAGCCCGAGCCCGCCCCGTGAAGGTGCGTGCGCCTGCCCGCCGCGCCTGCCCGCCGCGCCGCGCCTGCGCACCGCGCCGCGGCAGCCGGCGCGCGCGCCTCGCCCACCCGCCCCACCCGCTTCACCTGGCCGCCGCGCCGCGCCGCGCCGCGCCGCGCCGCGCAGAACTGCTCCGCGGAGGCTTGGCCTGGGTCTTGCCGGGTCGGCCTGGTCTGTGCCGCTGCAGGGCTGGTCGCGGGCGGAAAACG
This sequence comes from Scenedesmus sp. PABB004, assembly GCA_014905635.1. NCBI lineage: Eukaryota > Viridiplantae > Chlorophyta > Chlorophyceae > Sphaeropleales > Scenedesmaceae > Scenedesmus > Scenedesmus sp. PABB004. The sequence goes on along the minus strand of JABVCE010000034.1, from coordinate 82,036 downwards.
AGCGAGTGCTCGTGTTCCCATAGCAAGGGGTTTCAATAAGTCTGGCTCTCGGGCTGCACGGACGGCCCCACCGCGCAGTGCACGGCCTGCTGGCAAATCTGGTCTGGATCTGGTCAAGACCTCCCCTGCCGCCTCTACCAGTGTTTTCAAACATCAGCCCCGTGGCTGGTGGCTCTTGAGGCGGAGGTGGAGGCAGGGCGCGGGCCGCGCGGCGGCGCGCGCCCGCCTCGCCTGTCTGGCGCACTGCCGCCCGCGCGCGCGCGCGCGGGCTCGGTGCACTCTCAGGCTAGGCGTCGCCGGCCGCGCGGCCGCGCCCCACTGAATAACCGCGCGAGCGGCTGGCGGGCGGGCGCCGACCGAGCCCGCACCCGCGTGCTGCTCGGCGGCCCCCGCCTAGCCTGGCAGCGCGGCGGCACACGACCTGTGTGTGCGAGTGCGTCTTAGTAGCGCGACGCGTGCGTTGGCGCGCCAGACTGCTGGCTACACGGCCCGGGATGAGGTTTCGCGCCCCGCGGCAACGCAGCGGCGGCGCGACCAATAACACCCCCACCCGCGGCAAACGCGGATGCGCGCCTCGCACGTCGCCGCGCCTACCAAAACCCCACAGCCCCGCTCAGTCGCAACGCGGCGACCGCGCCAGACATCCTGCTGCCAGACACCCAGCAGCAGCAGCAGCACCACCGCCGCGGCCGCCACGCTCGATCGCGTGGGCGGCGCCGCCGAGAGCAGCAGCAGCAGCGGCGGAGCGGCGACTGGCGCCGCAGCCCGCCCGTTTGTCCATGCGTCGCGTCCGTGGATGAGGGGGCTCTGACGCGGGGCGGCAGGGGGTGCCGCGCGCGCCTCTGGCGCCCGGCACGCGATGGTCCCCGAGCTGGACACCTACGAGCTCCTGCTCGCGCACCTGACGCCCAGCGACCATGCGTCGCTGCGCCTGGTGTCGAGGAGCTGGAAGGCGAGCGACGCGGCGCCGGTGGCCCCGCGACTGCGCCGGCGGCAGCGGCAGCAGCAGCGGCAGCGGCGCCCTCCCTCCTCTCATCCGCAACACGCTCGCGCCACCACCGCCCGCACTCGCAGGCGCTGGTGGACCGCTCGCTGGCCGTGCTCTACCCGCTCTCGCTCGCTGGCGCGGCGGCGCGCCCCGACGGCGTCGCCGGCGTGCCGCGGCTCGTGTGCCGCTCGGTCTTCCAGAGCTCCATCGTCCGCCACCACGCGCTCGCGCCGGGGCCGCCCGCCCCCGCGCTCGGTGCCGCGGCGCGGGCGTTCACGGCGCTGCGCAGCCTCGCGGCCGACTGCGGGAGCCGCGGCGTCGCCGACTTTGCCGCGCTGCCGCGCCTGCGCGGCGTGACGGCGCTGGCGTTGATGCAGTTCCCCTTCACCGAGGACGCGCTCGCCGGCGTGGGCGGCTGCGGCGGCCTCCAAGCGCTGCGCCTCGAGTGCCACACGGTGAGGGCGGCGGCGCGGCGCGCGGGGGTGCGGTGGCGGCACGGCGGCGGCGCGCGCCAGCTGGGCCGTTGGTTGCGCGGCGGCGCCGACGCGCTGCACCGCGTGGGCCGCAGGCCATGCTGCAGGTGCGCAGCCTGCGCCACCTGTCGGGCCTGCGGCAGCTGCAGGAGCTCTGCCTGAAGCCCCGCGCGTACATCAAGTGAGGCGCGCGCGTGCGGGCGACCGGGCTGCCCTACTCCGCTCGGGAGCGCCGCGCCGGCGCCGCGCGCGCACGACCCCGCCGTGCTCTTCCGCCGCCGCCGCGCCGCCCGCAGCGTGCCGCCCGCGTCGGGCGCGGGCATTGCGGCGCTGTCGTGCCTCACATGCCTCACGAGCCTGCAACTCGTCACCGCACTCAAGGTGCACTGCACGCTGCACGCGTCGGCGCGCGCGTGCCGGCACGCTCTCCGTCGCGCCAGCGCCTCAGTGCCACCGCCGCCGCCGCCGCCGCCGCCGCCGCCGCCGCCGCGGCGCAGCGGAGCCGCTGCCCCTCCGCCGGCGAGACGGGCGCGCTGGAGGGCCCGCTGCCAGACCTGACCGGCCTGCTGCCGGCGGGGCGCTCCGTTTTCTTCGATGGCCCCTCCACGCTACTCCTGGCCGGCAGCCTGGCCTGCATGCGGCGACTGCAGGCGCGCGCGGCGCCGCGCCGCTGCTGGGCTGGCGCCCGCCGTGGCGCGCGCTGCTGCTGGCCGCTGCGTCAGCAGCTGACGGCGGGTCCGCCGCTGCAGGTGCTGCGGCTTGCAGGGCTGAGCTGCGTGCCACCCACGCTGAGCGTCCTCACAGAGCTGCGCGAGCTGAGGTGCGTGCTCGCGGGCCGACGCCCTCCGCCCTCGCCCGCCGCCCCGGCCCGCCGCCGACGAGCGGTGCTCCGTGCGCCGCCGCGCCCGCAGCCTGGAGCGCGTGGGCTGCCTCACGCCGGCCGGCACGGCCTGCCTGCTGCAGCTGGAGCAGCTCCCGGCGCTGACGCTGGTGGTGGCGGCCGACCTGGCCGACGTCCACCCCGGGCAGCAGGACGGCCCCGAGGCGGGCCTGCCCTGGGACGGCATGGAGGCCGTGGCCGCCGCTGCGGCGGTCGGCGTCGGCGCGGCGGCGGGCGCGCTGGGCCTGCCGGCGGGCGGCCTCGGCGCGGAGGCGTGGGGCCACGCGGCGGGCGGGCCGGGCGGCCGCGACGCGCTCTGGCTTCGCCTGATGCAGCTGCCCCGCCTGCGCGAGCTCGTTGTCGGCTGCGTGCCGCGCGGCCAGGCGGTGGGCCTGCTGACCACGCTGACCACGGCGCTGGAGCCGCCGCCCCACGACCCGCGCCGCGGCTGCGCCGCCGGCCCGTCGGGCCTGGGCCTGCTCGGCGGCGGCCCCGGCGCGCGCGGCCAGCGCGGCAGCGTGCCGGCTGCTGGCGGCGGCGCGGCGCCGCCGGGCGGCGGCGGCGGCGACTGGCTGCTGCAGGGCGCCGGCGCTGCGCGGTACGAGCCGCAGGAGGGCGCGGCGGTGAGCGCGTACGTCACGCCCTGCCGCTGGAGCGAGCTCGCAGACATGCAGGTGCGCGGCGGGGCGGGCAGCGCTTGTTGGTGCCGCCGGGCGCCGCGCGGCGGTGAGCATCGCCCGCCGCGCAGCGCAGCGCCGCGCCCACGCGCGCGCGCGCACGCGCCGCGGCGCCGCGCCCTCGCCGCGCAGGGCCTGCGCCACGTCGTCGCCGAGGCGCGGGGCTGGCACTCGGCCGCGATCACCGCCCGCTTCCCCTCGCTCGCCGCGGCCGTGTGCGCGCTCATGTCGTGGCACAGCGTGGCGCCGCCGGGCGCGCACGCCGGCGCGGCGCGCCCGGTGCCCCCCGCGCTGCGGCGCGCAGACAGCGCGCCAGGCAGTGCCGCGAGCAGCTGGGGCAGCAGCAGCAGCGGCGGCAGCAGCTTCTGCGGCGGCTGGGACTGCGGCGACGACACGCGGCCGCTGGCTGACGCGCGCGGCGCCGAGGCGGCCGCCCGCGGCGGCGCCAAGGCGCGGCGCGGCGGCGGCGGGGCGTCGGCGCCAAGCGCGGGCGCCGTCGGTGCATTCTTGAACCACCCCGGCCAGGAGGGCTACCTGCCGGGGCTGCCCCAGCTGCTGGTGCTCGCGCTGCGGCCGAGCATGGGCGCGCTGGGCGACCAGCAGCGCCAGCTCGTCGCGCAGCAGCTCGCGGCGGCGGCGGCCGGCGCGCCGGCGCAGGCGCTCGTGCCAGGTGCGGCGGCCCGCCCGCGCCGCCTCGGCTCGGCGCGCGTGCGCCCGTCCGCACGCACGCTCACGTCTGCCCTGCTGCCCCCCCCCCCCTCCTCCCCGGCCCTCTCCGCCACCCGTCAGGCTTTGGTGCGGTGCCCCTGCCCGAGTCGCCCGCGCGACGGCTGCTGCTCGCGCAGCTGCGTGCGAGCATGCACCCCAGCAAGCTGCTCGTGGTCCTCGCGGCCTCGGCCACCTCCATCACACGGTGAGGAGGCAGCAGCCGCCGTCGCCGCTGCTCCGCCCCCGCGGCCGCGCCGCGCCCTGCAGCCGCTCACCCTCCACCGCCGCGGGCTCAACCCACCGACGCCGCCAGGCTTGAGCTGACCGTCGACCAGTCCTGGCCACCCGCGGTGCTGGCCAGCCTGGGCCAGCTCCGGCGCCTGCCGCTCGCCGTGCTCAAGCTGGACTGCGGCCGCCAGGACCCGCCGCCGGAGATGTGGGCAGGCCTGTCGGGCCTGACCTCCCTGCGCTGGCTCTGCCTGCGCTGGCTGGACGCGCTGCCGGCGGCCTGCCTCGCGCCGCTGACCGGGCTCGTGGCGCTGCAGCTCAAATCCATCACCACGCCGCCAGGTGCGCGGGCCGCCCCGGCGCCGCCGCCGCTCGGGCTGTCACGCTCCCCCATGCGCTGGCACGCGGTGCCGCCAGAGGCAGCGCGCGGCCGAGACGCGCTGGCGCATGCGCGCAGGCGCCGCCGAGCTGGCCGAGGTGCTCGCCGGCATGCCCCGCCTCGCCGCGCTGGCCATTGAGGGCGGCCTGCTCGACGTCGGCGGCGACTGGCTGCGCGACACGGCGGGCTTGCTGCGCCACGGCCGGTGCGCACGCGCTGCGCGGCGCCTCGCCGCGCGCGCCAGGCGCGCGCGGCGCGCGCCGCGCTCACGCCCCCGCCCGCCGACGCCTTCGCTGTGCCCGTGCCCGCAGGTGGACGAGCAGCTGGGTCGAGCACACGCTGTGCCGCCAGACGCGGCTGCGCGTGCTCGGCAGCATCACTGCCAGCCTGCTCATGGCCGTGGCGCTCAACAGCCCCAAGTGGCCGGAGATGCTCGCGACAGCGGTGCTCGCCGCGGCGGTGGGCGCGGTGTTTGTGCTCGCCGTGGCGAGCTCCCTCGCTGCGCTGCTGCTCGACAGCACGGCGCGCCCACCGGGCGACGGCGGCCGGGGCGCGGCTGACCCGCGCGCCGGCGTCGCGCGCACCGACGACGCGCGGCCGCCGCCGCCGCCGCCGCCGCGCACGGGGCGGGGCTCCGCGGCGCCGGGCGCCGCCTGGCGCGCGCTGCGCGGCGGCGCGCGCTGGTGCCTCGGCGGCTGGCTGCTCTGGCTGGCGGCCGCCTGGTGCGGCGCGGTGGCTGCGCTCTGCCACTGGCTGTGGCGCGGTCGCGGCGGCGGCGTCGCCGCGCCGCTCGCCGGCTCGCCCGCCGTGCTCGGCCCAGGCGAGGCTGCAGCCGCGGCCGTGCCGCCGCCGCTGCCGGCACCGGTGGCGTCGTCGCCGGCGGCCGCGCCTGCGTGGCCCGCTGGCGCGGGCGTGGCCGACCCGGGCGCGGCGTATCGCCGGCTGCGCTACCTGAGCCTGCGGCGCTGCACGATCACGCGGCGCAGCAGCAGCCTCACCAGCCGCATGTGGCAGCTCAGCAGCCTCACCAGCCAGCTCGGCCCGGGCGTGCGTGCGCAGGCCGTGGCGGCGCTGCTGGGGCTCCTGCTCTGGCCGCTCGCCGCCGCCGGCGCGCTCAGCCGCATCGTCGCCAGCGGCGCCGCGACGGCGGCCGGCGACGGGCGCGGCGCGTGGCGCGTCCCCTGGGGCGCGCCGGGCGGGCCCGGCGCCGCCGCCGTCGGCGGCAGCACGCGCGGCCGCGGGCGCTTTGCGTCGTGGGGCCTCGCCTGGGACGGGCTGTGCGGGCTGCTGCAGGCGGCGGCGAACCGCGTCGAGGTCGCCGCGGCGGGGCGGGGCAGCGCGCTCGTCGGCCTCGCGCGCCAGATGCCTGAGCTGCGCTTCCTTGACATCACCTGGCTCAACCTGGAGCCCTGGGAGCTGCACGGCGTGGCGCGCCTCCCCCAGCTGCACTACTTGGGCCTGGGTAAGCAGCAGCTGAGCGTCGTCGCGTCGCACGAGGCGCACGCCGCGCGCGCGCTGCGCCGCGGCGCGCGCGGCGGCCGCGGCGGGCGCGGCGCCGGCTGGTGCGGCGCGCTCTCGCCGCTCGCGTGGCCGCGCGCGGCGTGGCGCGGCGCGCTCGCGGCCGCGGCTGCGGCGCTGCTGCCCGTTGGCTTCATCACGCGCGACGGCGGCGGGGGCGGCGGGGGCGCCGACGCTGACGCGGACGGCGGCGAGGACGAGGGCGACGCGGCGTGGACGGGCGGCGGCAGCCACGTGGTGCTGGTCGAGGCGCCGGCGGGCTTTGACGAGGCGCTCGAGCGTGACGTCATGACCCAGCTCGCCTGAGCCCCCGGCTCGAGCTCTCGGCTGAACCTCGGCTCGGCTGAGGGCTGGCGAGCGCGGCCAGGCCAGCGCCGCGGCGGCGGGCCAGCGACGCAGCGGACGACCGAGCGGGCGGGCGGGTGGGGGCTGCGTGCGTCAGCGCACGGCGTCAGCACACTGCGCAGGGCTGCTTTTTCGCGTGCGGCGGGGGTGGTGGCGGGGGGAGAGGGCTGCCTGCTCGCGTGAGTGCCGGTATGATGTCGCGCGCGCGCGCGCGCGCGGACCCGGCGAGGGCGCGCGCACGGACCCGGCGAGGGCGCGCCATGGACATGACGACGATTGAACCCAGGGGATGCCTGCACGTTGCTATGACGACGCCCGATCAGGCGGAAAACGAGAAAAGACGCGGCGGGGGAGGGCGGCGGTAGCGTGTGGGCTTTGCAGGAGCCGCGGCGGGGTCGGGGAGGAACGCTGCGGGGGCTGCTTGAGACTTTGCCAGCGTGGGCCTCGCTTGGACGGCGCCGCTGCCGCCCCTTGTTTTGCTTGTTTGCACAGCAGCACCCAGCTAGGAGGAGGCTCGCCGAGTTGTCGGGCTGCAGGCGGCGGCGCGGGGCGGCGACGCCCAGCCCGCCGGCCACCAGCTTCCGCGCTGCTGCAGCTTCGCCGCGGCGCGAGTGGCACGATTACCGCCGTGGCGGTGCCTGGCCAGGAATGGCCCGGCGGCGGCGCGCAGCCGGCCTGCCCGGACCGCAGGACCGCCGCGCCGGACGGTGCAAAAAATCACGACGACGACTCACAAAACAGAGAGAGGGCGCGCGCAGGGAGCGCCGCCGCGGGCCCGAATCCCCCCTGCCGCCCTCCCACAGTCCGCCGCTTGCTGCCTCCCGCCGCGCCGCGCCGCCTAGCGCGCGCGCAGCCTGCCGACCGCCCCGGCGCCGGCCCTCCGCCGCGCACCCGACCACCCCGCGCCGCGTGCGCCGGCACACCGCCGCCGCCGCTGCCGCGCGCCGCGCGCTCACAGGCGCTCGCACACGGCGTCGGCGAAGGCCATGGTGCCGCCGGTGCCGCCGCAGTCGGGCGTGAGCGTGGCCTTGTCGTTGCTGAGGTACACATCCACCACGGCGCTCTCAAGCCTGCAGGAGGGGGAGAGGGGCGGGCGTTGAGTGGGCGCCGTGGGGCGCGGCGCGGCGCCGGCAGCGGCGGCGGCAGCGGCGCGGCAGCGGCGGCAGCGCGGCAGCGGCAGCGGCGCGGCAGGCGCGGCAGGCGCGGCAGGCGCGGCGGCGGCGGCGGCGCGTCGCGCCTGTCGCTGAAGCTGTGGAGCTGGAGGTGGCGCAGCATCATGCTCGTGCTCAGCAGCAGCGCGGTGGGGTTGGCGACGCCCTTGCCCGCGATCGCCTTGCTCACGTGCCGCGCGCCCTGCTCAAACACGGCGACCTCGTCGCCGATGTTGCCGCCCGGCACCATGCCGCTCCCGCCGCACAGGCCTGCGGGGGTGTGGGAGAGCGGGGGCGGCGGCGGCGGCGGCGGCGGCGGCGCACCGGGGCGTGACCACATGACGCGCGCGGGCGCTGCAGCGCTGCGCCCCGTCGCGCGGCCACGCCCGTGCCCCCTCCCCTCCTGTACACGACACACGCGCACGCCCAGCCACACCCACACGGCCCCGCACCGGCGATGATGTTGGCGACGAGCGAGCCGTAGAGGTTTGGCGTGACCATGACGTCAAACTGGTTGGGCCGGCTCACGAGCTGCATGCAGGTGTTGTCCACGATCATCTCCGTGTACTCGATCCCAGGGTACCGTGCGGCGACCTCCTTGCACGCCTGCGCGGCGGCGCGGGGAGCGGGGGCGCCGCGGTGGCCGTCAGCGCGGCGGTCCGCGCACGCACCCTCTCTCCCTCACACCCGCACCCGCACCCGCACCCGCACCCGCACCCGCACCCACCCACACCGCCACCCACACCACACGCCCCCGCAGGCACCTTGAGGAACATGCCGTCGCCCTTTTTCATGATGTTGGCCTTGTGCACCGCCGTCACGCGGCGCCGGTTGTTGAGGAACGCAAACTCAAACGCGTACTCCGCGGTCACCAGGCTGCGCTCCTCGGTGATGACCTGCGCGGCGAGCGTGCGCGCGCCCATGCGCGTGCGTGTGTGAGGACGGGGGGCCGCCGGGTCCGCGCTGCGCGCTGCGCCGCGCGGGCGGCGGCGGCGGCGGCAGCGGCGGCGGCGCGCGCCTTGAGGCTCTCCACCACGCCGTCCACGACCTCGTGCTCCAGGCCGCTGTACTCGCCCTCCAGGTTCTCGCTGCGCGGCGGCACAGCGGCGCGCGAGGGGCGGGTCGGCGCGCGGGTGGGTCAGCGCGCGGCCGCGCCCGGCAACGTCGCTCACGCGCGAGCGCATGCGCGCCAGCACACACACGCGCGCGCGCAGGCACGTCACGCGCCCACACGCCGCACAGCCGGGCAGGCCGGCAGGCAGGGGGGCAGGCGGGCAGGCGCACCGGATGACGACGATGTCGAGCTCGCTGTGCCTGCTGGGGACGTTGGGCATGCTGAAGCCGTGCACGAGGTTGACGCTGAGGCCGAGGTCCTTGCGCAGCTGCACGTTGAGGCTCTGCGTGCTCGTGTTCTTCTTGCTCAGCGGCGTGAAGAGCGTGCCCTTGAGGCACACCTGTCGGCGGCGACCAGACCAGCAGGCGGCGGAGGCGGAGGCGGCGGAGGGCGCTCGGCGCGGGCGCGGGCGGGGGCGCGGGCGCGCAGCCCAGCTGCTGCGGCTGCCGCCGTCCGCGCAGCCGCCGCCGCCGCGGGCGCGCCTTGTTTGCCCGGATGCTGTCCAGCACCTCCGGCGGCACGTCCATGCGGGGCATGCCGTCCGGCAGCGCGCCCGACAGGCCGTCAAACCTGGCGGCGGCCGCGCAGCGCAGCGCGCGGTCGGGCGGGCGGCGGCGGCGGGTCGGCGCGCGGCCGCCACGCCGCGGCTGCGCAGCCGCCGCCGGCGGCTGCCCCGGCGCGGGCCGCCGCTGCGGTGCCCGCTGGCGACACCGGCGCCCGGCGGCGGCAGGGCGCCGCGCACCGCCGCGGCGCGGGGCCGCTCGCAGCCGGCGCGCGCGCGCTGCTCTGCGCCGCCGCACCTGTCCCATCTGATCGGCGCCTTGAGGTGGTCCACGACCTGCACCACCGCGTTGGTGACCTCGGGCCCGATGCCGTCGCCCGGGATGAGCGTCACGCGGTGCTCCTGGGCCTGGCCCGGCTTCTGCATGTAGGTCATCAGCCCGCGCGCGCCGCCCTGCGCCCGGGCCAGCGCGACGCCGGCGCCAGCGTGGGGCGCTGGCCACGGCCGCCAGCTACGGGGCCGCGCCGCCCGCGCTCGCGGCCGCTGCAGGCCGCTGCGCGGCGCAGACGGCCGGCAGCGAAGCCCTATTGGCCGATCAGCCGCCCCGCGCGGGCCCACGGGCTCACCTGCTGCGAGTTCGCCATCGCGCCCACGCAGGCCGCCGCCAGGCGGGCCAGGGCGCCCCGCCCCGCGGCGCTGCTGCTGCTCAGCATCCTGGCGACGACCGGGTCTGCTGCTGCGCCGGGCGCGCTCGCGGGCGGGGAGCGGCGACGCCGGGCGTGTGATCGAGGAGACGGCGCGTGCTGGGCTGGCCGGGTGCGGCGTGAGCAGGGCCAGCAGCGCCCGCAAAAGCTCAACCCCCGGCCGGCCCGCACCTGTCGCCCTGCGCTGCGGGCTGCCCGCGTTCCCGCACTCCTGTCAGCACGCCGGGACCGTAGGGCGGCCAGGAGACCGCCGGGCGCACAGCGGCGCGCGCAGCGGCGGCGGCGGCGGCAGCAGGCGCCGCTGCCGTGCCGGGGCGATCGGCGCCGGCCCGCTCATGGCGCCGCTGGGCGGCCTGCTGGCGGGCGGGCGGCCCGCGCCGCAGGCGGCAGCGCTGGCGCGCCGCGGCGGCGGCAGCGGCGGCGGCCAGCGCTGCGCCCGCCGCGCGGCGGCGGCGGCGGCGGCGCGTGGCGCGGCGGTCGCCGGCCGCGGCAGCTCCGGCAGCGGCGGCGGCGGCGGCGGCGGGCGCGGGCGGCCGGCCGAGCCGCGGCAGGAGCCGGCGCCGCTGCTGTTCCAGGGCGGCAGCGCGCCCGCGGCGGGCGGCAGCAGCGGCGGCGGCGACGGCCCCGACCCCGCCGTGCTGGCGGGGCTGCTGACGGCGCAGCTGAGCCGCGCGCCGGACCTGGCGCAGCTGCAGGCGACGCTGCGCCTGCACGCCGCGGCGCTCACGCCCGTGCACATCAGCGCGGCGCTCAGCCGCGCGGCGAAGCTGCACCCGGGGCAGCTCGCGGCGCGCAGCGCGGCGGCGCAGCAGCAGCAGCAGCAGCAGCCGCCGCAGGCGGAGGGCGGCGGCGGCGGCGGCGGCGGCGGCGGCGGCGGCGGCGCGCAGCAGCGGGCGGCGCGGGGCGAGCAGCAGGCGCTGCGGGCGCTGGTGGACGAGCTCGTGGCGCGCTTCGTCGCCCGCCTCGACGCGGCGAGCCTGGTGGAGACGTCGTGCGTCGTGGGCGCGCTCGCGCGGCTCGGCGCGTCGTCGGCGGTGCCCGGCGACGCGCTGGACGCGATGCTCGACGCGACCCGGCCGCAGCTGTGCGGCGGCGGCGCGAGCAACAAGGTGCTGCTGCAGCTCGCCTGGGGCCTCGCGCGGCTCGGGCACGCCCCCGACGACGACTGGCTCGCCGCGTTTGCGGCCGAGAGCCACACGCGGCTGCCGAGCCTGAACAACGTCGAGACCGCCAACGCGCTGTGGGTGTTTGCCAAGTGGGGCGCGCCGCCGCCGGCGCCGTGGCTGGCTGCGTACGTCGCGCACCTGCCGGGGCAGCTGCTCGCGCTGCAGCCGCCGGAGCTGTGCAGCGTCGTGTGGGCGGCGGCGATGCTGCAGCTGCAGCTGCCGGCCGCCGTGCTCGACTCGTTGCTGCTCGAGGCGCAGGCGCGCGCGCGCGGCGCGGCGCCCGCGCGCCGCCCCGCAGCGGGCCGCCGCCGCCCTCAGCGCCGCCGCGCTCAAGTTGACCGGCCGCCCCGCCCGGCGCCGCGCGCGCCCCTCCTCGCAGGTCAAGTTTGGCTCCTTCTCGGGGCAGGGCTTCGGCACGCTCGCGTGGGCGCTCGCGCGCATGGACGTGCGGCCAAAGCGCATCTGGCTGCAGGCGCGGCGCCGCAGCCGGCGCGCGCGCGCCCGCCCGCCCGCGCGACGCCGCGCGACGCGCGCCGCCGCCGCCGCCGCCGCTGCGCCGCGCGCGCGGCGCGCAGGACTTTGTGCGCCACGCTGGCGCCGCGCTGCCGGGGCTGTCGGGCGGCGCGCGGGACCAGCCCTTCACCAACATCATCTGGGCGCTGGGCTGCTGGGAGCACGCGCCGCCGCCGGGCTGGCTGCAGGAGTACTGCCGGTGCGCGGGGCGGGCTGCTTGGCAGCGGGCGCACCGCGCCTGCGTCGCGCCCCGGAGCCCGCGCCGCCGCGCCGCCGTCGGCCGGGCGCGCCGCGCGCGCGCTCGGGGGCGGCAGCCGCGGCCCACCGCCGCCGCCGCCGCCGCCGCCGCCGCAGGTGCGTCGTGCCGCAGCTGCAGCACATGCCGCCGCAGGGCCTGGCCATCGTCGCGGTCGGCCTCGCGGAGCTGGGCCACCGCCCGCCGGCGCCGTTCAGCTGCTACGTGCTGGAGCTCTTCCACCAGCAGCTGGGCGCCGCGAGCCCCGCGCAGGCCGCGTCGCTGGTCTGGGCGCTGCCGCGCCTGCTGCCGGCGGGCGGCGAGGGCGCGGCCACGGCGTGGCTGCGGCGCTATTGCTGGCTGCTCCAGGTGGGGACGGCGCGGGCGCGGGGCGCGGCGGCGGCGGCGCCGCGCTGCAGGCGCCCGCGCGCAGCGCCGCCCACCCCGCCGCCGCGCGCCGCGCGCCGCGCGCCGCCGCCGCCGCCGGCGGCGCAGGACCTGGCCGACTGCATCCTCCCCGGCCTCCCCGCGCTGCCGCACACGGCGCTCGTGGACGCGGCGGCGGGGTTTGCAGACCTGGGTTTCTTCCCCGGCGCGCCCTGGATGGACGCGCACGAGGCGCACCTCAACCGCCAGCTGGACCAGCTCTCGGCGGCCCAGATCGGCATCGTGCGGCAGGCGTACGCGGCGCTCGAGGCGGCGGCGGACGTGCAGCCCGGCGCGCTGCGCCCGCGCGCGGCCGCGCTGCTGGCGGCGCAGCAGGCGGCGGCCGGCGCGGCCGCGGGCGAGCGCGCCGGCGGCTGGCACGCCAGCGGCGGGCTGGCAGCCAGCGCGGCGGCCGCGGCGGCGGCCACGGCGTCGGAGCGGCTGGGGTTGGGCGCCGGCTCGCTGACGGGTGTCAGCCCTGCAGCCGCAGAGCCCGGCCGGGGGGGCGATGCGGCGGTGGCGCGCGGCGGCGCCGCCGGCGCGCGCGGCAGGGGCCGCGGGCGCAGCGGCCGCGGGCGCGGCGGCCGGGGCACGGCGGGCGCGGCGGCGGCGGCCGCGACGCGCCCCCCGACACGCGGGAGCTCGGCGTGAGCACCGACCCGCCCGGCTGGGCGCCGGAGCTGCCCCGCCGTCCCCGCGCGGCCCGCATCCGTCTGCAGCGGCTGCGCGAGGCCGAGCGAGAAGACCGCGAGGAGGAGGCGGCGGCGTGGCGGCAGCGCGTGGAGCGGCTGCCGCCGGGCGAGCGCTGGCGCGAGGCGCGGCCCGGCGAGTTTGACGGCGAGTGACTCGAGCGCCGCGCGGCGCTGCCTTTGTGGGTTCAACATGCTGCACAAGCAAGGGGCCCGCCGCGTCCAAGGCTGCCCTGCGCAGCTCTGCAACTCCTCCCGCCGCGCGTGCCGGGATGGCGCGCCACCGCGCACCAACGCAGCCGACGCATCTCACGGGCCAATTGGCGCAGCCGTGCGCCGCGCTTCCGCCGGCGCGCTCGCCCCCCCCCCCCCCCCCCCCCCGCTCCGCTAGCGCCTGCCACCGCCGCCGCCGGCGGCCTTGGCCTTGCCGATGGCCTTGCACGCCGCCCTGTGCTGCTGCCAGTGCGCCGTCTGGCACTGCCTGCGGTGGCGAGAGCGCGGCACGTCAGCTGACTGCAGCCGCGCGCGGCGCCCGCACACGCAGCCGCCGCGCAGGCGCGCATGCTCGCCTGCTGCAGTAGCGCGCCACGGTGCAGCCGGAGCACCGCGACGACCGCACGAGCCGCAGCTCGCTCTCCTGCTCCAGGGAGCGGCAGCCGGGGTTGTTGCAGCACGGCGCGGCGGGCACCAGCGCGCACACGGCGGCGCCCCACTCTGCGAGCGCCGCGCCGACCCCGTCCGCGCCGCCGAGGGCCTGCCAGGCCGCCGGCAGCGCGCTGTGGGTCAGAGTGAAAGTGGAGCTCCCGCCCTCGCCCAGGTCTGTCAGCGCGCGCAGCCGCGCGAGCAGCCGGCTGTGCAGCGGCTCCAGTGCCGCCGCGCGCGCAGCGAGCTTGTCGCCGCCGGCGGCCGCGGCAGCGGCCCGCAGCGTGCCGACGTCCAGCGCCGCCGCCGCCTTGGCGACGACGAACACACAGCCTTTCACGGGCACGGTACCCAGCGGCGCCAGCACCGGGTCTGTCGCGTGCGCGGCCGCGCCGGCTGCAGTGGTGGCGAGCTGCTCGCCGAGCAGCACAGCGCAGCGCGCCGTCAGCAGCAGCCAGGGGTTGGTCGCCACGGGCGACCCGCCTCTGGCTGCCGGGGCCATGCACGACGCAAACGTGGCCGCCGCGGCAAGTGCGCCAATCTGGGCGGCCAGGCAGAACTGCTCGCGCACTGCCGGGGAGTTTGCAACACCGGCCGCGCCCAGCGCTGGCACCTCACCCGCCGCAATGAGTGCCGGCGCGCACTTGCACAGCGAGAGCACGAGGCCGAACACGGGCGCCGCCAGGCGCCGCCCGCCAGGGCGTGCCAGCGCGGCCGCCAGCGCCCCGGACTTGTCGTCGACGTCGTCGTAGCCGCCAGCCAGGTTGAGCAGGCAGCTCGCGAGGCGCGGCAGGAGGCGCAGCGCCACGTCGACGGTGCGCAGCCCCGCCTCCAGGCGCATCATCGTCTCGAGCGCCTGGCAGACGGCCGCGGTGTGCTCCAGCAGGATCTTGGACAGCACGTCGTCCGGCACTGCGGCAGCGGCGGCGGCGCGTGAGGCGGCCGCTGCGCGCGCTCGGCAGCGCATGTGGCGCCAGCAGCCCGGCACGCACCTTTCAACGCCGCCAACGTCATGACCTGCGCCACCTGCATGTTCTGCCTGCCCAGCCTGGCGCTCTCGTCGGCCGCGGCCGCGGGCGGGACCTGCCCAAGCTCCAGCACCGCGGGCTGCAGCGCCGGCGCCAGCTGCGTCAGCAGCGCCCGCAGCACCGCCTCGGCCAGAGCGGGCTCGGGGCCGCCGCAGAGGCAGGGCAGGGCGTTGATGCAGTGCATCACTGTCTCTTGGCATGCCCGTGCATCGCTGCCCAGCGAGTGCTGCACCACCTGCACAACCGTCAGCGCCAGCGGCTCGCGCAGCGGCGCCGGCAGGTCGTGCAGCGGGTCGCGCCCCTCGCCGTGCACGACGCTGGCGTCGACGCGCGTGGCGGCGCGCCATTCGAGCGCGGCCGCGAGCGCGCGCCCGGTCACGTGCGGGATGGTGTTGAGCGAGGCCGGCGCGAGGCCCGGAACCTCAAACATCTCTGCATAGCTGATGTCTGCCAGGCCCAGCGCGCGGGCAAGGGCCTCGTGGTGCGGCGGCACGCGCACGCCGCGCGCGCTGCCCGGCAGCTGCGCCACGCCACGACGCTGCCGCTGCAGCTTTGCGGCCCCCATCAACACGCAGGCGGCGATCAGCCACAGGGCCTCCGCGCTGTCGAGCGCCTCGCGCGCGCGCACGCCCGCCGGCCAGACCAGCTCGCTCACGTGATACCCCGGCTCCAGCAGCCGCCCCGACGCGTCGCGCTTGATCTTGTGGTCATTCAAATGGATGTACTCATTGAACACCGCGCATGCCACCAGGTCGGCGACGCTGAGCGCGGCGCCGACCGCCATGCCCGCAGTGAGGGCGCTGCGAGACCGCGCGCTCGCGCCCGGGAGCGCGCCGGCCAGCCACGCGTGGCCGAGCTGGCTGTGGCTCAAACACATGAGCCACTGCCGGCCGCCACTGCCCTCGCCCGGCGCAAACACGCTGGTGCCGCGCGGCGCCGCGCAGCTGACGACGCCGCTGCGCAGGATGGCGGCCGCCAGGCGCGCGGCGGGCATGACCGTGGCACTGATGGGGCTGTCACTCAGCGGCAGGCTGACCACCTCCCGGCCCCAGCACCTGCGGGGCGCATCCGCGCGGGGCGCACCCGTGGGGCAGCGCGCGGCGCGCAGGCTCGGGGCGCGGCGCGCGGCGGCGACGCACGGCGCGGCGCGCGGCCTGCGCGGCCCGCCAAGCGGCGGCGCGCCCAGCCGACCTGCGGATGTCACACCACAGCGTCGCGAGCGCGCCGACGAGCGCCGCAAAGTCCAGTGTGATGCTGGCGGCCGCTGCGCCGGGCGGCAGCATGCCGACCGCCTCGTCGCACGCCGCCGCGAGCCCCGGCAGCAGCCCTGCGGCGCGGCGGCTCGCCGGCGTGACAGCCGACCGCGCGGCCGTGCCCACGCCGCTGCCCTGCCCGGCGGCGGCTTCGGCCTCACCACCCGTGGCGCCGAGCTCGCGGCCGCGGACCGGCGGTGACGGCATGGGGGCCGCGCCCCGCGCCGAGCGGCGTGTGCATCAGGCAGCCAGAGAGGGTGCGCAGCACGTCGGTCGCAGTCCCCACCGGGGCGTTGGCCGGCATGCGGCCGCGCTGCCGCGCCTCGCGCAGCACGGGGAGCAGCTCGCTCAGCGCGCGCGCCGCCGCGCGCGCGAGCCCCACGACGGCGCGCACGAGCTCCTCGCCGGTGGGGGTGTCTCCCAGAAAGACCGGCACGGCGTTGCCCGTGGCGTCGGCCTCCTGCTGCGCCGCGAGCAGCGGCTCGGCGGCCGCCAGGCGCTCGACGCGCTCCAGAAACGCCTCGCGGCGGGCCCGGGCGGCGAGTGCCATGCTGCTGGTGCTGCGACGGGCGCTGCTGCGGATGCGGAGCGCTGCGGCGACCCGGCGCGCTGCTGCTGCTCCGACGCGCTGCTGCTGCGGCCCGCTGCTGCCTGGGCGCTGCGCCCCCGCCGTCGTGCCTGAACTGGGCAATGGAGGTGCCGAGAGTGGCGGCGGCGCCTTTGCCGCGGCGGCGGCGGCGGGCCGCAGGGCTCAGCACGCGGCCGCTGACGGTCTGACTGGCGGCGCCACGTGGCGCTCGCCGCTCGCCGCGTTACCCGTTGCTTGCTAGAGTGTGTCGTTCAACACAGGGCATCACCACAAGGCTGCACGTCGACGCTCGACGGGCGCCCACAACTGCGCGCGGCCGCCGCCCGGCTGCGCGCGGCCGCGCACGCCACCATCCCGACGCCGAGGGCCCGCCCGCCGCGGAGTGGTGGTGGTGCTAGGCTGGCCGTAGTGATGACGTTGGCGAACGTTGACGCCGACAGGGGGCCGACGCCCGCCTGCCGGCTGCAAGAAAAGCGCATCCCACACACGCACGCTAGGTAAGGTGGCGCAGCGGCGCGGCGCCGCCCGCTCCAATGCCGCGGGTCGGTGCGCGGCGTGTGCGTAGGCGTGCCATTGCCGTCGCCGCTGACGCAGGTCTAGCCGACCTAATCAGTGCAGGGGCGCGCCGCCGCCGGCCGGCGCGGCGCAATGCACACACGCGCGCGGCGCGGGGCGGGCCGCGAGGCGTCCGTCTGTCCGGGCCCCCCTAGAGCGACAGCCTACGTACCAGCAGGTCAGTCCGTCAGCCGCACCCGCGCGCGGGCGGCGGCAACAAGTGAATGTGCAGCCCCGGGTCTCGAACCGTGCGTGCGTGTGCCCCACGTGCGCGCAAAACCGCGCCGTCGTCGGCGCCCCCGCGCGCCCGCTGCCAGCCAGCCGCTCCGGCGCGGCGCCGCCCACGGCGCGGCGCGGCGCGCGGACGGGCGCCCCCGCTGTGCAGCGCCCCCTGCTGTGCTACCCGGATCTATCGACCCGCGCGGAGCCGCGTACATCCACCCACCCACCACACACACGCACATCAAGGCCGGAGCGGCAGCTCCTCCATGTGCTGATGCAGCAGCCAAGAACAGCCCGATGACAGCCAAGAGTCGCTCTGGTCAAAAACAGCCGCGACAAGAGTATTCACTGCGGCGCCGCGGCGCGCGGGCCGGGCTCCGCTGCGCCGGCGGCGGCGTGGAGGGCGGCAGGCAACAAAGGGAAGTGTGGTCGCGCGCCCCGCGGCGGGGCGCCTAGGCGCTGCCGCACACCTCGCCCGCCTCGTCGCCGGCCGCGTCGAGCTGCGCGCAGGGCGTGCGGCGCGGGTCGACGATCTGCAGCCGCTTCGACGGCGCCGGCTTCACCAGGGCCGGGGCGGGCACGTAGAGGCCGGCCGGGTGCGCGTGCAGCTGCGGGCTCAGCAGGCCCGCGCCCGCCGCCGGCGACGCCGGCGGCCTGCCGAGGGGCATGCCGCCGTGGCCGTGGCCGTGGTCGGCGCCCAGCATGGGGTGGCCGTAGAGGTTCCACAGCGGCAGCGCGCCGGGCCCGCCGGGCGACGCCATGTGCCCCGGCGGCGCGGGCGCGGCGCCCGCAAACGGCCCCTGCCGCCCGCCGCCGTCGTCGTCGCCGCGCCGGCTGCCCAGGCCCTTGCGCGGCGGCGGCGGCGGCGGCTGCGGCAGCGCGAGCAGCGCGTGCTGCCGGTAGGCGCCGCCGGCGGCGCCGCCGCCGTGCGCCGTGCCGGCCGGCGGCGCGCCCGGCTCGACGCCGTGCGGCGGCGGCCCGGCGGCGCTCGAGGTTGTTATGCCCAGAAGGTCATCTTCGTCCTCTGGCAGGCAGCTCGCAGTGTGCGCGCGCGCCGGCTGCTGCGGCGCAGCGCCGTGCAGGCCCGGGCTGTGCGGCCGGTGGTCCTCCGGCCCGGCCGGCGCGGGCGCACCGCCACCGGCCTTGGCCCAGGCCGCCCTGCCGCCGGGCGCGGCCCGGCCCGCGCCGCCGGGCCGGCCGCTCACAGGCGGCGGCGGCGGCGGCGGCGGCGGCGGCGGCGCCAGCGCGCCCGGCGGCGCCATGGGCGACGGCGGCCCCCCGCGGCGGTGCAGCGCCCCGCCGGGCGACAACATGGCCAGCGGCGGCGGAGCCGGGTGGGGCACCCCCACGTGGTGCGGCGCCTGCATGCGGCCGCCCGGCTGCACGCCGGGCGGCGGCGGCCCGCGCGAGCCGTGCGCTGCCGCGGGCACGAGCGTGCCGGGCGCCTTGCGAATGTCCTGCGACGGCAGCATGACCACTTGCCGCCGAGGCGGCGGCGGCGGCGGCTGCACCGGGCCGCCCCAGGCCGCGCCGCCCGCGCCGGCGCTCGTGGGTGTGGCGCCCCCGCCGGCCGGCTGGTGCTGCTGCTGCTGCTGGCCCCCGCCGCGGCCGGGCGCCTGCTGCTGGACCTTGCCCTTGGCGCCGCCCGCCGCGGGGCTGCTGCCGATGTGCGCGCCCGCCGCGCGCAGCACCTGCTGGTGGTGCGCGAGCTGCTGCTGGTGCTGCTGGTGCTGCTGCTGCACCGCGGCGCTGGCCAGCGCCTGCTGCTTGAGCCGCGACGGCGCTGGCGGCGCCACATCCGACAGCAGGTCGTCCTCATCCGGCAGCACCAGGGGCCGCGGCCGCAGCCCGTGCGCCGGCGCGCCGCCGCCGTCGGTCGGCGCGTCGTGCGCGAGCGGCGCCGGCTGCTGGCCGGCGCGGCCGCGCGGGTTCTGGTCGTGGCCGCGCGCGCCGCGCGGCGCGCGCGGCGACAGCAAGCCGACCGCCGCCGCCGCCGCCGCGCCGTCCTGGCTGCTCGCGCCGCTGCCGGAGCGCGACACGGGCCCGTCCAGCCGTGCCAGCTCGTCCGACGACGCCGGCGCAGCGGCGGCGCCGCCGTAGCTCGCGAACGCGTCGCCCTGCGCCGCCGGGTGGTGGTGCACGTGCTGCTGCTTGTCGCCCGCCTGCAGCGCGCTCAGCAGCAGCGCGCCCTGCTGCCCCGCGGCTGCCGCCGGCGGCGGCGGCGGCGCGAGCAGGCCGTGCTTGCCGCCGCACAGCATGGGCGGCGGCACCGCCTGCAGGGGCCGGGGCCCCAGGCGAAGTTGCCGCCCTTGGCCCCGCCGCCGTGGCGGCGGATGCCCATCGCGTGCGGCTCGCCGGCGCCGCCGGCTACGTGCGCGTGCGCTGCTGCCGCCGCGTCGTGCTCCTCATCGCTTGCCGCCGCGCTGAACGCCTTTGCTGGCGCGTCCTTGGCGTCGGGCGTGCCCGTGCCGTCGGGCTCGCCCGCGGCCGCGCAGCCGTGCGCCGGCGGCGCGGCGCGTGGGGATGCCTCTCCGCTCGCGCCCGGCGCGTCGCTCAATCCCATCAACCTCGGGACCCTGCGATCAAGGCGGCGCGGGGCGGACGACGAGCGCTCGGCAGCGCGCGGCAGGGGGGCGCGCGTCGCGCGGCCGCGCCTGGATGGCGGGGTCGTGTGGCCCCCGCCGCACCGCCGCCCGGGGCCCCCGCAGCCCATCCGAGCCCCGGAGCGCGGCCTTCCGCCGCCGCCGGAGCGGCGAGGGCCGGCGCCGGCCCTCGCCGGGCGCGAGGGGCGCCCACCATCATTCGCGCCCTGCTGTCCCGCGAGCTGGCCGCGCCGCCCGCCCCGCCCGGGCGCGCCAGGGCCCCTCTCGCGCGCTCCGACGCTGCGCGGCGCGCCCCCAGGCTCACCCGGCACGAGTCGCATGCGGGGCGCGCGCCTCTGCCGCCTGTGCTCGCTGCGCGGCCCGCGCTCGCTGCCCCGAGGCACCCCGACAACACCCAGCTCTGCGCCCGATCGGGCGGGCGCGCTACCGAAGACGCTGCTGCTGCGGGTAGCTCGGGAGTCGGGCCGGCCGGCGGCCTCGTTCGTTCGACATGGCGCGCGCCCAGTGAGCCGCCCGCGGGAGGCGCGCGCAGGCACGGGCTCGCGCGGCGCCGCGCGCGCGCGGCGCGCGCCGCGCGCGCATCGCAGCGCAGCCGCCGCTCCAGGGGCCGCAGGCCGGGCCCGGCGCAGGGCCCGGGCGCTCTCACAGTGCCGCGACGTCGACGGCCAGCCAGAGGTGGTCCGACGCCTCGAAGCCGGCGCCCATGGCCGTCCCGAGCACGCGCAGGCCGCGCAGCAGCGCCCAGTCCAGCTTGCCCGCCATGCCGCGCAGCAGCACGCGCCCGCCGAGGCGCAGCTGGTACGAGGGGTTGTCCAGCGTCACGCCGGCGACATCAAAGGGGTCGAAAAACCCTGGACAGCGCGGCGCGGCGCTCCAGCTGGGCGGCGCGCCCCGACGTCGGGGCCCCCGCCGCGCGCGCGGCCCGCCGCCCGGCTGCAGCCGACGCACCCGGGTTGACCGCCGCCTCGGCGACGCGGCGCGGCAGGCCGAGCGCCAGCAGGCGCGCGTTGACGGCGCACGGCTCTGCGCGCGGCGGCGCCGCAACCGTCGGCGCACGTGTGGGCGGGCGCGCCGCCGGCGCACGGCTCTGCGCGCGGCGCCGCGCCGGGCCGCACCGGCGACCGACATCACGTGCCGCTGCCACCACTGTGCTTCGGTGAGCCCCAGGCTGCGCCAGCGCATCGCCGCCAGGCCCGGCGGGTCGGCGCAGTAGTGCCGGCTGAGGCGCGCCACGCCGTGGGCCATGGTGTTGAGGTCGCCCAGGATGGCCGCTGCTGCGACGGCGGGCCGCGCGCCGCCGCCGCCGCCGCCGCCGCCGCCGCCGCCGCCGTCGCGCCGCCGCGCGCACACGTGGCGCCGAACGTCCGCGAAGATGTCGGACAGCTGCCACACGCGCGACAGCATGCCGCAAAAGACCTCCAGGTGGGCGCAATACACGCGCAGCGGGCCGAGCGGCGTCGCCACGTCGGCCGCGAGTGTCAGGCGCCGCCCGCGGCGCGGCTCGCGCGCCGCGAGCGGGTGTGGCTGCGCCTGGGGCGCGCGGGCGGGGCCCGTCGTCGGCGGCAGCGCGCGCGGCTGCGGGGGCCCCGCCAGCGCGCAGCCCGCCGCGTCCCCTGCGCGCCTCGCACCTCGGGCGGCAGGTTCCAGTCGACGGGATGCAGGCTGTGCTCCACGACGCTCCACGACTCAAAGTCGAGCCGCGTGAGTATCGCGTTGCCGTGCACGCCGCCGCCCTGGGACCGCGCGTCCCGCAGCGGCGAGCGGAGCTCCTGAAACTCGCACAGGAACAGCGTGTTGAGCCCGAGCGCGGCGCCGATCGCAGCGCACACGTCGGCGCGTCCGCTGCGGTCGCAGCCGATGTCGACCTCCTGCAGCGCGATCACGTCGGCGTCCGCGGCGCGCAGCTCCGCGATGACCTGCGGCGGCGCGGCGCGGGTTGCGCGGCGCCCGCTGGCGGGCGGCGGCCTGGTCGCGGTCGTGCTCAGCTGTCGTGCTCACCTGTTGCAGCTGGTACCCGCGCTCTATATTGAAGGTGAGCAGCCGCAAGCGCTGCTGCTGCGCCGGCGGCGAGCGCTGCTGCTGCGCCGTCGAGGGCGGCCGAAAGTCTCGGTGCACCACCTCTGAAGGCGCGGGTAGGCAGCGCAGAGGAGCCTGCGCGTCTGCAGGCTGCGCCGCGGGCAGGCTGCTGCGTGGCGCCTCCGCCGGGGCGGCCATCGCTGGCAGCGGCGGCGCGCTGGAGGCGAGCTGCGCGGCGTGTGGGCCCACGCCGTGCCCAGGCTGACCCCTCGCGCCGCCCTGCTGCTGCCCCTGCGCCGGCGGGCCGGGCAGCTGCCAGTGCGCGCCGGCCTGCCCCGCGTCGCTGCTGCCAGCTACGGCCGCCCCGGCGGCGGCGGCAGCGACGGCAGCGACGCCCCGCGGCGGTGGTGGCGCCCCAAGGCTGTTCAGCCCTGGCACTGGCTTTGGCGGCTGAGAGTCGCGCAGCCCGCGCAAGGGCCCTTCTTCGCGTCGCAAGGCGGGCGGCACAGAGGTTACGCGTTACGACGCCGGGCTCCACCACCCGTCGGCATAGAGCACTCCACACCGCGGCCCCGCACCGCCCGCCGTCACCGCGGCGCCGCCACCCCCCGCGCCGGGCTCGCAGACCCACGCCGCCGGCGCCGCGTCGTACATGTGCTCCGACATCCCAGTGTCCAGCAGCAGCAGCCGCCCGCCGCAGCGCGACCCGGCGCGCCCGCTCTCCTGCGGCGTGTGCCCGATAACCAGGCGCGCCGCGCCGAGCCGCCGCAGCACGTCGTCGAGGTGTGCGCATACGCGCGCCTCCGGCCCTCCCTGCGCCTGGCGGCGGCGCGTGCGAGGGTCGCGCCCCGCCCCGCGTGCGCTGCGCGCTGCACGCTGCGCGCGCAGGCCGCGCGGGCCGGCTGGAGCGGCGGGCGCGCCCACCTGGTGGCGCGCCCACAGGGGGCCCTGCGCGTCGCCCAGCAGCGCCCACACACGCGCGGCCTGCGGCGAGCTGCCGCCCGGGCAGTGGCGCTCGCCGCACTCGCGCACGCTCTGCGCCACCAGATCGTTGAGCCGCTGCAGCTGCGCAGCGGTGGTCTCCGCGCCGGCGGGCCCCCGGCGGTGGGCGAGGTGCGAGTGCGGCAACGCTGCTGCCGGCTGCGCCGCCTCCGCCGCCGCGGCCGTGGCGGTTGTGGTATTGTCAGCGATGGCGAGCGCCTCTGCCAGTATGTGAGGCGTGAGTGCTGCGTGCACAAACGCGGTCGCGCAGGGCCCCTCGCCCAGCACCGCGACCAGCTGGTGCCGCGCGGCGATGGCCCCGCGCAGCGAGCCCGTCGCGCCGACCGCGCCCGCGCCCGCCGGCCCCGCCGTTGCTGCCGCCGGCGGCGCCGCCGCCGCTGCATCTGCGACGCGCCACATCTCTCGCCAGAGCGTGGCGCCGCGCGCAAACGCGGCGGCGTCCTCTGCGGTCGGGCCGTGCCGGCCGCCGCCGCTCGGCGCCGCGGCGCGCTCTGCCCCGCCGCGCCAGCCGAGCCGCGTCAGCTCCGCGACGGCCACGTAGCTGCGCGGCGAGCGCGCGCGCGGGGCGCGGCAGTCGGCTGCCGTGGCTCGCGCCTCCACGCGCGCACGCACGCCGCGCGCCCCCACGTGCCCCCGCGCCGCCGCACCGGAAGTCGCCGCCCAAATTGAGCAGCTCGTGGTTGCCGTGAAGCAGCACGACGCGGCTGCCCGCCGCGCGCGCGGCGTCCTGCAGGCCGTGCATGAGGCGCAGCGCGCCGAGGCTGTCGTGCCCGCGGTCCACCAGGTCGCCCAGCTGCACGACCGTCAGCCCGCGCGCGCTCGCGGCCCACCGCCCCTCAGCGTCCAGCACGCCCAGCAGCTGCAGCGCCGTGACGGCCTTGCCCGGGTCTCCGTGCAGGTCCGCGATCGCGATCACGCTCCCAGGTGCGGCGGCGAAGGGCGTGCCGGGCTGCAGCGGCGGGCCGGCGCCGCCGCCGCCGCCGCTGCCTCTGCCGCTGGTGCTGCTACCGGGGCTGCCGCTGCTGCCGCTGCCGTGCGCGAGCACCGCTCCGACGACCGCTGCGAGCAGCCACCACCGCTGGCGGCGCGGCGGCGCTGCCGCCGACGGCATGCCCGGTGGCTCGGGTTCGGGGCTCTCGCGCGTGGCCGGCGTGTCGGGCGCCATCACGGGCGGCCGGGGGGCTGCTGCATCGGCGGCGGCGAACAGCAGCCTGGCGCGGCGCTGTCGGGCTCGCTCACGTGTCCGGCTCGCAGCGGTGTGTGTCCACGCATGCGCTGAGCGGTGCCTGCTTGCGGGTGCGGGTGCTGGCGAGCGAGGGGGAGGCGCGAGGGCAGGCTCCACGGCGAAGCAGCGCGACGGCGGCGGTTGAGGGCAACCCTCAACCCTCAACCCTCAGCCGGCATGCGTGTTGCAGCATGCCCCCGACCGATGAAACAACTGTACAGCAGCCGGTCGCGCCGGCGGCGGGCGGGCGTCACCGCAGCAGGCGCAGCGGCCGCGTCGAGGCGTGCCCCGGCCCGCGCCCGTCGTCGCAGAGCGCGTTGAACGCCGCGCGCACGTGGCTCGGCAGCAGCGCGCCGCTGTGGCCCTGCCGCGCCGCGATCTGGCGCGCTGCGCGGCGGCGGCGGCGGCCGCGGCGGCGGCGGCCGCGGCGGCGGCGGCGTCAGCGGCGGCGGCGGCTTCGCACGTCGCGCCCGGCCCGCCGGCGCTGGCCGGGCGCGCCGCACCCGTCTCTACGAGCTCGCCCACAAACATCTTGGTGATGCTGCTGATCGCAATGACCAGCCGGTCGTTCAGCGCGGAGCCGGTGAGCTCCTGCAGCACCTGCGCGCGCGCGCGCGCGGCGCGCGGGCCGCTGCTGGGCGCGGCGCGGCGGCGGCGCGCCGGGCGTCCCTGTGCTGCCCCGCCCGCCCGCGGCCGCCCTCGGCCGGCCCCCCAGCCCGCCGCCGCGCCGCGGGCGCGGCCGCGAACCTTTTTCATCGTCTTCTTCTGCAGGTTGCTGCGGATGTACGCCTCCAGCCGGTTGCGCTGCGCCTCGCTCATCGCGTCAAAGCACTCCCTGGCGGCAGCGCGGCGCACGGCGCGCGGCGGCGGCGCAGCGCTCAGCCCCCCGGCCCGGGCCTGCGCCGCGCCGCGCCGCGCCCGTCCCCTCCCTGCCCCGTCGCTCCCGCCCTCCTCTTCGCTGCCGCGCACGCACGCACTTGTACCACGCGTTCTGACGCTGCGCCTCGGCCGCGCCGGGGCTGAGCGGCTCGGGCTCGGCCGGCGGCGCGCCGGGCCCGCGCCCGCCCGTCTGCTCGTCGCCGTCGTCGCCGTAGCGCTCGTCCTCGGTCATCTCGTCATCGTCGTCGTCATAGTAGCTGCTCCCGCCGCCGCCGCCGCGCGCGCTGCGCGACGGCAGCGCCGAGCCCGAGTCGAGCTGCGACGCCGGCGCGCCGCCGCCGCCGTCGCCGAACAGCGCCTCGTCGAGCGCGGCGCCGAGCTCCTGGTCCGCGCCGCCGTCGGCGCCGGGCGCCGCGGCGCCGGCGGGCACGGCCGCCGCGCCGGCCTGCAGCGCGGCCGCGTCGCCGCCGGCGGCGAGCATGAGCGCGGCGTCGCCATAGAGCAGCGACTCGTCGGCCGCCGGCGCTGCGGGCTCGCCGTAGTCGACCGCGCCCCCGAGGCCGTCGTCGCCGCCCAGGCCGCCCAGGCCGTCGTCCTCGTAGCCGCCGTAGCCGCCGTAGTCCATGGCGAAGGGCGTGCGGCGGCGGCGCGCAGGCCGCCGCTGCTCGCCGGTGCTCGCCGCCCGCCGCTGCTCGGCCGGTGCTCGGCCGCCGCTGCGGCCCCCAGCCAAGGCCGGATCACCCCCTCCCCTCGCCGCGCCGGGCCTCGGCTGGGGCGCAGGCGGCGGGTGGGCGCGGCAGCGGCGGCACGCGCGGTCGTGGCGCTGCTGGCGAGGGCTGCCTGCGCTGCTGCTGCTGCTGGTGCTCCTGCGCGCGAGCGATGCTGCTGCGTTGATGCCCGCGTCGTGCCGGGCACGATCTGTTCGGCCAGCGCGGGGGCTCAGGATTTACACCGCCCGCCCGCGCGCCTCCCGTCGCCACCCGCGCGCCCCGCGCGCCGTCGCCGCGCGACCCGCCACACCCACCCGCCCACCGCCCCGCGCGACACCGCCCGACAGCCACACGTGAGCGGAGCAGCGGGAACGTGAGTCGCACGCGTCTGCTGCTCGCCAGCGCGGCAGCGAGGGTGAGCTCCTCCCTGCGGCGTGCCGGCGTGCCTGCTGGCGTTGACGCGGACGCGCGAACGCAGCGCGCGCGGGCGGCAGGCGGCGGTGGCAGAGCGCGGCAGCGGTTGCGCGCGCCGCTGCGGGCGCAGCTGCTGCCGCGCCGCCGCGATCCAAGCGCCTGCGGGGCCCGCCGCCTCCTCTCTGCCTGCCGCCCCACGTGGACACCCGCCGCGCAGCGGCGGCAGCGCGCCACACAGCGCCGGGCAGCAGCTGCGCCGCATGAGCGCGCGCCCGACCCGCCCGCGCCCCGCGCCCCGCCCTGCCCCGCAGCGTGTCGCGGCTGCCGTGCGCAGCGCCGCGCGAGCGGCCCCACTCTTTCCCTGGTGCCACGATGGCGGGCGGGGTCGGCGGCGGCGGCGGCTTCCTGCAGAGCCTCAAGGGCAAGTTCACGGAGGTGTTCAAGGAGGTGCGCGCTGGCCTGCCGGGAGCGCGGCGCGCCCACGCCCCCCCCCCCCGGACACACACACACGTCCACGCGCGGCGCGGCGCAGGTGGCGGCGGGGCCGCCCGACGCGTTTGAGCGCCGCCTGACGGACCACGTCGAGCGCGCGACGTCGGAGCTGCTCACCGGGCCCGACTGGGGCCTCAACTTTGAGCTCGTCGACACCATCAACAACGACCCCACGTGCGCGCAGAGCGCAGCGCGCAGCGCAGCGCAGCGTCCCGCCCAGCGCAGCGCGCCGCTGTCGGCGCGTCGCCCCGGCGCGTCCCGACGCGCGCTGCTGCGGCGGCGCCGCAGGGGCGCGAGCGACAAGGTCTACCGCGCGCTGCGCCGCGTGCTGCTGCGCCCGAGCATCCACTCCCAGCTGCTCGCCCTGACGGTGCGCGCGCTGCGCCCGCTGCCGGCCGCCCGCCCGCCTGCCCGCGCGCGCTGCGCGCCCGCCCGTCTGCGCCGCCCAGCGCGCCGCCCGCTGCTGCCGGCCGCCGCAGCTGCTGGAGGCGTGCGTGAAGAACTGCGTGCCCTTTTTCTTCCAGCAGCTCATCTATAGCGAGCTCTGGGCCGAGATCATGCGCGCGGGCGAGCCGCTGCGCAACGTGAGGCCCGCCCGCGCCGCCGCGGCCGCCGCCGCCGCCGCGGCCGCCGGCAGCGGTCCCCGCCGCTGACCGCCCGCGCGCCGCAGTGGGACCCCGAGGTGCGCGACCGCGCGCTGGGCCTGGTCGAGGACTTTGCGCGCGGCCTGCCGCTGCCGGCGTACAACGAGGCGTACGAGAGCCTGCTGGTGCGGCGCGCGCGGCGCGCCGGGAGCCAGCGGCGGCGGCGGCGGCGGGCGCCGTGGCGCGGCGCGCCCCGCGTGGGTGCGTGCAGCGCCCGGCGTGACCGCGCCCCGCCCGCCGCGTCACACAGGACCGCGGCGTCGACTTCCCCGTGCGCCCCGCGGCGCCCGCGGACGAGGCGGCCGCGGTGCCATACTACACGCCCCCGCCGGCGCCGCCCGCCGAGGTCGCGGCGGCGCAGGGCATATCGCCGGAGGACCGCGCCGCGATCGCGGCGGCGGTGGCCGACCTCGAGGCGCAGGAGGCGGCCGCGGCGGCGCGCGACGCGGCGCTCGCGCCGCCCGGGCTGCCGGCGGCGGGGCACGTGCCCGCCGTGATGGGCCCCGCGGTGCTGTTTGGCGGCGCGATCCGGCCGCCGGGCTACGTGCCGCCGCCGGGTGCGGCCCGCCCGCCCGCCGCGCCCCGCGCCCCGCGCGTGCCCGCGCCGCGCCGCGCTGCGTCGCGCCGACCGGCCGGCCGGCCGCGCTGCGCCGCGCCGCGCCGCAGGCTACCACCCGCCGCACGCCGCCGCGCCGCCGCCGATGGTGGCCGGCGCGGGCGCGGTGCCGGCGCCGGGCGGCGCGCCCGCGCCGGGCGCCGCCGGCGGCGGCGCGCCCGTGCCGAGCAGCCGCGAGGACGTGGAGACGACGCTGCGCGTGAGCCGCAACAGCGCGGAGCTCCTGGCGGAGATGCTCGCGCCCATCAAGGCCGGCGGCGACGCGGGCGGCCTGCAGGAGAGCTTCGTGGCCGACCTCGTTGACCAGTGCCTCAGGCACGCCGCGCGGCGCGGGAGGGGCGCGCGGGCGCGCCGCCGCCGCGCCGCGCCGCGCCCCGCCCGCGCACGCGCGCGCGTCGCGCCCTCCGACCAGCCCGCCGCCCCGCCGCGCCCGCGCCCGCCGCGCGCCGCGCGCGCAGGTACAAGGCGCTCCTGGCGGAGCTCATCCCCCGCCTCGGCGACGAGCACCAGGTCAGCGCCGCGCTGTCCGCGAACGATGACCTCAGCCGCGCCCTGGCAGACTACGAGCGGCTCGCGCGCGCCAGCAGCAGCGGCGGCGGTGAGCGCACGGCGGCGCCGGCGGCGGCGGCGGCGCGCTGCGCGGCGCGGCGCAGCGGGCGCGGTGGCCCGCACGCGGCGCCGCCCCCGAGCCCCGCTCCCTGCCCCGCGCGCGGCGCAGGCGCGGCGCCGCCGCGGCGGCGGCGGCGGGGGCGGCGGCGTCCTCGTCGTCGGCGGGCGGCGCGGCGCCGGCCGCGGCGGCCAGCAGCAGCGGCGCCGGCGGCGGCGCCGCGACGTTCACGCTGCTTGACGAGGAGGAGGAGGAGGGCGAGGACGGCGCGCTGCAGACGCGGCGCGGCGCCGCGGCGGTGCCCAAGGGTGCGCGGCGCGGCGCGGCGCGGCGCGCGCGCCAGTGCGCGGGGCGCCCGCCGCCGCCCGGCCTCGCGCAGAGCCCCTCCGCCTCACGCCCGCCCCGCCCCGCCGCCCCGCCGCCAGACGACCTGATCAGCTTTGACGCGGCGCCCGCCGCGGCGCGCAGCGGCGGCGGCGGCGGCGGCGAGGACGCGCTGGTCGGGCAGATGGACGCCCTGCTGCGCGACGGCCACGGCCGCGCGTGACGGTGCTCGGGCGGAGCGGCAGGACTGTGTGAACCTGGGTAACCTGCGGCCTCGATCGTTCACGCACGGGGCTCGGCGGCGCTTGTGCCCTGGCGCGCGCAGAGAAGCGCGAGCCGCCGCCGCCCGTCCTCACACCTCTCCGGGAAGGCCATACCGAGCGCGCATCGCCGCGCGCGGCCTCTGTTCTGTTCTGCGACGCGCGCCCGGCAGCAGCGGCGTGCCGGTCGAAAATGGCGGCGCCGCGCGCTGCCGTGCGGCCCGCCCAGCGCGCGCTGGCGCTGCTGGTGCTGCTGGCGGCCCTGGCGTCGCGTGCGGGCGCAGGTGCGCTTTGGGGGCTGCCCGCCGGCCGCGCGGCTCGCTGCTGCAACCGCCGCCGGTGCCGCAGGCCCCACCGACCGCACGGCCGCGGAGCGCGGCCTGACCGACCCCAAGAAGCTCACTAGCAAGCTCCTGCTCGCGGTGCGGCGTTGACTATCGCTGCCGGCGCCGCCGCTCGCGCTGCCGGCGCGCCGCCACGTGCGAACGCGCCGCCGGCCGCCACCTGCCCCGCGCGCAGGAGGGCGATGACTACTTCCGGGGCACGGCCAACAGGAACTTCAAGGGCCCGGTGCTGGGCTTTGTGACGCCCTGGTGAGCCCGCTCGGCGCAGCGCTGTGCTGCCTCGCGGCCCGCCAGGCGCCCGGCGCGGCGCGGCCGCCCACACTGCCGCCGCCGCCTGCGCAGGCACGGCCATGGCTACGAGGTGGCGGAGCGCTGGCGCGCCAAGTTCACGCACGTGAGCACGCGGTGGCCGGGCCGCGCGCTGCGCGCACGGGCCAGCCCTGTGCGCGCGCGCGCCGAGCCGGCGCCGCTCGCCGCCGCCGCCGCGCGCCGTGCAGATTAGCCCGGTGTGGTACCAGCTGCGGCCGACCACGGACAAGGGCGGCGACGACGACGGCATTCGGCTCACGGGCGCACACGACGTGGACCAGGCCTGGATCGCGCGCCTGCGCGCGCCCGTCACGCGCGAGGCCGACTGCCACGGCGACGCCGGCAGCCAGACCTGCGGCGCCGACTTTGACGCGGTGGGCGCCGCGCGGCGGGGCGGCGCGGGCCCACCACTGGACGCCGGCGGCTGCGCGCCGCGCGCTCATTGCGCCGCCGCCGCCGCCGCCGCCGCCGCCGGCGCCTGGCAGGCGCCGCCGCTGATCGTGCCGCGCGTGATCTCGGAGCTGCCCACCGCGCAGCTGGTCAGAATGCTCGAGGAGGTGCGCCGCCGGCGGCGGCCCAGCGGCCGCGCACGCCCTGCGCGGGCGCGCGCGCGCCGGCGGCCGCGCCGCGCCGACACCCTGCCCGCGCCCCCCGCCGTGCTGCCACGCACGCCGCGGCCAGCCTGAGTCTGTGATCGACATGCTGCTGGAGGAGGTGGAGAAGCAGGGCTTCGATGGCCTCGTGAGCATGGCCAGGCAGCACCCGCGCGGCACCCGTCGGCCGCGCCCGCGGCGCCGCGCCCGCGCCGCCGCCGCCCGAGCGCGCGCGAAGCAGCACCGCTGCCGCCGCCGGTGCCGCCGCGGCCGCGGCGCAGGCGTTTGAGGTTTGGCTGCAGCTCGCGGGCTCCGGAGGCTTTGCCCTCACGCAGGTTGTGCAGGCGTCCCTGGAGCTGGTCGCAAAGCTCGGCGCGGCGCTGAAGGCCAAGGGCAAGGTGCTCGCCCTGCGCCGCCGCCGCCGCCGCCGCCGCCGCCGCCGCCGCCGCCGCCGCCGCCGCCGCTGCCGCCGCGCGGGCGCGCTGCCCCGCGCGCCGCCCCCGCGCGCCGACGGGCCGTGTGCGCGCGCGGCCGCCGCCAGGTGCTCGTGCTGCCGGCGCCGCCGCCGGTGTTTGACGGCGCGGAGCCGCGGCTCACGTCGAGCGCGGTGCACCTCTGCGCCCTCGCCGCGGCGGGCGTGAGCATCAACATCATGACCTACGACCACGCCGGCGCCGACGCGGGGCCCAACGCGCCGCTGCCGTGGGTCGAGGCCAACGCGCGCGCGCTGCTCGACCCCGCGCCCGCAAAGCTCCGCGCGCCGAGCGACCCGACGCGCGGCCTGGGCGCCGACGGCGGCGGCGACGCGGCGGAGGACGAGGCGGCGGAGACGGTGACGCCCACGCCGGGTGCGCGCCGCGCGCCGCGCGGCCGGCGCCGGCCGGCGCCACTGGCCGGCTGGGAGGCACCCGGCCCCCGCGCGGCGCGCACGCGCGCCCACGGCGCCCGCGACGCCCACCCGCGGCGCGCAGTGCCGGCCGGGCAGCTCTTCATTGGCCTGCCCTTTTACGGCTGGAGCTGGCGCAAGCCCGACGCCGGCGGCGCCGCGCCGACGCGCGGCGCGGTCAAGTGGCCCGACTTTCAGGCGGCGCTCCGCACCCACAACGCGGCACTGCGGTGGGACGCTGCGGCGGCGGAGCACAAAATCAAGTTCAAGGTCCGCCGCGGGCGGCGCGGGCCGCGCCGCTGCACGACGCGCGGCGCGCTGCCCGCCCACGCACGCTGCCCCGCCGCGCGCCCGCCCCCCGCAGGGCGGCGGGTGGCGGACCACCATGTACTACCCCACGCCGCCGATGCTGGAGGCGCGGCTGCAGCTCGCGGCGCGGCTCGGCGTCGGCGTGGCGGTGTGGGACCTGGGGCAGGGCGCAGACGCGTTCCTGGACCTGCTCTGACGCTGCGCGTGCACCGGAGGGGCCTCGAGCTCGGGCGGCTGCTCGCGCCGCTTGTGACGGCAGGGCGCCGGCGACGGTCGCTGCGCACGACTCGATCCGCGTTACTCGTACCAGTACAAGGCCGCCCGCCCGCGACCGTCAGGCTAGGCTAGGCGAGGCAGGCTTCCCTTCCCACGCACGCCGCCGCGGCGAGGCACGGCACTCGGCGCGGCCTGGGAGCCGCGCCGGCAGTCAGGCCCGCCGGGGGTGCCGGCGGCGGCGTTCAGCGTTCTGCGTTCAGCGCCACACCGCCGGCACTGCTGCTGCTCGCTGCACGTGGTTGCGCGGGGGGCACGTGCGGCCCCCGGCCAGGCAGTGCGCGCTCCGCTCGCCCCTCTCTCGCAGCGAGCTCGCTGCGGCAGACCACCCTGCGCGGGCCTACTTGAGCGGCGAGAGCGTGACGCTGAACGTGGCTGGCCGCAGGCTCAGCGGCGCGTCCATCTTGCTCGTCGCGCTCAGGTCCTCAATCAGCTTCTGCGCGGCGGCGCGACACGGGGGCGCGCGGCGGCGGCGGGCGGCGCTCTGCCCTCTGCCCGCGTGCGCGCACCGCCCCCTGCCCGCACGCGCCCTGCTGCCCGCGCCGCCCGCACCAGCATCATCTCCTTGCCCTGGTCCTTGAACCGCATCTCCCGCCCGCTGAACGACATCGTGAGCTTCACCTTGGAGCCCTTGGCCAGGAAGCCGCGCGCGGCCTTGACCTTGACCTCATAGTCGTGCGCCTCAGTCACGGGGCGCAGCCGCACCTCCTTGGTCTCGGTGCTGCGCCCGCGGACAGGGGCGCGGTGCGGAATGGCGCGCGCGGCGTCGGCGGCGGCGCGGGGCCGGCAGCAGCGGGAGCAGCAGCGGCGCGGCGGCGAGGAGCCGGCGGCGGCGGCGCGGCGGGCCCCGGTCGCGCGCGCACCCCTTGCTCGTCTTCTGCTTGGCCTTTGCCGCGCGCTCGACCTCAAACTTGTACTTCCCAAACGCGATGAGCCGCACGACCGGCGGGTCGGCGCCCTCGTTGATGAGCACGACGTCTGCGCGCGCCGCGGCACCGTGGCGCGGCCTCACGCGGGCTCGCTGGGTCGCGCCCGCGCTGCACGCGCCGCGCGCCCTGCGCCGCGGCGCCGCGCCCTGCGCCGCGCCGCGCGCCGCGGTCCGCGCCGGGCAGGCGGGCGCAAACGCACCCGCGTCGGCCTTCATCGCCGCCGCGCGCGCGTCCTCAAAGGACATGACCCCGATCTCGGCCTTGGACGCGTCCTGCACGCGCACCGTCGCCGCCCTGCGCCGGGGCGACGCGCGTCGCGCGGCGTTTCGTCAGCGCGCCGACCCCGCCGCCACGGCGCGCCGCCGCGCGCTGCCCAAGCGGCGCCGCCCACACGGCGCTGCACCCGCGCGCTGCCCGCTGCCCTCCCCGGCGCCGCCCACACGAGGGCCTCGCTCACTCTATCTCGCGGTTGACCAGCACGCGCTTGCCGCCCACGTACTTGGGCGACGTGTCCTCCACCACCTCCTCCACCACGTCGTCCATCCAGCGGTCGGTGCCGGGCCCAAAGCCGTACCCGCTGTACGACTCGAGGTCCTGCGAGGCCGCCGCGCGGGCAGGTGTGAGGGCCCGCACCGCGCACGCGCGTGCAGCGTGCTGGCTCCGTGCGCGCGAGTCAGGGAGAGGGAGGGAGAGGGGCGGGGAGGGCCCACAGCGCGCGGCGCGCGGCGCGCGCGCCTGGAGCAGCATGTCGGTCGTCGCGTCGTCAAAGCCCTGGAAGCCGCGCCCCGCGCCGCCGCCGCCGCCGCGGCCGTTGCCGCCGCGGTAGCCCCAGCCGCCGCCGCCCTGGCTCGGCGGCGGCGCGCCCCACACGGGGTCCGCGTAGCCGCCGCCGCCGCCGCCGCCCTGCTGCTGCTGGCGCCGCCCGCCGCCGCCGTAGCCGCCGCCGCCGCCGCCGGGCAGGTAGCCCCCGCCGCCGCCGCCGCCCTGCCCCGGCGCCTGGCCGGGGTAGGTCGCCGGCTCGCCGTAGGGGTTGGCCGCGGGCGCCTGGCGCGGCGGCGCCGGCGGCGCGCCGCCGGGCGCGTCGGCCGGGTCCAGCGGCGGCAGCGGCGGCAGCGGCGGCATGTCGACGAAACCGGGGCCGCGCTGCTGCTGGTTGTTGCGCTTGTACGCGCGCGGCGCCTGCGGGCGGCGGCGGCGGCGGCGCGCGCGGCAGCAGCGTCGGCGTCCGGCGCGCGCGGGCGGCGGCGGGGCCGCGGCGGCGGCGGTGGCGCGGAATTGGGCGCCCCCGGCGGCCATGCGGCGCGGGGGCCCGCCCGCGGCGCGGCTGCGGGCGCGGGCAGGCCGCGGTGCCCTGCCGGGGAACTGGCTGCTGCCGACCGGCAGGGTGGCGCGCCACCGCGGCGCCGGGCGCGGGAGCTCGGCACGGCGTCCGGGCGCGCCCCGAGCGCGCATGCGCGCCCGCCGGAGCCCGCCGCGCACCAGCAAGGCGCCTCGCGTGTGTGGCGCAGCCGCGGCGCGCCGGGCGTGGCCCGCCGCCGGCGCGCGCTGCGCGGACGCGCTCCAGCACGTCGCCATGTCTGCCACCGAGCTGCTGGCGCGCCGCGTCGCCTTGTGTCGGCGCGCGTGGGCGTCTGCTGCTCCGGCGCCGGCTCCTGCTTCTCGCTGGTTGCGCCCTGCTGCGACGGCGCCTCAAGTCGACGTGTCGGGACCAGGGCCAGAGCGCGCGCGTAACACTGATCCCGGCGGGCGCAGGGCTCGCGCATCAGCGAGCGTTTGCCGGTCCTGCGCGCTCACAGAGCGCACCCACGCCCACCGCGCGCCCGTCATTGCTCCCTCTCGCTCTCTCGCAGCCAACGCGGCGCAATTGGGCGCTCGAGCGCGCGGCAGCACGCCAGGAGGTGCGCCCGCACCCGCCATCAGCAGCAGCGCCCAAGGCTCCCGCACCGCGTCCAGCGAGGGGCCGTCCGGGCGTCGCGTGAGCGGCGCGCCCCCCACGCCGCTTGCTGCCGCCGCCGCCGCCGCCGCCGCTGCGCAGGGCGCCGGCCGCTGCTGCGCCGCTGCTGCGCCCGCCGCGATGGCGGCCAAGGCGAGCCACCGGAGCATCTACGACCTGACCAAAAAGGACCTCAAGAACCGCACCGAGCTCAAGTTTGACACCGGGCTCAAGGTGGGGCGGCGCCGGCGCCGGCGCCGCGGCGCCGCCGCGCTCGGCCGACGCGCCGCCCCGCCCCGCGCCGCAGCTCGGCGCCAACTACAGCGACCAGAGCGGCCTGGTGAGCGTCGATGCCGAGCGCGGCGCGTATCGCGTGGGCTTCGACTTCCAGCGCGAGGTGCGGCGCCGCGGTTGCCGCGGTTGCGCGGCGCGGCGGGCGCGGCAGAGCCGCGCGCGCGGCGCGCCCGACGCGCCCGCGCGCCCGCGCGCGCGCCGGCAGGACGCTGTGTTTCAGTACAGCCGCAAGAGCAGCGCGGGCACGTTCAAGTTCAGGCAGGTCGTGCCGGGCATGCACTGGGAGGTCGTGCCCAGCCCCGTCGTGGAGGTGCGGCGCCGCTCCCCCTGCTCTCTCTCCCCCCGCCCTCCCCCGCGCCGGCCGCAGCGCCGCGCCGCAGCGCCGGCTGCGCGCGTGGCGGCGAGCCGCTGCGCCCGCGCCGCGCGCCGCGCGCCCTGAGCAGCTGAGCACCAAGCTGCTGGACGGGCCGAAGCTCAAGGACTCGCTCAAGCTGGTCTACGACTTCCAGAACCGCTTCGGTGCGCGGCGCCGCCACACGGCGCGCCACCCGCTCGCGTGCGGCCGCGACAGCCGCCGCGCTGCCGTGCGAGCAGCGCCGGCGGCGGCGCCGGCGCCGGCGGCGCCTGACGCGCGCCGTGGTGCGGCGGGGCGCTGCTGCGTTGCCGCGCCGCAGCGTTCTACACTGACACGCTCAAGTTCAACAAGCGCTTCAAGCTGCGCGTCGCGGGCGACTCCAAGTCGAGCGACACCGCGCTGTGCATCGGCTACAAGCCCGACGCGCGGTGCGGCGACGCGGCACGGGCGCGGGCGCGTGTGCGCGCCGGGCGCCGGGCCCTGCGTCTCACGCCCCGCGCCGCGCCGCGCGCGCTGCTGGCCCCTGCTGCTGCCGCCGCGGCGGCAGGTGGGTGAAGAGCGTCAAGCTGGTGCAGACCGCCGCGACTGGGCCGCTGCTGTCGTACAAGGTAAAGCCCGCCGACGGCTGGCGCGTCGCGACGGAGGCGAGCCTGCGCAGCAAGGTGCTCGCGGCCAGCGTGACGTACAAGGCGCTCGCCGGGGAGTGAGTGCCGCCGCGCCGGGCGGCGCGGGGGGGGGGGGGGGCAGGGTGCTGCGGCCGCGCGGTGCGCGCGAGGCCCGCGCGCGGCCGCCGAGCCCGCCCGCCCTGCCCGCCCGCCCGCCCCGCCCGGCGCAGCGCGGAGCTGGTGCTGGACGCCGCGGTGCCGCTGCCGGGGAGCAGCAGCAAGGTCCGCCTGCTGCGCAAGGCGGGCGTCAAGGTGGACGTCAAGTTCTGACGGCGGCGTGCTGCGCGCGGCGGGCGCGCCGGCGGTGGCGCGGTCGGGGTCGGGGTCGGCGGCGCGCGCCAAATTCGGCCGAGGCTGCGGCGAGCGGTAACGGGCCTTGCTGTGGCGCGCTGCCGTGGGCGCCGGCGCGCACCGGCGGCGCGGCGGCGGCGGCTTCTGTTGTGGCGCTTTTTGCCCTCTCCTCTGCAGGAGCTGCGCCAGTCGCGACGCCCCCCGCCAGAGTGTGGGAAGCGATCTTAGCTCCTCAGCTGCGCACATACACTTCAGAGCGCCCCGACAGTGGCGCATCCCGCGATGCTCCGCCAGGCGCGTGCGGGCGTGCGCTGGCCCATGCGAATGCGTGGTTCGTGTCGGCGTGCCCTAAACACGCCCCCGGCCGCCCCGCCGCCGCAGATCGCGCAGGGCGCCGGCGCGGCGCCAGCAGCCCGGCGGTGCGCGGCGGCTGCGCAGCGGGCGCCCGGGGCGGCCGGCGGGCCCCGCGCCAGCCGCGACACGCGGCGCGGCGCGATCTGCGCGTCCCGCATGCGCCACGCGCCCGCCGCAGCCGCCGCGGCCGCGGCTCCTGACCGACCGCTGCTGCTGCCGCCCGCAGGCCGCTGGCGCCGAGCAGCAGCCGCCGGTGCAGCGCGTCCACGCGCAGCAGGAGCAGCAGCAGCTGCTGGAGCAGCAGCAGCAGCAGCAGATCCGGCCGCCGCGCGGCCGGCCGGCCGCTCGCGGCGGCGGCGGCAGCGGAGGCCGAGTCCGAGGCGGAGGCGGGGCCCGCGCCCGCGGCGCCGGCGGCCGACGAGGAGGTGCGGCCCCGCGGCGCGCCCCGACGCGCCGGCGCCGCCGCCCGGGCGTGGGGCCCGCCGCGCTGGCTCGCTCACCGCGCCGCCGCTCGCCTGGCCTGGCCTGGCGCGGCGTGGCGCGCAGGACCTGATGCAGTTTGCTGACCGCTACAAGTGGTACGAGGCCAAGTTTGCCGCCGACGACATGCCCGACTGGACGCCCGGCCGCTTCGTGCGCGCGAGCCAGGAGGCGCCGTTTGTGCGGCTGGTGACGCTGGAGGTCGAGGTCTCGCGCGAGCGCGTGCCGCTGCGCAACGCGTACAAGGCCGCGGGGCAGCGCGCGGCGCTGCGCGTCAACGGCGGCGAGGCGCGCAGCCTGCCGGTGCGGCGTGCGCGCACCACGCGCGCCTGACGCGCCCTCGCACGTGCCGTGGCGCCACCGCCGTCGCGCGCCGCGCTGCGCCTCGACGCTGCTGCCGCCGCCGCCGCCGCCGCGTCGCCAGGTCGCGAGCCCGCCGCACCCGGAGGCGCTCAACCAGGCGTCGCTCTTCCTGACCAAGGGCGACATCTTTGCCGGCGAGACCAAGGCCGCGCGCGAGCCCACGAGCGTGCTGGTGCGGGCCGCGCGCGGGCGGGGGGCGCCCCGCGCGCGCGCCTGCCGCTCCGACACGCCGTGACGCGACGACGCCGCGCGCCGCCGCGGCGCGCAGGCGGAGGTGTCGCTGCTGGTCAACAGCAAGGAGGCGCCCGAGGTGTACGCGCTGGGCCCGGACGACATCGTCAGCGTCGGCCCGTTCGAGGGCGCCGGGCTCGACCTGCGCAGCAGCGGCGTGATCGGCGCGTTCAGGTGCGCGCGCGGCGCGGCGCGGGGCGGCGCGGCTGGCCCGGGCGCCGCCCGCGGCCCTCCTCACAGCTCATGCGCCGCCGCCGCCGCGCGGCCCCCGCCCCCCAGGTTCCCGACCGTCGTCATCTTTGCGAGCGGGTCGGGCATCGCGACCGCGGCCGCGCTGCTCGAGTCGCCGGTCGGCAGCAGCACGCACCTCGCGCCCGCGCTGCGCAGCGACGTGCGCCTCTACTACGCCGCGCCCAACCGCGCGAGCATGTGCCTCGCGGAGCGCTTTGACGCGTGGGCGGCCGACCTGCGCGTCGTGACGGTGCCGACGACGACGGGGTTTATGGACGCGTGGGACGGCGACGACACACTCGTGTACGACCCCGAGGCCACCGCCGCGATCGTGCTCAGTGCGTGCACCGCTGCTGGGCTGCTGGGCGGCTGCGCGGTGGCCGCGGGGCGCCCGCGGGGCGGCAGGACGCCGCCGGCGCGGCTGGCGCATGCGCGCGCTCACGCCCGGCGTCCGCGCCGCGCGCGCGCGCCGCACGCCGCGCAGCGGGCGGCGACGAGGAGGCCGAGGCGGCGGCGCTGGAGGTGTGCCGCGAGGCGGAGATCGGCACGGTCGTGACCGACAGCGCGCTCGCGGCGCCGCCGATCTTCCTCGACTCGACGCCCAAGAGCTTCCTCAAATTCCGCACCCAGGGCCTGCCGACCGCGGCCGGCAACGGCGCCGCGAGCAGCGAGGACCTCACCGACTGAGCGGCTGACCGGGGGGGGGGGCAGGGAACATGGGGGGGGGGGAGGCGGGAGGCGGGTGCGCGGCGCATGCCGGCGGGCGTTCGCAACGACGACAGAACCGCCGCCGGCTTGCACCGCCGCTCCCCGTGCGCCGCCGCCGGCGCCGTGCCCTCCAGTTCCGCGCCACGACCGCGCAAGCTCTGCCGCAGGCTCTGCACCGCAAGCTCTGCGCCGCCGCCGGCCGACGAGCGCAGCGCAGCAGCAGCGACAGGCGCCGGCGGGCTGGGCCTCGCCCAGAGCGAGCCGCGCCGCTCGCGGTCGCGTGCATGCGCTGAGAGCGCGGCCGATCAGCGGGAGAAGCAGCAGCAGCAGCAGCAGCAGCCGGCGCGCCGGAGGCGCCGCATGGCGGCCGCGCTCGGCACAGCGGTGCCGGCGGGCTTCCCCGTCGCCGTGCGCAGCGCCTGCGTGGCCATTGACGGTGCGCCCACTGACATCATAGTCTCAACGTACAACGACGCCACCGTCCTCATGGCCAGCCAGCTGGGCACGCTGGGCACGGTGATCCAGGCCAAGTGCGCGGCGGTGTGCGCGGCGGCCCGCCGCGCGCCGCGCGCCGACGGCCGCCGAGCTGGCCCGCCCCGCGGCGCAGGCAGGACTCCACGCTGGAGGGCAAGACCACGTTCAGCACGGCGGTGCTGCTGGGCAAGCGCGACGAGCCGCTGCTCACGATCGTGGCGCGGCAGCTCGTGGAGCTCGCGCACGGCAAGGGCATCAACACGTGCGCGCGGCCCGCCGCCGCCGCCGCGCGGTGCCGCGCCGGGCGCGCGGCCCCGGCGCTCACCGCAGCTGCCGCTGCGCCGCAGGCCGCTGCTCTGCTGCCTCGCGCTCAAGCAGCACACGCCCGAGGGCGTCAGGCAGCTGCTCGCGGCGGTGCGGGAGCGCGAGCTGCTGTGACCGCAGCCAGCGGCGGCGACGGCGGCCTGCGGCTCAACGGCGTTGCAACACCGCCCCCGCCGCCGGTGCGCTCTTCCAGCACCGGGCGGCCCCCGGCCCGAGCGCCCGCGCCCGCCGGCGCCAGCGCTGGCGGTGTCAGTCGTCTGACTCCTCCGCCTCCGCCTCTCGCCGGCCGAGCCAGCTGATGTAGTTGTTGGTCGCCCGCGCCGCCGGCACCTCTGCGCGGGCGGGCGGCGCGCGCGCGTGCGCTCGCCGCGCGCTTGCGCGGCGCCGCGCGAGCCAGGCCGCGCACGCGCGCATGCGCGGCGCGTCGCCACGCGTGGCGACCCGCGCGCACCGGTGTAGTACTTGGGCTTGGCCGCCGCGGCCCAGGCCTGGTAGCAGTCGAGCTCCTCCAGGCCCTCCAGCTCCTGCCAGCCCTCCACGTCCAGCTGCGGGCGGCGGGCGCGGCGCAGCGTGTGACGCGCGGGGTCGCGGGCGCAGGGCAGCGACCGTCGTGCAGCGTGCGCGCCTCCAGGCCCTGGCAGCCGTCTGTGCGGGCGCCACACGCCCGCACCTCGTAGCCCTCCCACTTGGGCAGGACCATCGTGACGCGCGTGCTGCGCGCGACCTTGCCCGGCGCCGGCAGCATCACCGTCACCTGCGCCGGCGCGCGCGCGCGGCGCGCACTCATCACCGCCGCCGTCGGTGGCGGCGGCTGCACCGACAGCGTGGCGCGGCGGCCGGGCGCCGCAGGGAGCAGCGCGTGCACGGCGGCGGACGCGGCGGCGGCGGCGCCGCCCCACCTCGTCCACGATGCGCTCGACCGGGAACTCCTCATCCGCGTAGCCCTCCGCCGCATACGCGGGCGTGCCCAGCCGCCGGTCGCGCGGCCCGACCGCGACCGCCGCGGGGTAGCGCCGCCCCGTGACGCCCGCGTAGTGCGCGGCGGCGGCAGCGCCTGCTGCCGCGGCGGCGCCCTTGCGCGGCGTGCCGCCGCCGGCGGCGGGCGCGTCCGACTTGCGGCGCTTGCCGGCCGGCGCCGCGGCCGCCGCCGCCGCCTCGTCCGCCGCTGCTCGCTTCGACTTCTTGGCGCTGGCCGCGACCTTGCCGCTGGGCTTGGACGCCGCCGTCGCCGCCGCCGCCGCTGCCTTGGCGGCCTTGCCCGCCGCCGGCTTGGCCGCCGCCGGCTTGGCCGCC
This sequence comes from Scenedesmus sp. PABB004, assembly GCA_014905635.1. Classification (NCBI taxonomy): domain Eukaryota; kingdom Viridiplantae; phylum Chlorophyta; class Chlorophyceae; order Sphaeropleales; family Scenedesmaceae; genus Scenedesmus; species Scenedesmus sp. PABB004. The sequence continues at coordinate 41,620 of JABVCE010000034.1, read as the reverse complement.
GCCGGCTTGGCCGCCGCCCCCGCCTTGGCGCCCGCGGCCTTGCCCTTGGCGCCGGCAGAGGCCTTGGCCGGCGGCGGGGCGCCGGCGGCGTCGAGCAGCTGCCCCTGGCGCTTGGCGTCCTCCATGATCGCCCGCGTCGCCGCGCGGCTGCGGGCCACCATGGCCGCGTACTCGGCGTCCGTGGCGTCCCAGTTTTTCTGCGCGCGCCCGCGGGGAGGGGCGCGCGCGTTCAGGGACGCCGCCCTTGGCGCTGGGCGGCGGCGGGCGCGTACTGGCGCGTGCGGCGGGCGGCGGCGGCGGCGCGGCCGGCTGCCGGCGCGCGGCACGCCACGCGGCGCTGCGCCGCGGCGCGCCGCGCCTGCTGCAGCGGGATGATGACGTGCTCGACCAGCGGCGGCGTCATCTGCGTGCGCACGAACACGCTGCGCACGAGCGGCTTGAGCGCCGGCCACGCCATGCGCGACGTGGCGGTGAGGTCGTAGCTGCCGTCCTCGCGCTGCCAGGCGACCTGCGGCCGGCGCGTGGCGGTGGGCGCGCGCGCGAGCAGCGGCGGCGCGCTGCGGCGCAGCGCGCCGGGCGCACGCCGCGCGCCGGCGCCGCCGCCGCAGCCAGGCGGCGGGCAGCGATGCGCCAGAGCCGCCGGGGCTGCGCACCTCGTACGTCTCCTCGTCCTTGGGCTCGTCGAGCGTGCCCGCGTGCACGGGCCTCGACAGCACCGCGCCCAGGCGCCCGGTGGCCGCGTCACGCACTTCTCTGCACAGGTAAATGTGCCGGAAGCGCTCCCACCACCGCCCTGCGGCCCGCGGGCGCGGCTGTTGTGAGCAAACTCGCCGGGCAGCCGCGCGTGTGGCCCCCGCTGCCCGGCCGGCCTGCCCCGAGGTCGGAGGTGCAAGGGCGCTGCCGTAGAATGCCATCAGGCCGCCCGTCAGGCGAGCCGAGCAGCAGCGCGGACCACGGCAGCGGCGCCGCTGCCGGCGCGCACCTCGCTTGGGCGTGCTGGTCATGGTGCGCGCCATGGTGCTGGCTGGCGCTCGGGGCTGGCCGGACCGCTGCGGAGCGCGTGGCTGGTGGCGCGCAGGCAAGCGTCGTTGCCGGCGCGTTCAAAGCCGCCGGCGCTGAGCCCTGGACCACGACCATTGCCCTCACGCCGGCTCGCCCTCCGCTGCCGCCGCCGCCGCCGCCAGCGCAAAATGGCCGGGCGGCAGCCGCCAGCGCCCGCCCGCGGCGCCCGCCGGCGCGGCGCCGTCGCAGCCCAGCGCGGGGTGGCGCGCGAGCCCGCCGCCGCGCGCGAGCTCGACCACGCGCGCCTCGAACGCGGCGGCCTGCTCGTCGTTGAGCTGCACCAGGTTGGCCGCCGACTCGACCAGCAGCGGCGCGCCGCGCGCGAGCAGCGGCGCGAGGCCGTGCTCACCGCCCAAAAGGTGCACGTGGCGGTGCCCGAGCGTCGCGGCGCCAAAGCGCCCCGCGTGCCCCGCGCGCCCCGTGAGGCTCTTGCGCAGGTCGCCGCAGAGCAGCCGCACGCGCGCGGCGCCGAGCAGGCGCGACACCGCGGCCGCCGTGGCGGCCGCCTCGGCCGCGGCGACCTGCTCCAGCTCTGCCGCCGCCGCTGCCGCATGCGTCCCCCGCGCCTGCTGCTGCTCCTGCTGCTCCCCCGACTGCGCCGGCGCCGGCGGCGGCGGCTGCGGCTGCGCGCCGTCCTGCGGGCCGTGCTCGGCCGGCTCCGCCAGGCGCTCCATGCTGGTGGGCCCGCGCGCGGCGTTGGCCCTGTGCGCGCCGCCGGCTGCGGCGCTGCCGCCCTCCTCAGCCCCGCCGCAGCCGGCGCGCAGCTGGCGCATGAAGGCCTGCGGCGCCGCCAGCGGCGGCGGCGGTGGCGGGGTGTCAGCGCGCCGGCGGCGTGGCACGCGCCGCGCCGGACGGCGCCGGCCCGCCCTGGTGTCGCCACCGGCGGCGCCGGCGCGTGGCCACGCGCGGCGCGGCGCGGCGCGGGGCCGCACCATGAGGTTGTGCTCCGCCACGTCCACCGCGGTGTGCGTGAAGGCCTGGTTGGACACCGCGAACAGCGCGGCGTCGGGGCGGGGCCGGGCACGGTGCCAAACGCGTGGAACGGCCCCGCCGTGATGTCGCCCCAGTAGGAGAACGCCGACACGCTGCGCCCGACGTCGCGCAGCTGCCTGGCGCCGGGCGGCAGCGCGCGCGCGGCAGGGCGCGGCGCGGGGGCAGGGGCAGGGGCAGGGCGGCGGCAGCTTGCGCGCGTCGGCCGGCCGGGCGCCCAGTCGCAGCCCGCCCGCGGCGGCGCGCAGCACGCTGCCGCGCCTGACGTCCCTTGCCGCACCTGTCCTTGAACTCCCGCGTGCGCGCCAGCGCGGTGCTCAGCAGGCTCGTGTTTGGCGCGGCGTACGCCGCGCCGCGCACCTCGTGCGCGACGCCCGTCAGCCGCCAGTGCCTGCGCGCGGCGCGGCGTCAGCGCCCGGCGCCCTGCCGCAGCGCGCGCCCGCGCTGCTGCAGCGCCGCCGCCGTGCCGCTGGCTCGGTGTTGTCAGTGTCAGTGCCGGGGCCGCGGGGCGCGGCGCGCCTGAAGTGGGAGAAGTGAACGATGCTGCCGGCCGCGGCGTCGATGAAGGGCGTGCCGCGCGGCGCGAGGCGCATGTGGTAGTCCCAGTCCACCTGCGCCGCGCGGCGCCGCGCGGCGGCGGCGGTCGGCGGCTGCGCCGGCCGCCGCCGCCGGCTGCGCTGGCGCCGACGCCCGCCCCGCGCTCGCGCGTACCATGTTGGCCCGCACGTCGTACCGATCGCCGTACCACTTGCGGCAGCGGTCGTCCCACGCGCGCGCCATGTCAAAGCCCGCCTGCGGCGCAGCAGCACGCGCGCGCGCGCGTTGGCCCGCGCGGGTCGGCGCGCTGCGCATGCCGCCGCCGCGCACGCGGTCCGACCTTTGCGCGATAGCGCTGGAACGCCTCCAGCAGCGCGTCGCGCTCCGCGTAGCGCAGCTGGCTCAGGTCGAACAGCCCCAGCACGCCGAGGCCGCCCTCCTCCTCGCCCGCCTGCGCCGCCGCGCCGGGCGGCGCGCAGCGCGGCAGCGCGGCGACCGCCGCCTCCAGGCGCCTGCTCGCGGCGGCTGCGCGCGGCGCGGGGGCGGCCGGCTCTGCGCGCGGGCCTCCGCGCCCCGCGCGCGGCGCGCCGGCGCTGCTGCGCGTGCGCGCACCCAGGTAGTCGGCGGTGCGCTGGCGCAGCAGCGCGTTGCCGTGCAGCTCCAGGAACACCTCCGCGCGCTCGCGCTGGCTCAGCGCGGGCTCGAACAGCACGCCCAGCAGCAGCATGTGCCGCGCGAGGACCTCTGGCTGCTCCTCATAGACCACCAGCTCCACGCGCCGCGGCGCCGCGCCGCGGGCGCCTGCTGCGGCCTCGCAGGCCGCTGCGAGCGTCGCCAGCGTGTGCCGGCAGTCGTAGGGGCACACCTGCGCCGCCGGCGGCGGGCGGGGCAGCGGCGTGGCGCCGCCGCGGCCGCGCGGCGCGGCGCCGGCGCGCCGCTGCCGCGCCTGCAGCAGCGCCAGCGGCTCGTCCGGGGCGCCGCCGGCCGAGCGCTCGACTCCAGCGGCGTCCGCCGCGCCCAGGAGGTCCAGGAAGGGGCTGACGCCCCAGAACTGGTGCGCGTTGAGCTCGTCCATGCGGTCGCCGGCGTCCGCTGCCGCCAAGCCGCCCCACGGCGCGGCGACCGCACGGCGAGGCCTCCGCGGCCGGGAAGCGATCGAAACTGTCCAGGGCCGTGCTTACGGAGCAGCTGGCAAGGCGCCGGCGCAGCGTGCAGCGCGGCCGGTGCTGCGTGCTGGCGCCGCCGACCGTGCGCTGCAGGCGTGGGCGCAGCGCGTGCGGTCAGTCGCTGGGGAGTGTGTTGCCAGGGAGTCGGACTGCAGTGGCACCCACGCCCGGCCCAGCCGTCGCCCGCTCGACTTCATTTGACGCACGCGTTTGACGCGGTCGGCCTGACGCACGCTGGCAACCTCACGCACCGCTCACCACGCCGCCACCGCCGCCGCCGTCGCCGCCGCCGCCACGGACAGCAGCAGCGCAGCGGTCAGCTCGCGCGCGCCGCTCGCAGCGGCGCCGGGACGCGGCGCGGGCGCGGCCGCCGGCGCGAACAGCTCGCCGCCCGCGGCCGGCGCGGGGCTGCTGCTCGGCGGTAGCTGGGGCGACGGGGCGTCGCCGCCGCTGCTGCCGTCGAGCGCGCGCACCTCACCCGTGGGCGGCGCGCCGCAGGCAGCGCCGCTGAGCACCGGCAGCGTGGCGCTTGCGGACCGGAAGCTGTCAAATGCGCCGCGCGCCGCGGTCGACGCAATGGTCAACGCGCCGGCCGCGTCGGCCGGCACCTCGAGCGCGAGGCGGACGGCGCTCGTGATGCGCGGCGTGGCGTACCGATTGGGGCTGATTTTGTGTGTGTGTGTGTGTGTTGGGGGGGGGGAGGGTGTCAGGACAGCCCTGCGCCTGCCGCCCATGCGCCAGAGAGCTCCCGGCGCGGCGCTCACCACTGCTCGTCGCGCGCCGCCATGCCGGTGGTGCCGCCGCTGCGCTCGAGCTCGTCCAGGGTGCCCGCGCTTGCAGTGATCAGTGAGTTGGCCAGGGCGCTGCCAAAGCTCACGGTCAGCTCGTAACGCTGCCCGGCGCACAGCGCAAGCACGCTGCCGTTGGTGGCGCTGGCGCCCGGCGCGCTGGTTGCCAGCGGCGCGACCGAGATCGTCGTGGCCCTGCGGCGGCGCGCCGCGGGACGGCTCAGCAGCTGCGGAACCCGGGCCGGGAGCTGCACCTGGGTCAGCCACGCTCACGGGTCCGCGCGCGGGCCGCCGTGCCCGGCGTAGGCGCGGGACGGCTGCGCGGTGCAGCTGTTGCCGGCGTCGCGATTAATGAACAGCTGCGGCAGAGCGGTCGCCTGGGACAGCAAAAGCGCGAACACAGCGGCGGCGGGGGGCACGAGCAGCGGAGCGGCGAGGCGGCGGCGTGGCATGGCTGTCGAGTGGGCAGGCTGGGCCGAGAACACGCCTAGGGCCGGGTCGAGGGCGTCGAGGACGCGTGAAATGGGGTTGAGCGCGCGCGCGGGACGCGGTCAGGGCTGAAGCGGAGCGGCCGGGCCGCGCGGCAGCCTGGGAGTCGGCGCAGGCGCGTCTTTTCATCTGAGACCCACGAGCCGCGGCGCCAGTTGGCTTCGCCAGTCGGCCAGCGGCCCCCGCTCAGCGCCCTGATTCCAGCCTGCGAGCGCGACGACCGCCACGCCGCCGCCCGGCCAGGTCTCAGCGGCGCCGGCGCCCGCCGCCCCAGCCAGCAGTGCGCGCACGCCTGCCTGCGTGCCGAGCAGCACCAGCACCTCCTCGGCCGCCCCCGCGGCGTCCGCCGCGCCCGGCAGCCCCGCGTCCAGCGCGGTTCGCCAGCTCTGGCCGGCCAGCTCCGCCCAGAACGCGGCCGCGGCGCCCTGCGGGTCAGCCGCGGGCTTTCAGACGGCCGCGCGGCGGGCGCGGCCGCCGCGCGTCGCCGCGCGCGTGCTCGCCGCCGCGCCTCGCGCACCGGCTCGGCGGCGTCCGCGGCGCCCAGCGCCTCGCGCGCGCGGACTTTGATGAACAGCGGCGGCCCCGCGCGCCCGAGCTCCTCCCACACGCGCGCCGCGTCGCCCGCGTCCACCAGCGCGGGGCTGGCAAAGGCCGCCACGAGCTGCGCGCCCGCGCGGAGCTCCGCGGCCGCCGCGCGCGCGGCCGCCGGCGTCGCGACGTGGACGCGCTTGGGCGGCAGCACCTCGGTCAGCGCTGCGCGTGCGCGTGCGCGCGGCGGCGGCGGCGGCGGCGGCGGCGGCGGCGCCTCTCGGGCGCGGGCGCCGCGTGCACCGACCCGCAGCCGCGCCCGCGGCGCAGCGCTGCGCGCACCGTCAAATTCTTCCTCCTCCTCGTACCAGAACTCGCTGGTCGCGACGACGCGCAGGCAGCGGTGCCCGCGCGGCGCGGCCAGGCTGCAGCGCTGCCGCCGCCGCGCTGCAGGCGGCCGCCGGCGGGCGCAGAGCGGTGCGCGGTCGGCTGCGCAGGCCAGGGCCATGGGCAGAGGGGGCGTTGCAGGCGAATGCTGATGGATGCTCGCCGCCGCGCCCGGCGGCGCTCGCTGCTGGCGAGCAGCGGTCTGCTTGCCGGCGGCTGCTTCGACCGCCGGCCGCGCGGGGGCTGCGAGCGGTCCGGAAATAATGTGCGCTGAGAGCGACGCCACGGGAGTGTGCGCTGGCGCGGCGCGCGTCCGCTGCTACGCCGCCTTCGAACCGCGGCGACCGCAGGACCCCGCTGTCCCCGGCCCCGCTGCGGCGACCCGTCGCCCCGTCGCGGCGCCAGCCAGCAGCGCCGTGGCTGATCCGCGCCCGCCGCCGACGGCTGCAACCGCCAACGCGCGCGGCCTCTGCTCGCCCGCCGTCCCCGCCGCGCCTCCGCTCGGCCGGCCGGCCCGCCACAGAGCATGCGCTGCTGCTGAAGGGGCCATGGCGGCGCCACCACCGCCGCCGCCTCCTGTGACGGCGCTGGCGCCGCTCGCGCCGGGGCAGCAGCGGCAGCCGGGCGCCGCCGCGGTGGAGCTCGTCCAGGCGCTGGACGACGCCGAGATCGAGCGGCTCTACGGCGAGCTGCTGGTGCGCGACCAGCGGCTGGCGGAGGCGGAGGCGCGCCTGGCGGGCCTGCAGGGCGCGCTCGGCACGCTGCTCGCCGGCCTGCGCGGCGTCGCGGCGGGGGACGGCCGCAAGCGCGCCCGCGACGGCGACGGCGGCGGCGGCGGCGACGGCGATGGCAGCCCGGCGAAGCGACCGGCGCGCGAGGCCGACAGCGGCCTGGCGGCGGCCGCGCAGGCGGCGGCAGAGGGCTTTGGCCTGCTCGCTGACCTGGCGGCCGGCGTGTGCGGCGAGCAGCCGTGGCTGCAGCAGCTACGGCAGGTCAACCAGCAGGTGCAGCGCCTGCCAGACGCGGTGCGCGCTGCCCCAGCCGCGCGCGCAGGGGCAGCAGCGCGCAGCCCGTCCGCGGCCGCCGCCGCGGCGCCGCGCTCCGCGGCTGCGGCTGGCCAGAAGGCGCAGCAGCAGTCGCGGCAGAAACAGCAGCAGCAGCAGGCGAAGCAGGCGCAGAAGCAGGCGCTGCAGCGGAAGCCGACGACGCGGTCAGCCAAGGAGCCGGCGGCGCAGCAGGCGGCAGCGCCGCGACCAGTGGTCGCAGAGACGGCGCAGCAGGCGGCGGCGCAGCGAATCGCTCTGATGCAGGCCGCGGCGCAGCAGGCCGCGGCGCAGCAGGCCGCGGCGCAGCAGGCCGCGGCGCAGCAGGGCGCGGAGCGGCAGGCGGCGGTGGTGCAGGCCGCAGTGCGGCAGGCGATCGCGCTGCAGGCCGCCGCCGCTGCGCCATCAGCGTCCGCGGAGCGCACAGCTGCCGTGCAGCCGCCGACTGAGCAGTCGTCGGCCAAGGCGCAGCACGAGCTGCAGCAGCAGCAGCCGCCGCCGCAGCAGCAGCAGGAGCAGCAGCAGCAGCAGCCGCAGCAGCAGCCGCAGCAGCAGCAGCAGCAGCAGCAGCAGCAGCAGCAGCAGCAGCAGCAGCCGCCGGCTGCGCCAGAGGCTGACGGCGGGCGGCCGGGGATCAGCTTCAAGCTCGCCGCGCCGCCTGGCGGGCGGCCGGCGCGGCCGCAGGCGCGGCTGGCAGCGGGCAAAGCAGAGTCCCAGGGGGCGGGGGCCCAGCAGGGCAGCGACCCCGGCGAGCCGGCGGGGGGCGGCGCTGCCACCAGGAGCAAGCGAAAGTGGGACGCGCGGCCGCAGCAGGCCGCCGGCCAGAGCGCGGCTGCGCCGGCGGGCGGGGCATGGCAGCAGCCCTTGCACTCGCAGCCGGGAATGCACAGCGACCTGCCGCGGGCGCCGACGTGGTGGCAGCAGCATCAGCAGCTGCAGCAGCAGCAGCTGCAGCAGCAGCAGCAGCAGCAGCAGCAGCCGCAGCAGCAGCCGCAGCCGCAGCCGCAGCCGCAGCAGCAGCAGCCGCAGCAGCAGCAGCCGTACGCGCAATGGCTCCTGCAGCAACAGCAGCAGCAGCAGCAGCAACAGCAGGCGTACGGGCAGGCGCAGCCGCCTGTTCCGGCGGCGGGCGGTCCGCTCGCGGCGGGCGGCGCGCTGGGCCTGCAGCCGGGCGGCGTGCAGCAGACCATCGACCTGCGGCACGCCGCGCCGCCGGACAGCAGCGACGTGGCGATGCAGCAGCTGATGGAGCGGCTGCAGCAGCGGGCCGCGGCGCAGGCACAGCAGGTGCAGGAGCAGCGGGCGCTGGCGCGGCCGCCGTGGGCGGCGCACGCGGCCGGCGCCCCTCCCGCGGCGGCGCGCCCGCCGGCTGCGCGGCTGAGCAAGCTGAGCGCGCTGGTGCCCTGGCTCACCGGGTCGGGCGGTGGCGCAAGGAGCGGCGGCGACGGCGGCGGCGAGGGCCAGATGGGCCTGCGGTGAGGTGCTGGGCGGGCCGCGCGGCGCTGACGCGGTTTTTTGGGAGCGCCGACACGCTCGTGGTGACACCATAGCTCCCTCCGTGGCCCCCTCGCGCCGAGAGAGGCTCCGGGACGGCTCACAGTGCGGCTGGGGCGTTCGGCAGCGCGGCCGGGGCCGGCGGCACTACGGCAGCGGCGGGCCGCCGCGCCGCCCTGACCGTGGTGGTCCACCGTCGTAGCGCCAGAGTCTCGAATCGTTTGCCCGTGCAGTGCGCGGGCCAGCCGGGCGGCGAGGCGCGGAGTAGGAGCCCTCGCCAGCAATGGGGTGTGCCAGCTCCTCGCTCAGGGGCCGCGAGGCTGCGGCCCGCGACGCCAGCCTCGCCCTGGCTGCCCGCGCGGCGGCCAAGCAGGCTGAGCAGGCGCAGCAGCAGCTGGACGCGGCGCCGGAGCAGCACCCGCGCGCCCGCCGCGCCAAGGCCGCCGCGCCGCCGAGCTCCCGGTTGGGCGAGGAGGAGGCGGCGGCGCCGGCTCAGGAGCTGCAGCTGAGGGCGGTGGTGCACAGTTCCCCAGCCCACGCGCTGCTGAGCCTGCTGGCCGGCCTGATGGAGCACGAGCGCTGCGCCGGCGCCGCGCTGGGCGGCGGCGCGCTGGCGCTGTTTGACAAGGTGAGCCCATGGGTCCTGGCCAGGGCCCGGCAAGGCTGCCACAGCGTGCACACACAGTGGCGCCGTGCGGCGGCACTCCACGTCTGCCGCCGCCGCCGCCGCAGGCGCTCACCGGCCTCGCAGCCAGCCCGGCCGGCGGCGCGGCGGGGCCGCGCTCGAGCTCGTCAGCAGCGCCCCGCCGCGGCCCGACGACGACGGCGAGGCGCACAGCTACGTGTCGGCGCTGCTGCGCGCGGCGCGGCTCTTCCGCGACGCCGAGCCCGAGGTGCGCCCGGGCGGCGCAGCGCGCTCGTCGCCCGCCGCCGCCACGCGCCGCGGCGGCGGAGCGCCGCCGGCGGGACACGCCCACGAGCCCGCGCCGCGCGCGCGCGCCGGCCGGCGCCCGCCGCAGGGCAAGGACTGCGGCGCCGAGGCGCGCGCGTGGCACGCGCTGGGCACGCGCGCCGCGCGCCAGCTCGCGCTGAGCTGCAGCCTCGACAGCATCGCGCCGGCATGGGCGCTGCTGGCGTACGCGCTGGAGCAGTGGTCGGCCTTTGCGCCCGTGCCCGAGCAGGGCCTGGCGCTGCTGCGCGAGGTCCGGGCCCTCCTCGGAGACTTCAACTCCGCGTGGCCGGGGCTGATGCTCGGCCGCGGGCAGCAGTGCGACGGCGAGCGCGCGCGCGTGTCGCGCCTCGCGCGCCTCGTGGCGACGGCGGCGGCCGAGGCCCTCATCGTCCAGGGCGGGGCGCTGGCGCTGCGGTGGGTGGCCGCTGCGGCGACCGACCCGAGGACCCCAGCGGGCCGGGCCGGCTCGGGCGCGTGCGCGGCGCGCGGCGCCCGCTGACCTCGCCCCGCCCGCCCGCTCGCCCGCCTGCCCAGCTTCCCCGCTGCCTCGCTGAGCGCGCCCGAGCTGGCCGCCAAGGCCGCGAGCGTGGCCGAGCTGCGGCGCGCGCTGCCGGCGCTCGTGGCGTCGGTCTCTGAGCTCGACGCACTCGAACGCCACGAGGCCCTGCTGTATCAGCTGCCCCCGCTGCAGCGCGCCCGCCCGCTGCACACCCTGGGTGCGCGCGCGAGGCGCGGGTGGGGCGCGGCCGGGCGGCCGCGCGGCCGGCGCCGATGCCTCGGACCCGGGCGCGCGTTGAGGTGCCGGCACGCCTGCCTCCCTGCCTCCCCCGCCCGCCGCCGCCTGCAGACGGCATTGAGGGCCTCGCCCACGACCTGACGGCTCGCCTGACGGCCGACGCGGGCAAGGGCGTGCGCGGCGTGCTGCTGCACGGCCTGCCCGGCGTCGGCAAGTCGGAGCTGGCGCAGCAGCTCGCGCGGCGCCTGCAGCAGGCCGGTGCCTTCCCCGGCGGCGTGCACGTGGTGGGCCTGCACGCCGAGTTTGCGCCTGGCGACCGCGCAGCGCCGCTGCGCGCGGCGCAGGGCGTGCTGCTGCGCAAGCTCGCGCAGGGCGTGGGCGGCCGCGGCGCGCCGCGCAGCGCGGACGAGGGCGCCGCGTGGCTGGCGGAGGCGCTCGCCGCGGCGCGGCGGCGTGGCCCGCTGCTGCTTGTGCTGGACAACCTGCCCGAGCAGCCCGGCACCGAGGCGGCGGCGGCGCAGCTGCTGCCCGCCAACATGGGCCGCGTGCTGGCGCCCGGGTGTGCGCGGGCGGCGGCGCCACGTTGGGCAGCTGCGGCGCTCCCCGCGCCCCATGCACGGCTGACCGGCGCGCCCGACGCCGCTGCCGCTGCCGCTCGCAGGAGCCGGCTGCTGATCACCAGCCGCAGCGCAGCGCCGCCGGGCCTGCCGGCGCTGCCGCCGGGCGCGGTGCACCGCCAGCTGCTGCGTCCGCTGCTGCGCCCAGCGGCGCGCGCGGTGCTGACCGGTGGCGGCGCTGACCGGGTCGCGCTGAGCGCCGCGCAGGCGGACGCCGCGCTGGACTTTGCGGAGGGCCTCCCCCTCGCGCTGGTGCTGCTCAGCGCGGCGCTGGCGGCGGAGGCCAAGGCCAAGGCCGACCCGGGCGCGCTGCTGCGCCGCCTGCCGCGCGGCGGCGTGCTGGGCGGCGCCGCCGGGGCGCGGCGGCCGCCGACGCGCTCGCGGCGGGGCTGGCGTTTGCGGTCGAGCGGCTGGAGCCGCCGCTGCGCGCCGCGTGGCTGGACATTGCGTGCGCGCCGCGCTGCAACCAGACGCCGTGGGGCGAGCTCGAGCTGGTGCACGGCGCGCGGCACCTGGCGGCGCTCGAGGCGTTGCGCCTCATCCGGCGCGGCGAGACGCTCGGCGCAGAGGCGGGGCAGGTCTGCGGCCGCGTCGCCGCGGTGGGCGTGCACGACGTGCTGCGTGGCCTCGCCGCGCGCCTCGCGTTGCCGGGCGGGCAGGAGGTGCGCCTCGTGCTGCGGCGCCCGGGCGACGCGGCGCGGCTGGCGGCGGGCGCGCACCGCGACGGCGGCAAGGTGGGCCGCGCACGCGCGCGCCCGCGCGGGGCGGGGCGCCGCGGCGCGCCGCCGCCCGCGCCGCGCGGCTGGCCCCGGGGCCTGGCGGCCCCTCAGCGCCCCCGCCCGCCGCGCCGCCGCGCCGACAGGGCCGCTGCGTGGGCGTGGACGCGCTGGCACTGCCGGAGCCCCTCGGGCGGCTGCCGCGGCCCAAGCACTTGCGCGTCCTGCGTGCGCAGGGCGTGGCCGACCTCGCGGCCCTGCTGGGCGGCGGCACGAGCCTGCTGGAGCTGGAGGTCGTGGCCGCGCACCTCGGCGAGCGGCGGCCCCACTTTGAGGCGCCGTCGCGGCTGCGCGCGCTCGTGCTGCACGACCTGCAGCCGCAGCACATGATGGGCTGGCTCTCGCCGCGCAACCTGCCGGCGCTGCGCCGACTCAGGCTCGGCAGCGTGGGCATGCAGCGGCTGCCCGCGCCCCTATGCACGCTGACGTCGCTGCGCTCCCTGTCGCTCGCGGGCTGCGCGGAGCTGGTGGAGCTGCCCGAGCTGCTCGGCCAGCTGGATGGGCTGTGGCTGCTGGACCTCGCAGGCTGCGTGCGCCTGGAGGCGCTGCCGGCGTCGGTCGGCACGTCGCTGCGCAGCCTGCGGGGGCTCTCCCTCGCGCGCTGCGCGGCGCTGCGGGCGCTGCCGGAGCCCTGCTCCGGCCTGGTCGCGCTGCAGTGGCTCGACGCGTCCGGCTGTGCCACGCTCATGCGCTGGGACGGCCTCGGCCGCGCGCTGAGCCAGCTGCCGGCCCTCAAGGTCGCGCGCCTGGGCGACGATGGCGACGACGACAACGACAACGCATGAGGCGGCCGCAGCGAGCTCGAGGGGGTGGGGGGGCTGTGCGCTGCTGACTCGCGCCGAGCCTGCTGAGCCAACATTGGCTCAGCACGACACGGACGCGCAGCGCGCTGGGCGGCGGCGCCGCCGCTCTTGGCGGCGTGGCTGGTCGCCAGCTTGTTCTTTTCTTCTTTGACACTCGAGACACTCGAGGGGGGGGCACATTGGACAGCAGCTGGACGGCATGCGGGGCGTTTGTGTGTCGCCCGGGGCTGTTGGGCGCGTGCGCGCCCCTCGCCGCACTCCGCACCGTGAGCCGGCGGGGCTGCCTTATCAGTCTTGATCGATACTGGTAGTGGTATCATGTCTGCATCAGGCGTCGCGGCTGTCCGGCCGCTGACCCAAGCCTGAGCCATGTGAGTCCAGCCAAGTGCTTGAAGCCTGACTTGCGGCCTCCTCGCGCGGGCTGGCAGCACTGCCTCACTCGGCGGGGGTGACTGGCTGCGCGGGGGATGGAGGTTACACACAGAGTAACCTTGGGCATGGTGCATGCCCTCGACCGGCGCCAGCTCAGCCCGGTTGGCACGACGCGGTGTCGGCGCTCGCGTACCACCCCGGCGCGCAGGGCCCCACGCCCACCGCGGCGCAGTCGCGGCACTGGTCCGGCAGGCAGACCGTGCCCGGCGTCGGCCACGCGCCCGCGACAGCGCAGTGGTCGGCAGTGCCCAGGCACGGCCGCCGACGCCGCCCGTCTGCGCAGGGCTGATCCAGCACGCAGGCGGCAAAGCAGCCGCCGCAATACTCGGGCTCGCACGTCCGGCCGCGCGGGCAGACCTTGCCGTCGCACGGGTTGCGCCAGCACCGCACGCCGGTGCCGCCCAGGCAGCCGGCGCCGCTGCCGTCATCCCGGCGCAGGCACTCCGCGGTGCAGGCCCCATCCGCACCGACGCTCGTGACGGCGCAGACCGTGCCCGGCGCGCACAGCATCGTGGCGCACGGGTGTGCCGGCCGGCAGCCGGCGGCGTCGGCCGGCACCACGCGCACGCACAGCGGCTTGCAGCGCCCGCCGCACGACAGCATGCTGCACGCCGTGCCGCGCGCGCACCGCACGTGCGAGCAGGTCGACCGCGCCGCCGCCGCCTCCGCACCGCCGCACTGCGCCGCGGGCGAGCCGTCGGCACACGTGCGCGCCGCTGCTGCTGCTGCTCGCGGGGCAGGCCGCAGCGGCGGCACTGCTGCTGCCGCCGGTGCCGCCGCTGCTGCCGCCCCCGGTGCCGCCGCTGCCGCCGCCTGCCCAGCTAGGAGCAGCACGAGAAGATGATGACGCTGCCTTTGGTGCGACCGGCGTGGCGGCTGCATCGCCGGCGGCAGCTGGGAGCGGCCGACAGGACAAGCGGCGCCGGCGTCGAAATTGTGCTGCTTCCGACGCGTGCGTACTGCTGGCGAGCCGCCGGAGAGCTTTACTGCGTCCAGGAGGCGCAGGCGCAGCGGCAGGCGCCGCTCGCGCAGCACCGCCGACTGAGCCCAGAACGCCTTGTCCACAGCAGCCTTGCGGCGCTGCAGGTGGGCGTCCCAGCTGCGGGCGCTGCGGTCGGCCGTCAGCCACGCGCCCAGGTACCTTACCCAGTGACGCCGAGCACGCGTCACCGGCCGAGCACGCGTCACCGGCCGAGCACGTCGTCCAGGCCAACACGGTCGTTGCCGTCGTCCAGCAGCGCGTTCTCCCAGCCCGGCTCGTAGCCCTCGTCCCCGTCCGCGGCGGGGAAGCCGGGCACGACGGGCGCGTCGCCGTCGGCGTCGGCGCCGGCCGCGCCCTTGGCGCCGGCCGCGGCGCGGCCGCCGGTGGCCTTGCGCGCGCGCCGCCCTGCGGCGGCCTTGGGCGCCGCCGCGTCGCCGCCGGGCGCGGCGCTGCCCGTCTTGCGCCGGGCGCCGCTGCGCGCCTTGGGCTTGGGCGCCGCCGGCGCGGCCTCGCCGCCGCCCGCCCCCGCGGCGCCCGGCGGCGGCGGCGGCGGCGCGTCCATGTCGAGGCTGAGGCCCAGCCCGCCCGGCCCCAGCACGCCGTCGAGCGCGTCGCCGCCGCCGTCGGCCGCCCAGGCGTCGCGCAGCTGCGCCGCGGCGGCGGGGCCCTCCAGGTCGACGCTGCCGCCCGCGGGCGCGCTGTCGGCCCAGCCCGCGCCGCCCTCGTCCATGTACGACGCGCGGCCGGGGCCGCCCGCGTTGTTGCGCGCGCCGCTGCCAGCGGGGCTGCCGGGGCCGGCCAGGCGCGGCCAGGCGTCCAGGCCCTCAAACGCGGCGGCCACGTCCGACAGCAGGCTGCCCTTGTCGCCGCCGGCGCCGGCGCCGCCGGGGAAGCCGCCGCCCTGGCTGAAGTCGAGGCTGCCCAGGCTGTCAGCGCTGTCGCCGTAGCGCCCGCTGCCGAGCTCGGCCATCCACGCCATCTGGCGCTGCCGCACGCCGTCGTCGCGGCCGCCAACGCCGGCGCTGCCGGCGCTGCCGCCGCCGGGCGCGGCCGGGCCGGGCGCGCCTGGGGCGTCGCGGTCGCCGTCGCTGTAGCGCCCGCTGCCGTGCTCCTCCATCCACTCCATCTGGCGCTGCCGCACGCCGTCGTCGCGGCCGCCAAAAGCCGCCTGGCCGACGCCGCGCCCGCCGCGCGCCGCGTCGCCCGGCGGCGCGCGCGGCCGCTGCTGCGGCTGCTGCGGCTGCTGCGGCTGCTGCGGCTGCTGCCCCGCGCGGCGGCCGGCCGCGTTGTTGGCGCCGCCGCGCGCCTTCCTCGGCGTCCAGTCGACATCCATGGGGTCGTCGCTGCCGCCGTCGCCGCCGTCGCCGTCGCTGTAGCGGCCGCTGCCGCGCTCCTCCATCCACGCCATCTGGCGCTGCCGCACGCCGTCGTCGCGGCCGCCAAAGCCGCCGCGGCCGCCGGCGCCCGCAAAGCTGGCCTCGCGGCCGCCCGCCGCGCCCTCCAGGTCGCCGTCGCCGTCATTGTAGCGGCCGCTGCCGCGCTCGGCCATCCACTCCATCTGCTGCTGCCGCACGCCGTCGCCGCGG
Source organism: Scenedesmus sp. PABB004 (assembly GCA_014905635.1). NCBI lineage: Eukaryota > Viridiplantae > Chlorophyta > Chlorophyceae > Sphaeropleales > Scenedesmaceae > Scenedesmus > Scenedesmus sp. PABB004. The sequence continues at coordinate 26,252 of JABVCE010000034.1, read as the reverse complement.
CCGCCCGCGCCCGCGCCGGCCTCGTCGGCGCCGGCGTCGTCCCAGCTGCCGAGCGCGCCCGCGGCGGCGCCGGCGCCCGCCCAGCCGCCGCCGGCCGGCGCGGGCTGCCACTGCTCCTCCTGCCACCGCTCCTGCTGCTGCCAGCGCTCCTCGCCCTCCCCCCGCTGCTCCCACCGCTGCTGCTGGCCGCGCCCGCGGCCGGCGCCGTCGCGGCTGCGCCCCCAGCCGCGCCCGCGCCCGGCGCCGGCGTCGCTGCCGGCGTCGCCGCCGGCGCTCCAGCGGCCCGGGTTGTTGTAGCTCCCCGCATAGCCCTGGCGGTAGATCTGATTCCCGGCCTCGTCCCGCTCCATGTTGCCCTTGCGCTTGTCGTAGCGCTCCACCTGCCGCAGCAGCGCGCCGGCGCCGTCAGGCCCCGCTGGGCGGCGGAGCCCCCGCCGCCGCGCCGGCGCAGCCGCCCGCTGGGTTAGCAGAGCCCCCGCTGACCCGCGCGGCCCGCTGGCGCCCGCTGGCCCGCTGGCGCGCTGCTGCGGCGCGTCGCACCTCGCCAAACGTGGTGCCGCCGCCAAGGCCGTAGTACTCGACGCGCTTTGCCTCCTCGTCCTCCGCCTCCTCCGCGTGCTGCCACGCCGACAGCGCGGCGAGCACCTCCGGCGTGCACGGCACCGGCAGCTTGTACACCTGACGCGCGCGGGCGCGGGCGTGGGCGCGGGCGCGGGCGCGGGCGCGGTCGGGGCGCCGCCAGCGCGCGCGCGGCCGGGCGCCGCGTGGCCGGGCGCCGCGCCGCCGCGCGCCGCGCGCCGCGGGGCGCACCGCGTTGACGTCCTCTCCCGGCGGCAGCAGCCCCGCCTGGTCGAGCAGGCGCGCGGGCACGTCCTGCTCATGGCGCCACGCCATGAACGCGTACGTCTCGCCCACCACGTCCACCAGCAGCGGGTCGAGCGCCGCGTGCAGCAGCAGCCACGCGCCGCCGCTGCCGCGCGCGTAGCCGACGGAGCGCTCGGAGAGGCGGTCAGTGTTGGGGCTGTACACCTGCGGTCGGCGCGCCAAGGTTTGAGGGGGAGGGGGTCAGCGGCGTCACCGTGCGCGCGCTGCTCGACGCCCGCCGCGCCGCGCCGCGCCGCGCCGCGCCGCGCCGCGCCGCACCATCATCGTCTTGCGCGGCAGCCACGCGACGACGTCGTGCGCCGCGAGCAGCGCGTCCGCGGCGACCGCCTCGGGCGCGCCCGCGCCCGCGCCCGGCGGCGGCGGCGCGTAGCGCGCGGCGGGGTCAAAGTCGTAGCCCCGCGCCGCGCAGGCCTTGCCCAGCTGCTCCAGGAAGCGCTCCTCCTTGCCCTCGAGCACCCCGACCGCGTACCACGCCGGCGCGCCGCGCCCCAGGCACGACACGTCCACGAACGGCGCCCTGGCGGCGGCGCGGCGGCGGGCGTGGGGGCGCGGCGCGGCGGCGCTGGACACGGGCGGCGGCCGCTGCCGCCGCCCGCCCGCGTGCCCGGCGCACCCGCTGTCGTCCCGCGCCACGATGCCCATCTCCAGCAGCGCCTTGTGGGGCGTCACTAGGGGCGCGGCGCCGCGCGCGCGGGCCGCCCGCGCCGCGCCGGCGCCGCGGCTGCTGCTGCGCACGAGCGGCGGCTCGCCGCCGGCGCCCGGCTCGCCGGCGGCGTCCGCGGGCCCGGCGGCGCTGGCGGCGACATGGCGCGGGCGCGCGGCCGTCGAGCGGCCGCGCCCGCGCGCCGGCGGCGCGCGGGGGGCGTGCTGCCGCACGCCCCGGCAGGCGCGGCCGAGCAGCATCGCTGCTGCTGCGCGGCTGCGTGTCGGCAGAGGCCGGGGAGTGTGTTGCGATTGAGAGGGCGCCGAAAGCGCCCCAGGGGGCGGACGGCAAACATGAAACATGACAGCAGCGGGCGTTATGTGCAAGCGCGGGCTCGCGCGCGCCCGCGACACCTTTTCCGACGCCCGCTCGCCCGCCCCCACCTCGCGAGCACCCGGCCGTCGCGCCCCGCGTCTCCCGCAGCTGCAAGCATGGCGCTCGCGGCCCAGCAGACCCTGCGCGGCGTTCCCGTGGCCCGCGTGGCGCGCGTGGCGCCCGGGCTGCGCCCCGGCGGCGCGCGGGTGGCGCGGCGGGGCGTGGCCGCTGCCGCGCACGGCACCGGCCTGCCCATCGACCTCACGGGTGCGCCAATTGCCTTCCGGTGCGCCGCGTTGGCGGCCGGGCGGGGCGCCCTAATCCCCGCGCCATCGGGCCGCAGGCAAGAAGGCCTTCATCGCGGGCGTTGCCGACGATCAGGCGCGCGCCCGCCCCCCGCCGCGCCGCGCGCCGCGCCGGGCGCCCGCCCACGCCCCATTGGCCGCCCCCCGCGCAGGGCTTCGGCTGGGCCATCGCCAAGGCCCTGGCGGAGGCGGGCGCCGAGATTTCGCTCGGCGTCTGGGTGCGCGCGGCGCCGCTGCCGCTGCTCGCGCGCCGCACCGCGCCGCGCGGCGTGGCGGCCACGCCGCGCCGGCTCGGGCTCGCCCGCAGCTCGGCCGGCCCGGGCTCGCCCGCAGCTCGGCCGGCGCGGCTCGCCGCCGGCGGCAGCCTGCGTGCGCGGGGGCTCGCCGACCGCCGCGCGCCGCGCCGGGCAGTTGGCAACCGCCGCCGCGCCCGCCGCCGCGCTCTCCCTCGCCGCAGGTGCCGGCGCTGAACATCTTTGAGACGAGCTTCCGCCGCGGCAAGTTTGACGAGTCGCGCAAGCTCTCCAACGGCGGCATGCTCGACTTCACGCACATCTACCCCATGGACGCCGTGTTTGACGTGCCCGAGGACGTGCCAGAGGAGGTGCGCGGCGGCCGGGTCGCGGCGGGCGCGGGCGCGGGCACGGGCGCGGCGCACGGCGTACAGGGGCGGCGGCGGCGACGGCGGCGGCGCGCAGGGTGGCGGCCGCGGCAGCGCGGCGGCGCGGGCGGGCCCGGGCGCGCTGCGGCGGCGTCCCGACCACCTACGCGGCCCGCCCGCCCGCCCGCCCGCGCGCCGCCGCGCCCGCCGCGCCGCTGCCGCCAGGTGCGCACCAACAAGCGCTACGCGGGCGCGGGGCAGTACACGGTCAGCGAGGTCGCGGCGCGCGTGAAGGCCGACATCGGCAACATCGACGTCGTGGTGCGCCGCCGGGGCCGCGCGGCCCCGGGGCGGCCGGGGGCACTGCGCCGCGGCCGGCCGGGCGCCACGCGCTGCCACCCACGCCGCCCGCGCCGCCCCGCTCGCTGCCCGCTCCCGCCGCGGCGCCGCGCAGGTGCACAGCCTCGCCAACGGCCCCGAGGTCGTGAAGCCGCTGCTCGAGACGAGCCGCAAGGGCTACCTCGCCGCGCTGTCGGCGTCGTCGTACTCGTTCGTGAGCATGATGCAGCGCTTCGGCCCCATCATGAACCCCGGCGGCGCCGCGATCAGCCTCACCTACATCGCGAGCGAAGACGTCATCCCCGGCTACGGCGGCGGCATGTCCAGCGCCAAGGCGGTGAGCCAGCGGCGCGGCACGCGGGCCAGCGCGGCGCTGGCGGCGGCGCGGGCCGCGCGGGCACCGTGCGGCGTGCAGCCGGCGGCGGCGGGGCCGGGGGCGGGCGCTCACGGGACGCCGCCGCCGCCGCCGCCGCCGCCGCCGCGGCAGGCGCTCGAGAGCGACACGCGCGTGCTGGCGTACGAGGCGGGCCGCAAGTACCAGGTGCGCAGCACGCCCCGCCCGCGCCGCGGCACGCCCCCCTTTTCTCCCCCGCCGCCGCTGCCGCCGCGCGCGCGCGCGCGCGCGCCCGACCGCCGCGCGCGCCGCGCCCGCGCCCGCGCCGCGCCGCCGGCGGCCGCAGGTGCGCGTCAACACCATCAGCGCGGGCCCGCTCGGCAGCCGCGCGGCCAAGGCGATCGGCTTCATCGACGACATGATCCGCTACAGCTACGCCAACGCGCCGGTGCAGAAGGAGCTCGCCGCGACGGTGCGTATACACGCGCGGGCGGGCGACTGATTACGCAGCGAGGGGGCGCGGCGCGCCTGCGGCGTGCTGCCGCGCTGGGCGCCGCCCACAGCCCCGCGCCGCCCCCGCGCGCGCCCCGCGCAGGAGGTCGGCAACGTCGCCGCGTTCCTGGTCTCGCCGCTCGCGAGCGCGGTGACGGGCAGCACCATGTACGTCGACAACGGGCTCAACATCATGGGCCTCGCCATGGACAGCAAGGTGCGCGAGCCGCGCAGGCGGCCCCGTGGCGCGCTGGCCGCTGCGCGCAGCGCCGGCGGCGCCCATCCAGCGGACGCGCGGGCCGCCGCGCGCTCACGCGCCCCCGCGCCCCCGCGCCGCGCCGCCGCGCAGACGCTGGAGCGCAGCGAGTGAGCGGCGGCGCGCGCGGGGGGCAGCAGCAGCGGCGGCGGCGGCAGGAGGACGGACTCTCTCTCGACGCGCCGGCGGGGGGGCTGGGGGGCCGGGGGGCGGGACCTGGGTAATGCGCTCGGCGTCAGCGACGCCGGCGGCGCCCGGCGGCTGGCTCCCCAGCGCGAGCAGCGGCTGGGGCAGAGGCGCGCCCGTCTCGCCACATTGTCGACCGCACGTGTGGGAGGGTTGGGAGGCAGCGCGCCGCCGTTTGAAAAGGACACTGGCCCGCGTTTGCCCGCATTGCGTCGCCAAGCGTGCTCCGGCATCTGTGAGCGCCGTTCCAGCCGGCGGCGGACCGTGCGGCGCGGCGTGGAGCTCGCTGCCGTGTTTTCCCGCCAAACCGCGCCGGCTGCGCTTCCCGACCCGGCACGCGCTGTCCGCCGTCGCGCGCGGCCGGGCACACCCGCGATCGACAACGAGGGCCAAGGACCGCGCGCAGCCGGAGTAGGGCGCTGCGGGCGACCCCGCGGCCGCAGGTGAGCGCTGCCGCGCGTGCGCCCGGCGCGCACGCGCGCGATCGCGCCCCCGCGGCGGTGCCTGGCTGACGCCGGTGACGCCGCAGGTTCAGGGAGCACGCGCTCAGACCTGCAAAGGCCCCTGCGGCGCGAGATTAGGCGACCAATCACAGGTGGGGGGCCCTCGGCCCCTGCGCAGCTTGGGGCCCGCCGGGGCCCGCCGCGGCGCTCCGTGTGGCGCCAACCCTTTCTAGTGCCGGGGCCGGCGCCGCAGCCTGCCCAGCCCGCGCGGCGCGGTGGGCGGGATGGGCGGGCGTGATGGGCGGGCGGCGATGGCGGGGCCCGCCGCGCGCAGCTCACCGCCGGTGCGCGCCGCCCGTTTGCAGGACGCACAAAAACGTGCTCACCCTTGGCCCTCCATGGACAAGAGGCGCGGGAGCGTCCTCAGCCTTGCGGACAGCGAGCTGAGCGAGCTCTGCTGCTACCAGGACCTCCTGCTCCTCCCGGACGAGCCCCCCGCCCCCGCTCAGGCGCCCGGCGGCGGCGGCTGGCCGGCCGCGGCGCCGGCGGCGTTCCGCGCGCTCCGCGTCGCGCTGCCGGCGGCGGACGGCGGCGCCGCGCCGCCGGGCACGCCGGCGCCGGCGCTCGCGCGCGCGCGTGCGCGCGTGCTCGCGCTGCCCACCCCGCCCGCGCTGGCCGGCGGCTGCCCCACCGCGCGGCGCCTGCTGGACGCGCCCGGCACCGACACGGCGGCAGACGTTAGGAGCTGGCTCGACGCCCAGATCAGCATGCGCGAGGGCGCGCGCTCCGGCTCGGGCGCGTCCACGCCCGCGGCGCTGCCGCGCGGCCCGTTTGACGCGCTGCGCGCGCCGCCGCCCGGTCACGGCGCGGCGCTGGAGGGCGGCCTGGCGCCGCACGGCGACCTGCCGCCGCCGGCCTTCCAGCTGCTGCGCGTGCTGTGAGCCGCGCCGGCCGGCGGCCACAGGCGCGCGCGGGGGGCCACATCTCTTTCAAAGCACTGCATCTGGAGGGGCGCGCAGTCTGTGTGCACCGCGCGCGCGCCGGCGGGCGCGGGGGCCCGGCGAGCCCGGCCTGCGCCGCGCCGGCGCTGCGCCGCTAGATGCGGGCGGCTGCGCGCTGCGCGCCGCGCGCGCGGCGGGGGCGGAGGCGCGCGGCGCGGGAGCGGCCCGGCGCCGCGCTATTGCGCGCGCGCCGGCCGCGCGGGGCAGCTGCAAGCGCTGCCCGCCCGCGCCGCGGGGGCGCACTCGGGAGCGAGCGCTCCCGCCGCCACGGCCCTCATGCAGGGCCGCCCGCCGCCGCCGCGCCGCCCGCGTGGCGCGCGCACGCGCGCACCGCCCGGCCACACCAGAGCGCATGCCCGGCACGCACGCGTGTGCCGCACCTGGGGGATGCGCCGGGGGGCCAAGACGGGGAGCTGTGTGTCGGCCTTTCTTCACGACACGGCGGCGCCGCGCGACGCCAGGGGGAGAGGATCGCTTGTCTGCCACGCGACGCACGCGCGCGGCGCTGCAGCCGGCCTGCAGCTGGTGCCGCGCGCTGCGCGCGCCCGCCCGCCGCCCGGCGCCGCTGCGCAGCGCAGCGGCGGCCGGCGGCGGCGGCGCTCATCTCTGTGTGTGTTGGGTGTGTGCCGCTTCGGGGTCGCGCTACCAATCTCGGGGCTGGCCGCCCCTGAGCAAAAGCGGCGGCGCTGCGCGTGCGCGCACGCACGCGCCCGCGCGATGTGGCCAGGGCGATGGGGAAGAGAGCGACATGACGGGAGGGGGTAGGGCGCGGGGGAGGGAGCGCATTCGTGGCCGGTCATTTCGTTGCCACGCGAGGCGCGCGCGGCGGGCGGCCCGCCGGCGACGCGCGGCGCGGCGGCGCGCCGCGCGCCTCGTGTGGTTTATTTGCCTGTCTCGTCTAGTCCGTGAGCTGACAGCGGCCTAGCCGAACATGCCTGCCGCTGCTGCGCTGCCCTGGATTTGGGCCGCGACGACGACGACGAAAGCGCCATCGGGTCGAGCCAGCCAGCTGTGGGGTCTGCATCCGCCACCACCGCGTGGGCGCCAGCCGCGCGGCGCGCGCCGTTGCCCGCCTTTGGGCTGCGGCCCGCCGCCGCCGGCGATGGGGTCTTCAGAGGGCTCGGGGAGGTCGCCCACTGGACAGCTCAATTGCAGCTAGGGCCCGTAGCTCCCACGTGGCGCCGCCGGGACGGCGGCGTGAGGGAGGGAGGGCATTGACCGCGCGCGGCGCCGCGCCTGCGCCCGCCAGGGGCGCCGGGCGGCTGACTGCCCCGCCGCAGACAGACGAACACCTGCCGTGCGCGTGCGTGCGGCCTGGGCGCCGCCGCCGGACGCACCGCCGGCTCCCAATTGAGCCGGCCTCACCACCAGCCCGGGAGTCGGAGTTGGCGCCGCTGCAGCCGCGGCGCCGGGGGGGGGGAGCGTGTGTGCACTGGCCGCGCGCACGCTTGTGCTGCGCTCGTGTGTGTGCGTGTGTTTACAGAGGGCGCGACTCGCGCCGAGCGCGGCACTGCTCTGGCCTGCCTCTGTCGCCGGCGTGGGCCGTGGCTGTGGCTGAGCGCGCGCCGCCGCGGGACGCCGCGCGCGCGCGGGGAGGGCGCGAAATGCGCTCCACGAGCACGGGACAGGCCCGCGCGGCGTCGGCGCCCGGGGCCGCTGCCAGCCCGGGGCACGCACCTGAACCCTGGGTGGCGCCGCGCGCCAAGCTCGCGACTGCACGACTTGGGCCGCCGCACACTGACCGCGGCGGCGCAATGCACCACCCGCGATGACGACCGTGGGCGATCATCATTCGTCGATGCACAGGCTCCGGCGGACGTGAAGCGGACGTGAGGAGGAGTTGAGCATGTGGATGGGCGCGCCCCGCGCCCCGCGCTGTCAAGCTGTGGCTTTTGGGAGGTGCTTTGCTTGTTGCTGTTCGTAGAGGTCCGCCCGGGGCCGCAGCCGCCGCTCGGCCGCGCGCGGCACGGCGCGTGTTGCTGGCGCGGGGGCCGGGGGCGCGCGCGTGTGCGCCGCCGCCGCCGCTGCCGGCGTGTGCAGCTGTGTGCAGTCGAGGGGCGTTTGCTGCTGCTGCTGCTGCTGGAAGTGTTTTTCGGCTCGTCGCCTGATGCAGGGTGGTGGTGGTGGTCGTCGTCGTCGCCGCCGACGCGGCGCGCGCGCACCGGCAACGCACACACTGAGGACGCACGCGTGGCAGCAGCATTTCATCATCATCACCCCGCCTGGCGTACTCCCTCTGCGCGCGCCACGAGGACACGGAGTAAGGAGTAAGGAGTAACGCTGTTAACCGCCGCCCTCGCGTCAGCCCCGCTGCCCTCCCTCGCCGCCGCCCGCAACGCCCCCGCGTCAGCCCCGCCGTGCTGAGCGAGCGCCGCCCGCCGCCCCCCCCCCCCCCCCCCCGCGTCAGCCCCGCCGCCCTGCCCCCCTGCCCACGACGCCCCCGCGGCCGTGCCGCGACGCCCGATTACGTCACCATGATCAGATCAGGCGTGACGCCTGATCAGATCAGATGTCGGTCTCCATGACGATGCGGTACCGCGGCTTGCCCGCCTTGAGCGCCGCAAGCGCCTCGTTCAGCTGCGCGGCGCGGCGCGGCGCGGCGCGGTGGGCGGCGGTCGGCGGTCAGCGGTCAGCGGCACGCGCAGGCGCAGGCGCTCGCGCGCGGCGTCGGCGGGGGCGCGGCCCTGCTGGTGCCTGCCCCTCCCCTCTCCGCGCCTGGCTGAGCTTCATGACCTGCACCATGGGCGCGATGCCCTTGGCCGCGCACAGGCTGCGCCACGACAGCGCGGCGCGGGCACGGCGGGGGCGGGGTGAGGCGGGCGCGGCGGCCAGTTTGAAGGCAGGCTTGCCCCAGCGTGCGCAGCGCGCGCAGCGGGTGCGCAGCGCGCGCAGCGCGCGCACCTGAGCATCTCCTGCATGTCCGCGCGGCCGCCCACGATGCTGCCGGCGAGCGCCTTCTGGCCGAACACGACGTCCTGCAGGTCCAGGTTGATCACCGCGCCGCCGCCCGGGATGCCGCACTGCGCGCGCGGGCGCGGCGGCGCGCGGGCGCGGCGGCGCGGCGCGCGGTTCGAATTCGGCGGCGGCACGCGCGCGCGCGCGCGCGCGGCACGGCGGCGGCCCCCGCGCGCCGCAAAGAGGGCCGCAGCCCGCTGCCGCGCGCCTGCACGGCGACGCCGTCGGGGGCGAGCATGCCGATGACGCCCGGAAAGTTGATGCTCGCAGACACGCTGGTGGCGGTTCAGCGGCGCGGGGCGGCGTCGGCGGCGCGGCGGGCCGTCGGCGGCGGGCGAGCCGTCGGCGGCGGGCCCCGGTTGGGGCCGCGGCGGCGCCGCGGGGCGCCCCCGCGCCCCGCGGGCCGCGCCGCGCCGCCGCGCTGGCGTGGCCGTGCGCGGGGGGATGGGGTGGTGCTCACCAGTTGATGATGACGTCGAAGCGGCCCTTGCACTCGGTGTAGGCCGACCCAAACTCAACAAAGCTGCGGCGCCCCCCGCGTGCACAGTGCGAATGTGTGTGTGAGTTCGAGTCGACGCGCCGCGGGGGGCGCGCGAGCGCTCGGCGCGCGCGCGCGCGCGGGAAAGGGCGGCGCGGCGCCGCAGCGCGGGCGCGCGCGCGCGCTCACTGGTCGGCGCCGAGCTTGCGCGCCTCGGACTCCTTGCTGGGGTCGATGTCAACCGCGGTCACCTGGCGTGGTGGTGGTGTGTGTGTGTGTGGGGGGGGGGGCGGGGGTGGAGGGGCTCGGAGCCCGCCCGCAGCGCTGGCGGCCGGCCGCGCCCGCGGCGGCGGCGCTCGCGGCGCACCACGGCGCCCATGTGGTGCGCAAACTGCACCGCCAGGTGCCCGAGGCCGCCGACGCCGAGCACCGCGACGGCCGCGCCCGGCGCGCGGATGTGCTTGCGCAGCGGCGAGTACACGGTCACGCCTGGCGGCGCGCGCGGCGTGGGGGGCGTGGGGCGGGCGCGGGCGCCGGCCGCGCAGCGCGCGCGGGGACGGCGCGGCGCACGCGCGGGGTGCCCCCGCCCGGGCACCGCGCGCGCGCGCGCACACCCACACACGCACCCGCGCAGAGCAGGGGCGCCGCCGCGGCGCTGTCGAGGCCGTCAGGCAGGGCGTAGGCAAAGTCAGCGGGGGCGCGCATGAAGCGCTGAAAGCCGCCAAAGTTGCCCGCTGCGGCGTGCAGGCGTGGGCGTCGGGCGTCGCGCGTGGCGCGCGGGCGGGCGCCGGGGCCCGCCGCGCGGTGTGCGCGGGCGTCGCGGCGCGTCGGGCACGGGCGCGGCGGGCGGGGCACCGCCGCGGCGCTGGCGCGGCGGGCGCGCGCGCGGTGGGCGCGGCGCGCGTGCGGGGACTCACGGCCCACGATGAGTCCGGTGTATCCCCTGATGCAGAGATTCTCCTCGCCACGCAGGCAGTTGCGGCAGCGCCTGCGGCCCCCGCGCGCGCGCGTGACGGGCGGCCGGCGGCGCGGCGCGCGCGTCGCGGCGCGCGCGTCGCGGCGCGCGCCGCGCTGCCCCGGGTCGGCAGCGGGCCGGGGCGGCGCGCGTGCGCGTGCGAGTGCGGCGCGGGCGCGCCTGCAGGAGCTGCGGATCCAGCCCACGCCCACGCGCTGCCCCAGCGCGATGCCGGTGACGTCGGAGCCGACCGACCGCACGACGCCGACGACCTCGTGCCCTGCCCCGCCGAGGCGCGCGGGGTTCAGGCGCGCGCTGTCGGCCGCGCGCCGTCGGCCGCCGCCGCGGGGCGCGCAGCCGGGCCGCGCGTGCGCGCGTGCGCGCGCACGCGCGCACCAGGGATGAGAGGGTAAGCCGTGAGCCCCCAGTCGTCCTCCTGCGTGCCGCGCCGCGGCGCGTGCCGCGCGTCAGCCGGCGCCGGGGCGCCGGGGGCGACGCGCGCGCAGCCCCCCCCACCCACCCAGCGGGCCCCCTGCCGCACCTTCATGTGCAGGTCGCTGTGGCACAGCCCGTTGTGCGTGACCTGCGCGGCGGCGCGAGCGCTCGGCGCGCTGTGCGCCGTGCGCGCCGGGCGCGCGCGGGCCGTGGTCGCGCCGGGCACGCTGCGCGCCGAGCGCGCCGGCGCCGCGCCTCGATGTCGATGTCCATCGGCGCCAGGGGCCCCGCCTCGTACTCCCACAGCGCAAACGGCTCGCCCTTCTTCTGCACCGCCATGCCCGTGCGCTTGGTCGGCGGCGCCGCGGCGGCGGCAGCGGCGCGCACGCGCACGGCGCGGCGCGCGCTCGGGGCCGCCCGGCCTGCGAGCGGGTTGGCGCGCGTTGGCGCGGGCGTCACTCGCCACGCCCACCGCGCGGCCAGCATCGCCACGCCGGCCGTGCGGCGGCAGCGACCGTGCGTCGCCGGCGGCAGCGGCGCCCGCTGCGACCCGCTGCCGGCGCCGGCTCCGCACCGTGGAGGCGGGCGTTGCGCGTGCGGCGAGCATGGCGCGGGGCGGGGCGCGCTGCTGCGCGGCCGACGATGCCGAGAGGTGCGATCGCGCGAGCTCTCTCTGCGTCGCGTTGTGCGCCGACGTCGCGCCGACGTGTCGTGAACCGACGATCGGCGAACGTGCGATCAGGAGGAGGCGGGAGTGGCGGGCGCGGGCGTTGTCCTGGAATGCACGGCAACCCCGCGCGGTCACGAGCGGGGCGGCTGACCGCAAACCCTCCTGGAGCATCCCCGCAACCCCAGTCACCGCACCACACACCCCGCACCTCGTGCGCCCGAGCGCGCGGCCACCCGAAACGCCCAGCGCCCCCAGCGCGCCGACAGCAGCGGGCGCCCGCCGCCGCGCCGCCGCCGCCGCCGCCGCGCCCCAGCTCCCGGCGCGCACAGGTGCGGCTGGCGCGTCGCCGCCTGCACGTCCCCGCGCGGCGATCAAGCCGCCACGTCGCCGCGCTGCGCCGTTCGCAGGACGCACGCCGCCATGGCGACGACGCCGCGCCACGAGTGCTCGCTGGGGACCTTCCTGGCGGGCCGCCTCGTCGAGATCGGCGTGACCCACCTGTTTGGCGTCCCCGGTGACTTCAACCTGAGCCTGCTGGACCAGTTCGTCGACTACAAAGGCCTGGAGACGGTCTGGTGCGCGCGGGGAGCGCCGCCGGCACCAGGCTGCGGACGGCGGGCGGCGGGCGGGCGGCGGCAGCGGCGTGCTCGGTGACCCCTTCCTCTCTCCGCCGCACCGCGCAGGACGTGCAACGAGCTGAACGCCGGCTACGCGGCGGACGGCTTCTGCCGCCGCAAGGCGCGCCCCCCGCTGCCCCGCGCCCCGGCTCGCCGCGCGCCGCCGCCGCGCCCGCCGACCGCCGCGCCCGCCGCCGCGGCGCGCGCGCGCAGGGCGTGGGCGCGTGCGCGTTCACGTACTGCGTGGGCGGCCTGTCCATCATCAACGCCGTGGCGGGGTGCTACTCGGAGGACCTTCCGGTCATCTTCATCTCAGGTAGGGGCTCAGGAGGGGGTCAGGAGGAGGAGGGCACGCCCAGGGGGGGGGGGGGGGAGAGCAGGAGGGTCCAACCCTAGGGTTGGGGGTTGAGGGCACCGCACCAGGCCTGGCGCCAGGGCCAGGGCCAGGCAGGGCGGGCGGGGCCGCCGGTGCGGCTGCCCGGCAGCGCTGCCGGCGGCGCCCTGGCCGGGCATGGCGTGACCGCCGCCGCGCGCGCGCGCGGCGCCGCGGCGCAGGCGGGCCCAACTCCAACGACTTTGCCGCCAACCACACCATCCACCACACGATCGGCCTGCCCGACCTCGCGCAGCAGTACAGGCGCGCGCCGCGGCCGCCCCGGACCCGCCGCCGCGGCGCGCGGCGCGCAGATTGGTCCGGGCCCGCGCCGCGCCCGCCGCGCCAACGCCCCCCTGGCTCCTCCCCTGCCCCTCCCCCTCTGCCCGCGCCTTGAACGCCCTGGCAGGGCGTTCAAGGAGGTCACGTGCGCCGCGGTGGTGGTGAAGCACCTCGAGTCGGCGCACCACCTCATTGACTACGCCATCTCCGAGGCCCTGGTGCGGTTCGAACGTTTTGATTTTGTATCCAAATGAATCCAAGCCCGGGGGCCACGGGCCCGCTGGGCCCTGGGCCCGCCGCCGCCGCTGCTGCACAGCCGCGCGGCCGGCCCCGCCGCCAGGGGCGCGCCGGCAGCCTGAACTCGCCTCCCCCTCTCCCGCTGCCCCTCTCGCTGCCCCCCCCCTCCCGGCGCGCAGAAGCTGCGCAAGCCGGCGTACATCGAGATCAGCTGCAACCTCGCCGCGCTCACGGTGCGCCGCGCTTGCCCGCCGCACCCGCCGCGCCCGCCGCACCCGCCGCCGCGCCCGCGCCCGCTGAGCCGAGGCGCGCCGCCGCGCGCGCCGCCGCCGCGCGCGCAGCACCCCAGCTTCCACGCGCCGCCCATCCCCATGGCGCTGTCGCTGCCGCGCACCAACGAGGGCAGCCTCACGGAGGCCGTGGAGGCCACGCGCGCGGTGCGCGCCGCGCGCCGTGCAGGGCGCGCGCACCGCCGGACGGCCCGCCGCCCGTGCCCTGCCCTCACCTCAGCCTGCACACTCACGCACACACTCATTCAAACACACACACCCCTCTTCCGCCGGCGCGCGCGCCAGGTGCTGGCCAAGGCGGTCAAGCCGGTGCTGCTGGGCGGGCCGCGCCTGCGCAACGGCGGCGGCCGCCAGGCCGCGTTCCTCGCGCTCGCCGACGCGCTCGGCTGCGCCGTCGCGGTCACCGCCGACGCCAAGGGCCTCTTCCCCGAGGACCACTCGAGCTTCATCGGTGCGCGGGCGGCGGGGGGGCGGGGCCGGAACGGGCGGCTCGCGGGCGCGCGCCCGTAGCAGTAGAGCGGGCGCGCCGGGGGCGGGGCAGGGCGCACGGCGCCGCTGCGGCGGCGGCGGTGGAGGCGGCGGGGCGCGGCGTCACTACCGCCGCGTGCGACCCTGTGCCGCCGCGTCGGGCGCGCCGCAGGGCACTACTGGGGCAGCATCAGCGCCGACGGCGTGTGCGAGACGGTCGAGGGCAGCGACGCGGTCGTCGCGGTGGGCTTTGTGCGCACCGACTACTCCACCCTGGTGCGCCGCAAACGGCACCAAAACGCCGCCCGCGCCGGCGCGGCCCACGCCGCGCGGCAGCCAGCAGCAGCGCTCGCGCTCCCGGCGCCGCTGACTGGACCCCTACTGCAACCCCTGAACCCCGACTAAACCCTTCAAACCCCCGACCGCAGGGCTACAGCCTGCTGCTCAAGCCGGAGAAGACCATCGACGTCGACCAGCGCCGCGTGACGGTGCGGGGCGGCGAGACGTTTGGCTGCATCGAGATTAAGGTGCGGCGGCGACGCCGGCAGGGGGCAGGAGGGGGCAGGAGGGGGCAGGAGGGGGCAGGGGCAGGGCGCAGGAGGGGCAGGAGGGGCAGGGCGCAGGAGGGGCGGGGCGCTCGCGCCAGCTGCGCGCGGCGCGCGCGTGGCCGGCTGCACGGGCTGGGAGCGCGGCCCGCGCCGCCCGCCAGGCGCGGCGCGCCTCGCCTCGCCCGCGGTGGCGCGAGCGTCCGCCCCGCCGCCGCCGCGCCGCGTGCGCCGCCGCGTGCGCTGGCCGCAGGACTACCTGTCGGCGCTGGCGCGCGCGGTGTCGCCCAACCCTGCCTCGCTCACCAACTACAGGCGCATGGTCGGCCGCGGCGCCGGGCTCGAGCGCGCTGGGACGCTCGACACGTGCGAGCCGCTGACGACCATCAACATGGTTCGACGCATCCAGGCGCGCCGCCGCCCAGCGCCGCCGCGCCGCGCAGCGCAGCGCCGCCCACCGCGCCGCGCCCAGCGCTGCGCAGCGCCGCAGCCTCCGGGCGCCGCGCCCAGCGCCGCGCAGCGCCGCGGCCGCCCTCCCCGCCGCTACCGGCGCCACGCGCCGCGCGCCGCGCACGCCGCGCGCCGTGCACCAATTCTCCGCGCCGCGCCGGCGCCGGGGCCGCCGCAGGAGGTGCTGACGCCCGACACGTGCGTCCTCGCCGAGACGGGCGACTCCTGGTTCAACGCGCTCAAGCTCAAGCTGCCCCCGGGCGCGGGCTTCGAGGTGCAGATGCGCTACGGCTCCATCGGTGAGCCCCGCCGCGCCACAAGGCCGCGGCCAGGCGCCTCGGCGGGGCGCGCCCCCGCCGCCGCGCCGCGCCCGCGCCCGCGCCGTGCGCGTGCTGCCGCTCCCACCGACCCACGCCCCGCGCGCGCGCACCGCCCGCGCGCGCGCGCCGCGCGCGCGCAGGCTGGTCGGTCGGCGCCACGCTGGGCTACAGCCTCGCGGCCGCGGCGGAGGGCAAGCGCCTGATCAGCATGAGTGCGCGCCGCGCCGCGCGCACGCGGCACGCGCGGCACCGCCGCGCCCGCGCCCGCCGCGCCGCGCGGCCGCCGCGCGGGCTCAGCCTCCGCCCCGCCCCCGCCCCCGCCCCCGCGCCGCGCCCGCCGCCCGCAGTCGGCGACGGCAGCTTCCAGATGACGGCGCAGGTGCGGCGGCGGCGGCGCGGCCGGCCGCCGGGGCCCGCGCGCCGCGCGCCGCCGCATCGCCGCCGCGCCCGCCTACACCCTAAACTAAACCCTAAAACCCTGCACAGGACGTGAGCAGCATGATCCGCTTCGGCGCCAACCCCGTCATCCTGCTAATTAACAACCGCGGGTACACCATAGAGATCGAGATCCATGATGGCCCATATAACCAGATCCAGCCCTGGTGCGCACGCGGCCGCGCCGCGCCGCCGCGCGCCGCCGCCGCTCCGGGCGGCCGCGCGAGCGCGGCGCGCGCCGGCGGGGCGTGGGAGGAGGGCGGGCGCGGTGCTGACGGGGGCGCGCCCGCGCGGCCGCCGCCGCCACGGGCGCAGGGACTACGTGGGCATGGTCAAGGCGCTGCACAACGGCCACGTGAGCGCCGCGCCGCGCCGCGCCGGGGTTGCCTGCCTGCCTGCCTGCCTGCCGCGCGCCGGTCACGCCGCACCCGCGCGGACCGCCGCCGGCCGCAGGGCAAGCTGTTTGCGGTGCGGGCGACGACCGAGCCGGAGCTCATCGCCGCGCTGGGCACGGCGCTGCGTGAGAAGGCAGACCACGTGTGCTTCATCGAGCTGAGCATCGACACGCACGACTGCTCCAAGGAGCTGCTCGAGTTTGGCGCGCGCGTGAGCCACGCCAACGGCCGCCCGCCCAACCCGCAGTGAGGGGGGCGCGGCGCCGTGCGCGCGGGCGCGGGCGGGGCGCGGGGAGGGCAGCACGGAGGTCTGAGCGCGCGGCGGCGGGCGGCGGCACTGCGAAGCGGCAGGACTAGTCGTGTTGATTGGCGATGCCTTGCGGGGCAGTCGGTCTGCAGCTGTGATGCTGGTCCGAGTGGCGTGCGGGATGCGGCTGGGTGAACACGGCGCGTTGCGGTCGTCGCAGCGCGATGGCCGACGTTGACCAGCGGCCCACACGACCAGCCCGCGTCGGGCGCCGCGCAGCCTGCGCGGGCGAGCCAGAGCACTGCGCTGTGCCTCACGTGCTGCGCCCGCGGCCGCTCTGGAGCAGCAGCAGCGCCGGGGCGGCGGGCCGGCAGCGGGCGGCGAGCGCGCTGCGGCCGCGGCGCCGCCAGCGCACCGCTGGCCCCGGCGCCCCGCCCAGGGTCCAAGCAGCGTCTCAGGCCACCCGACTAACGCCGCTCCGCGCCTTTTACACACTGAGGGGAGGGGCGCGTGCCGGCCACGCGCGCGCATGCTGGTGCGCCTTCGCCGACGTTGGACGTGCCTGCTAGGCTCTGCGCCGTGCTGCTCCACACCCCGCCTGAGCTCATCCCCCCCGCCCCACCCATCGCCCCCCGCCCCCTGCGGCCAGGCGCCCGCCCGCCCTCGCCCGCCGTCCAGCACAGCGCCGCGCCGGTCTGATCAGGCGGTCCTAAGCTCCGCCCACGCTCTCGGAGCGGCACCAGCGGCCGGCAGCACACCGGTGAGCCGGGCGGGGTCCGGCGGCCGTGCGCAGCAGCAGCAGTGGCCCCTCCGCCGGCCCCGGCCGCGTTCCCTGCGAGCTCCGGGCGGCAGCATGGCACCGGTGGCGCGCCGACCCGGCCGCGCCGGCCGCCGCCGGGGGCCACACGCCGGCGGCGCGCGGAGCGCACGCCGGCGCGAGGTCGCGCGCCGGTGACGCGCGACGCCCGCCCGCCCGGCGCCCACGCCGCCGCCGCCATCCTCTGCGCCGCCCACTCCTCATCGCAGGGCCGCGCTCCCCTCACCGCCGCACGCCGCACGCGGCACGGTCTTTGCTCAACCCCTCGGTCTTTGCTCAACCCCCAGTCGCGCGCGCGGCGCGGCGCGCGCGGGCCGGCGCGATGGTCGCGTTCCAGGAGATCTTCAGCGTCGTCGCGTTCTTTATCTTCCTGCGAGAGACGCTCGAGGCGAGCGTGATCATCGCGGTGCTGCTGCAGTGCATGAACCGCACCGCGCCGCGCCTCAAAAAGCAGGGTGCGCCCCGCCGCACGCGCCCCGCGCGCCGCCCCGCGCCCCGCGCTGCACGGCAGCAGCGGCTCCCGGGCGGCGCCGCGCCGCGCCCGCGCCCGCGCGCGCGCCGACGCCGCGCGCGCCGCCGCGCGCCGCAGTCTGGTGGGGCGCGGGCGTGGGCATCGGCGCGAGCATCATCGCGGGCGGCGTGTTTGCCGCGCTCTACTACCTCGCCGCGACCAAGCTCTTCCAGGGCAATGGCAAGCTCATCTTCCAGGGCGTCATCTCCTACCTCGCCTGCATCCTCATCACGTACCTGGGCTTCGCGATGATGCGCTTCGGCGGGCTGGAGCAAAAGTACATGCGCAAGCTCGACGGCGCGGCGAAAGCGGTGCGGCGGCGGCGGCGCGGGGCCGGCGCGCAGGTGGCGGCGCGGGCGGCGGCGCGCGCGGCGGTGCGCGCGGCAGCGCGCCGACGCGCGCCCCGCGGCGCCCCGCAGGCGAGCGACAAGGCGACCGGGGGCGGCGCCGGCGCGGGGCACGACGGCGTGACGCGGGGGCACGCGTGGAGCGTGTTCATCCTCGCCGCGAGCGCGGTGCTGCGCGAGGGCATAGAGTCGATCATCTTCCTCGCCGGCGTGGGCTCCAACACGAGCTTCCGCGCGCTGCCGCTCGCGTGCCTCGCGGGGCTGATCGTCGGCCTCGCCGTCGGCTTTGCCATCTACTATGGCGGCCGCAGCATCAAGGACCTCAAGGCGCGCGCGGCGCGGCGCGCGGGCGGCGGCGGCGCGCGGGCGGCGTGTGCCGGCAGCTGCGCCGGCGGCGCCGGCAGCGCGGCGCGCGGCAGCGGCGGCCGGCGGCGGCAGCGCCCGTCTCCCTCCCTCTCCCTCTCTCTCTCTCTCGCCGCGCCCACCCACCCACCCGCCCGCCCACTCGCACACCCACCCACAACCAACCACACAGGTCTTTTTTGTCATCTCCACCGTCATGCTCTTCTTCATCGCCGCGGGCCAGGTCTCGCTCGGCACGCAGCTGCTGAGCAAGGTCGGCATGTTTGGCCCCTACGCGCCCTGGGCCGACGAGCTCTCCTGGCAGCACCGCCCCGTCGTCGACCTCAACGCGTGCTGCAGCGACGAGTTTGCAAACGGCAAGCAGTTTTTCGTGCTCGCGCACGCCGTGGTTGGCTACCAGAGCCGCCCCTCGCCCATCATCCTCATCCTCTACTGCTTCTACTGGGCCGTCGTCATAACGTTCGTCATCATCAAGTGGCGCAACGGCTCGCTCTTCGACGCCGACCACAAGCGCAAGCGCCCGCTGCTGCGCGCGAGCCGCGCCGCGGCGCGCGCGCAGCGGCGGCTCGCGGCCGCGCGGCGCGGCGCGGCGCGCGCGGACGCGCGCGGCGACGCGGCCGCGGCCGCGGCGGCCGCGGCGCGCGTCGACGCGGCCGCGGCCGCGCTCGCGGCCGCCGAGGCGGCGCGCGACGCCGAGGCGGCGCGGCTGGCGGTCGAGGACGCGGCGCTGGCCGAGGCGGCGGCCGCGCGCGCCGAGGCGCGCGCTGCGGCGCGCGGGCGCGGCCGCGCGCAGCAGCCCGACAGCGGCGACGCCGCGTCGGAGGGCTCCGGCGACAGCCCCACCGCGACGGCGCTGATCGAGGGCGGCGACGACGCGGCGGGGCTGAAGGACGTTGAGATGGGCGCCCTGGGCGTCAGCGGCGGCGCGGAGCAGGAGCAGCAGAAGCGCGGCTGGCTCGCGCGGCTGCGCGGCCGCCGGCAGTGAGCGCCGCCGGCGCCGCGCGGCGCCGCGCGCGGGTCCTCGGATCAGACGGCCCGCGCAGCGCAGGGGCGCGCGTGCTTCACATCTTGCATGTATCGGCGGGGGCGCGCGCGCTCCCCCGGAGCTGCAGCAGCTTTTCCTGGACGGGCTGGCCGCACGCGCCCTTGCGCTCGGCCGCGTGCACTCGCTCTCGCGCGTTTTCCTTGATCTTTAGGCTCGCTTGCGCTATATGCCATGGTGGGGCGGCGGCGGCGGCACGGGCGGCGGGACGGGGCAGCAGGGCAGAGGCCGCAGGCCCGTGCGTGGGCGACACGGGGACACTGAACTCAATCCAGCAGGTAACCGCAGCGCGCGTCCGGTCCCAGCGCCGTGCCCGCCCCAGGCCGCGTGAGATGGGCGGGTGGCCGGGCCCGCAGGACGCCTGGCGCGTGGCAGCAGCACGCGGGGGCCCGCGGTGTGCGCGGGACGCGCGGCGCTTCGGTCGCTGGTGCCGCGCGGCGCGCCCCGCCGCCGCTGGCCGCGCTGCGGTCGCGGCCCGCCGAGCTGTGCGACGCGGGGGCGTGTGGCAGCAGCGCACGGGCCAGGCAGGGCGCGGTGGAGCCCTCTTGCGCGCCGCTGTGGTCTGGCGGCGGTCTAGCGGCGGCGCAACAACTGGGCGGCCGCGATCAATCGCGGCCACGCCGTCCCACATCAGCCATCTCGCCCCATTCCTCACACGCGTAGTCGCCCCACGCACGCAGCCGAGAGCGCGGTCGCTGCTCTCCCCGCCCGCGCGCGCACGCCGGCGATCCAGGTGCGTGGCCGTCGCAGGAGGTGCCCACGGCCGCGACGCGCGGGCGCGCGGGCTGCGGCGGTGCGCGCGCCCGACCGCGGCAGCGCGCGCGGGCGCGTCCAAGCCAGGCAGCGGCGTGGGGGCCCCCTCGCGCCACGCGCGGCCG
Organism: Scenedesmus sp. PABB004; assembly: GCA_014905635.1. Lineage (NCBI taxonomy): Eukaryota > Viridiplantae > Chlorophyta > Chlorophyceae > Sphaeropleales > Scenedesmaceae > Scenedesmus > Scenedesmus sp. PABB004. The sequence continues at coordinate 6,282 of JABVCE010000034.1, read as the reverse complement.
CTCCCGGCGGCTCCGCGCGCGGGCAGCGCCCTGGCGCGCCCGCGGGGCCAGCGGTGCCGCCGCCGCCGCGGCGGGGGCGGGGCAGCAGCGGCGAGCGGCGGCTCGCGCCAACCGCCCGCGTGCGCGCGCGGCATGCACCGCCGCGCGCCGCCCCCGCAGTCGCCAGGCCCCCCGGACGCCCTCGCGGCGGGACGGCGCGCGCGCAGGCCGCGGCGAGCGCGACAGCGCGGCGGCAGCGATGGCGACGTCCAACGGGCACGCGCACGGCCCCGCGCCGCTGCCGCGCGTCTTCCCCGAGGCGCTGCTCTCCCTGGAGGAGGCCGACCCCGAGGTCGCGGGCATCATCGAGGACGAGAAGCGGCGCCAGTGGTGCGCGGCGGCGCCCGGGGCGGCGGGCGCCCGCGCGGCGCGGGCCGAGCGCGGCCGCGGCGCCGCCCTCCCCGCACACTCCCTCCCTCCCCCGCACGGTCCCTCCCTGCCGCCCTCCCTCCTAAACCTTCCCTCCTAACCCCTCCCTCCCCCGCGCTTGCAGGAAGGGCATCGAGCTGATCGCGAGCGAGAACTTCACGAGCCGCCCCGTGCTCGAGGCGCTCGGGTCATGCATGACCAACAAGTACAGGTGCGGGGGCTCGAATTCGAAATTCAAAACCGGGGGGAGCCGGAGTTTGAAACTCAAGTTCAAGAGGCAGCTGGGCGGCAGCGCGCGCGGCCGCGGCGGGGGCGGGGGCGCCGCGCGCGCCGACGCAGCCGCCCGCCCGCGCCGCGCCGCGCGCCGCAGCGAGGGCCAGCCCGGCGCGCGCTACTACGGCGGCAACGAGCACATCGACCGCGCGGAGCTGCTGTGCAAGGCGCGCGCGCTGGCCGCGTTTGGGCTCGACCCCGCCGCGTGGGGCGTGAACGTGCAGCCCTACTCCGGCAGGTGCGACGCGGCGCGCGGCGCGGGGCAGCGCGGCGCGGCGCAGGGCGCCGAGTGGCGCGGCGCGGGGCGTGTGGGGGACAGCCGCGGCGCGGGGCGCCGGCCGTCTCCCGCGCAGCGAGCCCGCCAGGCGTGCCTGCTGTGCTGCATGACCGACGACGCCGACCGGCGTCGTCGGTGGCGCAGCACAGCGGGCACGCCCGGCGGCCCGCTGGGCAGGCGGCGCAGCCGCCAGCGCGGGGACGCAGCCGCCAGCGCGGGGCGGCGGCCGTCTCCCGCGCAGCGAGCCCGCCGGGCGCGCCCGCTGTCCGGGCCTGCGTGTCGACCGGCGCGTCGCAGGCGCAGCACGGCGGGCGCGCCCGGCCGCCTGCTGGGCGCCCGCCGAGCGCACCCGCCTTGCCAGCACCCCCCCCCCCCCGCGCGCGCGTGCGCGCGCCGCCCCGACGCTGCTCCGCCCCGCCCCACACCTCTGCCCCGCACCGCGCCCGCGCCGCGCCCGCGCCGCGCCGCCGCAGCCCCGCCAACTTTGCCGCCTACACCGCGCTGCTGAGCCCCCATGACCGCATAATGGGCCTCGACCTCCCCAGCGGCGGGCACCTCACGCACGGCTACTACACCGGCCCCAAGAAGGTCAGCGCGACGTCCATCTACTTTGAGTCGCTGCCGTACAAGCTCGACCCCAAGGCGCGCCGGCGCGCGGGCGGCGCCGTCCTGGGCCCGTCGCGCTCGCGCGCTCGCTCGCCCACACACCACACGCCCCCGTCAACGCGCACACATACACACACACACACACACACACACACACACACACACACACACACACACACACACACACACACACACACACACACACACACACACACACACACACACACACACACACGCTCAAACGCGCACACACACACACACACGCGCACACACACTCGCTCACTCTCGCACAACACACACCACGCGCGCCCCACACCACAGACTGGCCTGGTGGACTATGACCGGCTGGAGGAGAAGGCGCTGGAGTTCCGGCCCCGCCTGCTCATCGCGGGCGGGTCGGCGTACGCGCGCGAGTGGGACTACGCGCGCTTCAGGGCCATCGCCGACAAGGCGCGTTGCGCGCGTGTGTGTGTGTGCGTGACACGACGCGCGCCCTGCTGCGCGTGCTGCGCGCCGCGCTGGGCCCCTGCCAACACTCTCGACACCCACACAAACACTCTCAACACCCACACAAACGCCCTCAACACACGCTCACACACGACTCCCTCCCCCCTGCCACGCCAGGTCGGCGCCTACCTGCTGGTTGACATGGCCCACATCAGCGGCCTCGTCGCGGCAGGCGTGGCGGGCAGCCCGTTTGAGCACGCCGACGTCGTGACGACCACGACGCACAAGAGCCTGCGCGGGCCGCGCGCGGGCATGATCTTCATGCGCAAGGTGGGCGGCACTGTGTGTGCACCGTGTGTTTGTGAGTGCCTTTGTTTGGTTGTGTGCCGCCTGGTGTGTGTCGCGCGCGGGCACGACCTTCATGCGCAAGGTGCGACAACAGTCTTTGATGGGGGCGTTTTGTGTTTGTGTGCCGCCTCGTGTCGAGTTTGCGCACGTGTGTTGCCGCCGCCGCCGACCCCGCCCGCCGCCTGCCGCCCGCGCCCCCGCGCCCGCTGCCCCGCCCCGCAGGGCCCCAAGCCCGAGTCGCGCCTCGCCAAGGGCGAGCCGGTGGGCACCGAGTATGACTACGAGGCCAAGATCGACTTTGCGGTCTTCCCCAGCCTGCAGGCGCGACGCGCGGTGGCGGGGGCGCGGTTTGGTTCACTGCCCGCGGCGGGGGGCTGCGGCAGGGCTGCAGCCGCGGCGCGCGGCGTGCCGAGGCGCGCCGCCGAGCTGCCGGGCGCGTCGTCGCGCGCGCAGGGCGGGCCGCACAACCACCAGATCGCGGCGCTCGCGGTCGCGCTGAAGCACGCGGCGAGCGAGGAGTTCAAGACCTACCAGCGCCAGGTGCGGCGGCACGCGCCCAGCGCCAGAGGAGACGGGGGCAGGCGGCACGCGCGCCTGCCCGGCCGCGCACGCCCGCGCCCGCCGCGCGTCCTTCACGCAGCCCGCCCGCCTGCCCGCCCGCCCGCCCGCGCCGCGCCGCGCCGCGCGCGCTGCAGGTCGTCGCCAACTCGCGCGCGCTCGCGGCGTCGCTGCAGGCGCGCGGGCACACGCTCGTGACGGGCGGCACCGACAACCACCTGCTGCTGTGGGACCTGCGCCCCGCGGGCGTGTCGGGGGCCAAGATGGAGAAGGCCTGCGACGAGGCGCACATCACGCTCAACAAAAACGCCGTCGTCGGCGACGTCTCGGCGATGAACCCCGGCGGCGTGCGGATAGGTGCTGCGCCGCGGCGGGGCGGGGGGGGGGGGGGGGGGGGCGGCGCGGCCACGGCGCGGCCGCAGCGGGGCTGGAGGCGCTGGGTGTTGTGGTGGCCTTTTGCGACCCTGAGCCCCTGACGGGCCCCGCGCCGCCGACGCCGGCGCAGGCACGCCGGCGATGACGTCGCGCGGCCTGAGCGAGGCGGACTTTGACACCGTGGCGCAGCTGCTGCACGAGGTGCTGCAGGTGCGACGCCACCCGCGCGCGCGCGGCGCCGGCGGGCGGCGGGGGCGCTGCCGTCCAGGCCGCCCGGCCCGGCCCGGCCGTGCGCCCGCGCTGCTCACGCCGCCGCCGCCGCCGCCGCCGCCGCCGCGCGCCGCCGCCGCCCGCCGCCGCCGCCGCCGCCGGCAGGTGGCGACCGAGGTGCAGGAGAGCCACGGCCGGCTGCTCAAGGACTGGGTCAAGGGCATCACAGGTGACGTGACGCGCGGCGACCGCCGCGGCGCAGCCCTGCGACCGCCGCAGTGCACGCTGCGCGCGCGGCGGCGCCCGCGCGCGTGGGGTCTGCGCGCCCCGCCTGACGCTGCTGCGCCCGCCCGCCCGCGCGCGCGCCCGTGCTGCTGCGCCTCCTGCAGGCAACGCCAAGCTGGCGGCGATCCGGCAGCGCGTCGAGGCGTTTGCGTCACAGTTCCCCATGCCCGGCTACGACGTGGCGGGCCTCGAGTGAGAGAGCCCCCCGGAGCGGCGCGAGGCGCGCGCTGCGGCGCGCCGCGCGCGGCGGGCGGCGGCGCCCGCGCGGCGCGCCTGCGGCGCGGGAGTGTGCGTCGAGAGCGTGGGGCGCGCGAGGGGGGGAGGGGCTCTGCGCGGGCCGGCCCGCGCCCGCGGCGCGCTGCCAGCCGGTGCCTGGCCCAACAGCAGCTGCAGAAGCTGCTGCCAGCGCGCGCGCGGGCCGGCCAGCGCGGTGGGCCACACCGGTAATCGTTGGGCAGGCGGCTGCGCAGCGCTCCGGCTCCGCGCGCTGGGGTCTTAACGTGGCGGCGGTCACGCGACGACGATTACACGAGCGCGCGGCGCGCTGCCGCCAAAACCGCTCCTGCGCCTGCAAAACTGGGACCGCTCCGCGCCTGCCTGCCCGCCGCCGCCGCCCGCGTTTGGCCCCCCCCTCCCCGCCACCCCCTCTCTCGCCGCGCCGCGCCGCCCTCGTGGCGCGCGGGTCCGCTGCTTGCTACAGCAGCAGCACGGGCTGGCCGAACACGTGCAGCGTCGCGAGCAGCGCGCGGTTGAGCCCCGCCGCGGTCGCGCAATAGCCCCGGATGAGCAGCAGCCGCGCGGTCAGGCCCAGCCGCAGCGACGCGGCCGTGTAGCGCCGGTCCGCCTCGCTCGCCGCGTCGCCGGCGCCGCCGCCGGCGCCGGCGTCAGGCCGCGGCGGCAGCCCGCGCAGCGCCCAGCCCGCGTTGATGCGCAGCCGGTCGGCGAGGCTCGTGCCGAGCGTGGCGGTGACGTTGCGCACGACCGCGGCGATGCGGAGCAGCTCGACCACGTCGCGCGGCGCGGTCGCGAGCAGCTGCGTGATGTCGCCAAAGCTCGCCACGCCCGCGGCGCGCTGCATCTCGCGCTGCTCCTGCCTGGCGGGGGGCGGCGGCGGGCGGGGGCGCGCGTCGGCGGCGCGCGTCGGCGGCACGCAGCGCGGCAAGCGCGGCGCGGCGCGGCAGAGGGCGCGGCGCGGCGAGTGCGGCGCGGCGCGCGCGGCGCGGCGCGCGCACTTGTTGCGGCCGCGCTGCGTGAGTATCACGGGCAGGATCTGGCCCGCGCGCTGGCCGCCGAGTTCGATCGCGACCGCCGCCGCGCCGGGCGCGTCGCCCGCAAACAGCGCCGCCCAGAGCTGGCAGTAGCGGCCGCGCAGCGCGTCGCTGATGGCCAGGTAGCTGCCGTGGTCGAGCAGCACCACCTCAAACGGCTGCCAGCTCCCGCGCACCAGCCACGACAGCAGCCCGCGCCGGCCTGCGGCGCGCCAGGCGCGGCGGCGCGGCGCGCGGACGCGCGGGCTCGGGGCGCCGCCGCCGCGCCGCCGCGCCGCCGCGCCGCGCCGCCGCGCTGCGCGCGCCGCGCTGCGCGCCGCGCCGCCGGGCGCCGCACCCTTGGGGCGGACCATGATGTTCCCGGGTGCGGATCGCTGTGGATGAAGCCATGGCGGAGCGTCATGCGCGCAAAGGCGTCGTCCAGCGCCACGCCCACCGCGCGCGGCGAGATGCGCGCGGCGCGCAGCGCGGCGCTGTCGTTGACCTGCGCCGGCAGCGGCGACGCGCGGCGGGGCGTCGGCGCGCAGCGCGGCGCTGCTGCGGCCGCGCCGCCCCCTGCTCGCGCCGCCCCCTAGTCCCCTGTGCCCCCCCCACACACACACACTGCAGTGGCCGCCGCACCTTGACTCCATCAATCCACTCCATGGTCAGCACCTTGCTGGTGCACAGCGACACGTGCGCCTGCGGCACCGTCACGTCGCCGCAGCCGCCGCCGCTGCCGCCGCCCCCGTCGCCGCCGGCGCTGCTGCGCCGGCTGCCGCGCCGCCGCCGTCACTGCTTCTCCGCGCGGCGCGTCGGCGGCGCGCGTGCAGCGGTCCGGGGCGAGCAGCGCCATCAGCCGCGCCGCGTTGTGCACCTCGACACCAAAGTCTGCCGCCCGGCAGCGGGCGCGCGGCGCGCGGGGGCGCGTCCGTCAGCGGCGGCAGCGGCGCGGCCGGCGGCGAGCCGCGGCCGGCGGCGGCAGCCCCGCGTCCGCGTCCGCGCCGCCCGCGCGCCCCGCCCGCCCCGCCCCGCCCCGCCCGCCCCGCCCGCCCCGCCCCGCCCCCGCCCCGCGCCCCGCCCCGCCGCCGCCCGCCCCGGCCCGCTGCCGCGCACCCAGCGCTCCTCCTCCAGCTTGAGGCGCAGCTCTTCGAAGAGCCAGCCGAGCTTGAACTCGGCGAACAGCGCGCTCGCCGCGCCGCTGAGCAGGCCGAGCGTGGTGAGGTCGGCGGAGCACGCGCCGCGCAG